>CM065722.1:64289041-64311541 GCA_033310375.1 Conus canariensis | reverse complement strand
GAATGAAGCTGATCCTGAGAGGGGCCATGTGCCAAATGTCATTCCAAGTGAGACTTCTTTGGAGTGCATTCTCCCACGTTGTCCATTGCCCTTGCTGGCTCTGCTGGACTGCTTTTTGGAGTCTTTTTTGGTCTTCTTCTTTTCTCATCTCCTGAATCATCATGTCTCTTTTGGCTTTTCCTTTGGCCTTTGACCACCATTCAGTTTTGGTCACCCCCAGTCCCTGTCTGTTGGTCTGTGTGTGTCCTGTTATTTCTCTGATCTTGAGACTTTCTTTTGCAGAATCCATCGCCTCTTGAACTTTCCATTTTCTGCCTGTCTTCAGCTGGGGCTTAATTGCTTCTACCACCTTGTCTCCTGAGTCCTCCAGCATGCTTTGAAGTCTGATCTTCCCTGCTTTGTATTCCTCCAGGATGGATTTCAGGGGTAGTTTCAGCTTTGCTTGGCGACAGTACAGCGCTATGTCAGTCAGACAGGGTGGGACACCAAGCCATTTCCTTGTGAACTTGTTGATTTTGGCTTCCATTGCCTCCACTATGCTGGTGCAGATGTCGTATATCATCAGAGGCCATAGCAACTTTGGTATCAGCATGAACTGCAGACACCAGACCTTGTATTTGCCAGGGAGCCCACACTGGTCAATGGTCTCCAAGCCTTCCTCCGCCATCTGCTTGGTTTCTTTTGCTCTTTGTGTGTCTTTCAGCGTATCATCATACCATCTTCCAAGGCTCTTGACTGGTTCTTCTGTGACTGTTGGAATGGCCTGGTTGGCAACACTGAAGACCACAGATCCGGCCACTTTTCCTTTCCTCAGTGAGAGACTCCGTGATTTCTTTGGCTTGAACTTCATTCTGGATGAGGCAACTATGTCGTCCAGCCTCTCCAGCACATGACGTGTCTCGTCTTCTCTGGATGAAATCACTGTACTGTCATCCATGAAGGCCTTGAGAGGAGGCATCTTGTATCCATCGCCAAGGTCTGTTTGTCTCGCGTTGTTTGTTGCTGCTTTCAAGATGAGTTCCATTGCCAGCACGAACAGTATTGGGGAAATTGCACAGCCCATTGCAATACCCACTTCCAAGTTGATCCAGTCTGTTGTGTACTCCTTGGTAGAGAACCGCATTGAGAAGCCATTGAAGTACTTCTTGAGCATGTCGCGGATGTTCTTTGGCACATGGTACATCTCAAGAGCCAACTGTATCATCTCATGGGGCACAGATCCATATGCGTTTGCCAGATCAAGCCACACTACGTCCAGGTCTCTCTTTTCTGTTTTTGCTTTTTGGATTGCGTCCCAGATCATTGTGGCGTGTTCTACACAGCCCGCCACGCCTGGGATGCCACCTTTCTGGACTGACACATCCAAGTACTTGTTTTCCATCAGGTACTTGGTCAGCCTTGCTGCCATGACAGAGAAGAAGATTTTCCCTTCGACGTTCAGTAGTGATATTGGCCTGAACTGGCTAATGTCACTTGAGTTTTGCTCTTTGGGGATGTACACACCATCTGCCGTCATCCACTGGCCGCTGATCTTCTGGTTTCTCCAAGCCGATCGCAGCAGCCTGTGGAGCCACTCCAGCACCTTGGGACATTTCTTGTAAAGCTGGTAAGGTATTCCGTTTGGCCCTGTTGATGATTTGGCTCTGGCTTTGTCGACCACCTTCTTGATTTCCGCCAACGTTGGAGGCTTGCCATTGAACTGTTCCTCAGGGTTGGTTGGCCACACCAGACCTTGAATGTCGAGTGGTGCTTTGTTCTGTGGGTCAGAGTATGTTTTCCTCAGATGCTGCTCAAGAACTCCTTTGTCCACACTTAGGGTCCCAGATTTTGGCTGCTCAAACAGTGTTCTGGCGAACTGGAAGGGGTCTCTGAAGAAGCGCTCTTGTGTCTTCTTCTTTTTGCTCTTCCTCTTCCTCGCAGATTCCGCTTTGCTGAGGGCACTGTGTTTTTCTTTCAGGTCTTTCCACAGTTTTTCCAAGCCTTGTTTTTCAGCTGGCAGTGCGGTCTTCATTTGCATCTTGAGGTTTTTCTTTTGGACCCTGATCTTGTCCATCTTTTCTTGGCGTCTGGATTTCTTTGGAGGTGTTTTCTCTTTGGGTAGTTTTGCTCCATAGGCGTCTCTACATGTGGCATACACAATGTCCCCATATGTGGCTAGTTTGTGTTCCAGGGTGCTTTTCCCTATCAGTGCATCGAGTCTTTGGACGATTTTTGCATCCAGTTTCTCCCAATCTTCAGTTTCGTTTGCTCGTGGCAGGTTGAGTTTCAGGCGCCTGGCATCGAGGGCCTGTGCAAATTCCTCATCCGAACTAACAGTGTGGATGTCCTTGGCACTGTGGTTTAAATCCTGGCCTTGGTCTTCCGACGTCTTATCTGCTGATGCAGTGCGCTGCTGCTCATTCAGATGAGTCTTCACACATCCCATCTTTGTTCTGTGGATCTTCATGCCACGGGTGGTAGCGAAACGCTTTCCACAGACACATGGATATTCCATTTGGTCCATGTTCATAGTCCGTTTGGGATTTGCAGTCATGATTGGTTGAGCACCGATGGATTCATCATTCTCTCCCCCTTTCGGTGAATCCTGGGAGCATCTTTTCCTTTTATTTTTAGTAGCCACATGTTTAAGGCAAAGTGGGGAGCCAGCCCACAAAGCCCTTGGTTCTGGTCTTTCCCAGTGTCCTCCGGTCTTTCCCGGACGTCCTCCGGCCTATTCCCGGAAGTCAATGGTTTACCCATGCATCAGTAGAAAGAAACTCGTGGAGAGCGTGGCAGCAGAGAGTCCTCAGAAGAGAAGCCCCCTTCAAGCAAGTGTTTCGGCCCTTATCTCCTGACACTCTAGGGGGGTTGGGCCACACCCGGTTCATGACTCCGGATGTCCCTCTGCTGCCCCTTTTTTTCCCATCTTGGGACGAGCCATTTCTAAAAACTCGGAGGTAACCACACCTCCCCCACAAACTGATCAAAACTGACCTGGGCATTTTTGTTTTCAAAGTATCGGAAGTTTTATTCACTTTGCCATCGTGGACACTTTTCACTCTCGGGCAATTGTGATTTTTATGAAATAGGAAGCTTTTAAAGGAAGCGTACTCCTGTAGTATTTGACAAAAGCAGAGGACAAACTGTTTTTATCGAGTACTTACAGTGCTTACCAATGGCTCACTGACTGAGAAAGATTTGTGGTTCGTGGCAAAAACAAACAAACAAACAGACAAATAATCCAAGTATTGCGAAAGCAATGGAGTTGGTGACGTTTTGATCCAACCCCCCTCTGAGAAATAATATACGTAATCTCACACTTTCCATTTTTTCCTCAACGTGAATTTTGGCTTCAATGCGTACTGTACCCATATTTCTACGTGATTTAAAACACAGCCTTTGAAAAGCAGCCCCCCGCTGGTTAACCACCTTATTGTATGGAATAAGTAGAGAAAAACTTTGAGTGCGGAATAGGTAATGTGCGGAAATAGGTAATGTGTAATTATGGGAAATGAAGAGGATAATAAGTGTGTGTGCGCGTGCACGCGCACGCGTGCGCGTGTGTTTATGTGTGTGTAGTAGTAGTAGTAGTAGTAGTAGTAGTAGTAGTAGTAGTAGTAGTAGTAGTAGTAGTAGGAATTCGAAGGGAGTTGTTAATCAGAGAAATCTCATTTTAAACACACACACACGGTCCCGTGTCAATCTTACATTATTTGTAAGCACTTCGCACTAACAAGCTTTCAAACAGTCTTAAGTTAAAAGTTCTTTTCTTTTTGTTTTATCTTGTTTTGTTTTCTTTGTTTACTTGTTTTTGTAAACAGTTAACACTCAGAGTTTGGATGGGGATGGGAAGGTTCAACGACCAGTTTTACACCAAAAGCTAGCCAGCTAGCCGGCTAGTTAGCTAGCTATGAAGTCTCCAATTATGCCTTTGAAACTGATTTGGATAGGAAGACAAACACAACAGACAGACAGACAGACAGATGCAGGAAAACCTACTCTGAATGTGATTGGGACCATACATTTGGGTTAGTAATGATCGCTACGAGCAGAGTACATATTTGCGACAAGTGTTGCTACATTTGCGGATTCTTTGTTTTATGAAATATAAGAACAGAAGAGAATCCTTTACGGGAAATTTGGCCTCTGTGACAATTTTTCACATAACATTTTACCGCTGCGACAATTTAAAAAAAAAAAAACTGTAATCTAAGTGCGGCGCAGCTTCAAGTGTGAAAAAAAAAACCAAGTACGGTCATGTTTCATGTGGAATTCTCACGTTGTGTGTGGCAACCTAACTTTATGTAAAACATGACCCCTGCGAATGTATTTCACAAGAAACTTTGAATGCAGCAGCATTTCATCATACTGAATTAATGGGAGGCTTTGCGGCAAGAAGAGGCAATCTCACGTGAAATATGGAAGACAGTGTTGTTCCTGTTTTCCACGGTTGGTGTAGATCAATATTTGTGTAATCACTATAATCTTATTCAGCTTGTCTCATTTTCGGTTTGTTTTGGGTTAGCTCTTTGTAAGCAGGAAACGTACATTTTCTGTGTGAATATTATTTCTAAATTACTTTGATGCATGTATCATGGATGAAAGGAATAAGGGGGGGGGGGGGGGGGGGGGTGGAGTGAAACGACCATCAGCCTACCGTGCGCCAGGGCAAACTTTTTTTTTTCAATTAATGGATTTTTCCTCCCCACCCCCATCCTCTCTCTTTCCCCTCCGTCCCTTTTCTCCCCTCGTCCCTCACCCAACCTCCCATTCCTGGTCCTTTGCCCTGGACACTTGATAAGTTGTTAGTGTTTAAACAACGAAGTAAGTACGATCTGTTGTCCTCCCTTTCACTTGAATGTATTAGAGCAAGGAGGTGACTGAAGAAGAGGGGACAGTTAACTGTGGCAAGCACTCTTCAAAGGGTCTTTTGAGAACCTGCGGACAGACCCGATTCGACAGGCATCGGGGAAGTTCATTTCCGGTATGAACTTTTGCAGTGTGGAGCGTGTCGGTCGACTAGCAAAACACGAGTCAAACATTTCCAAGTTAAGAATTCAATTTTTAACATTGGTCCTTTCGGAGAAAAGTTCATGAATGTGATTCTTCCAAACATGTCTTTTTTGTATGATTATTAGCAGGAAATTATTACTAGAAAGGCTTCACCGTTGCTGAAAACAAGGCAGAATCCAAATTAACTTACAGTATCTGTAATACGAATGTGTCAAATAAGGAGAGCAAATTCTTGCTCTCTCTGGACTAAACGAATAATCAATACGATTGGTCTGTAGGACTGACTCTGTGTGTGTGTGTGTGTGTGTGTGTGTGTGTGTGTGTGTGTGTGTGTGTGTGTGTGAGTGTGTGTGTGTGTGTCACTGTGTGTGATTTAAACTGAATATGCTATGATTGTCGTAGCAGACGTGTGTGTGTGTGTGTGTGTGTGTGTGTGTGTGTGTGTGTGTGTGTGTGTGTGTGTGTGTGTATGTGTGAGTGACTGAGTGCGCGTGCGTGTGTGTGCGTGAGAGAGAGAGAGAGAGAGAGAGAAGAGAGAGAGAGAGAGAGAGAGACAGACAGACAGACAGACAGAGAGTGAGAGAGAGGAAAGAGGCTCAAAAGTTACATGCACATAAATATATGCACAACACACACACACACACACACACACACACACACACACACACACACACATACACTACAGCTGCTGCAATTACAAACTACACCATAACACCAGCTGTTGACCAGGTTTTATTCCGCAAACTCATCCACGGTCTCAACAGCATCATAATTAAGAAAAGGGGGACACTTTTTTTTTTTAACCCCATACAAGTATGTCACAGGTAATAGGGCACAGTGTGTGTGTGTGTGTGTGTGTGTGTGTGTGTGTGTGTGTGTGTGTGTGTGTGTGTGTTCGTGCATGTGCATGCACATCTGTCTTTCCGTGTGAGTGTGCGCTTACATTAATTTCCTGCTATGTGCGTCCACAGTTTCACATCTGACGGTCTACGGAATACCTTGGATACGGACTTATTTGAAGCATGTGTACATGTTGACCCGTTGCCTAAGTGTGCAAATGTTCAATCTGTGTGTAGACGGAGCCTCCGTATGTAACAATGTGCCTCTGCTTAGTAACTCTGTTTTTCCTGTCATCAATAGCCGACCTTTTTCTCTGTCTAAATTGATACAATGAGCGATTAGAACTAGCTACTGTCAATCACTTTAGTGCCCTCCACTCACTGAATGGTGAAAGAACAGGAGTTTGAGTCATCATAGTAACACACATATTGGCCGCATATAGCAAACCAGGTTTGCTGTCGTTCTGTGGTGAGTGAAGCAAATGCAGTTACATAAAAAGCAGCAAATCAAACAGCCTCGACCTCACTCCTGCTGCAACAACAGTTCAAAATAACGCCAACACCTCATCAGTTTCCTTTTGTGACTGGAATCAAACTGAACAAAGCAAGATCAAAGTGGGGGAAAAGTATCCCCCACCCCCACCACACCCCAAAAAAGCGTCAAATAAAATAAACGTCATCAAGTATGACAGCTCAATGTGACCTCGAATATATTTAGAACACGGCCGGACTAAAGCGTATGTACGACAGAGGGCCAGTGGAGGAACGTTTCTTTGAACTGCGAGTCGTTCACAGTAGATGCTACTCGGAAACTGAAAGTATACTTGAAATGCCTTCCCTCCACTCTCCTCAGCGTCATTGTTTCTCCCTTTTCCCAACCGCCCCTCCTTTCATCAGATGTGGAGCTCTTTTGGTGCCATTGGCATTTGCGGAGGGGCGATGGGATTGGACAAGGAAGGGGGAGGGGACAGACAGTCAGAAGGTCTCGGTGGTGGAGGGTAGGGGTGAATGACGTGTCAGAAAAGGTGCTGTCGTGATGGTGGAATAGGCGGGATTACTTTGCGCAATAATAGCAGCTCTGCAGGGCGGACAGAAACGTACACATGGGCGCAAACGCAACCACACACAAACGCGCGCGCGCGCGCGCGGGCGCGCTCACACACACGCACAACCACGCAGAGGCATATTTGCACATGCAGGTCCCATGTGTAGGCCTATGAAATATGCAGAGCACATTGGTCTTAATGAAAATACAGCACAACAACAATTTGTATTTGGGGTCTTCAATTGATGATGATCAACGGTTGGTCAGTGATTGTCTTGTCTTATACACACGAGTGCAATAGAATGCAATTGAAAGCACTCCTGTACAGTGAGTATAATCTGACGAGAGTCTTCAATACATGATACGTGCAGTTTACGTCAAACAATGAATAAACACCACACAGATTGTAGCGAGGATATCATTTGTTGAAATAAAAAGCACACAGTACGTTCTAACGGTGTATCTCTGAAGAAAAAATGTGTGTCACTAACACATGCAATACACGTCAAAAAATGAATAAATATCAAGAAGTACAAGTAAAAGTGTACTTATTTTGGCGAAATCTATATTACAGGGGTCAACAAATAGCATGTGCAGTGCATGTGGAAAAAAAAAAAACGAATAGCACACAGTAAGTGATAAGGATAATCTTTGACAAAACTGTTACAGCTGTTGATAAATAATATGTGTAACGCACGTCTAACAAAGGAAGAAATAGCAAGTAGAATAAGGTTCGAGTGTTGTTCTTTGACGAAATATATAACAAGGATCAAATTAGGTTCGAGTGGTGTTCTTTGACGACATATCAATAAAAAGCACGTGCCGTGCACATCTTACAATAAATACGAAGCATTAAGTACGTGGTGACGAAAATTCTTTGACAAAATGTATCTAATTACAAGGGTCAATAAATAAGACGTGGTTTGCACGTTTCACGGTGAATAAATAGCATGCAGTATGTGGTAAGATATACTCCTTTGACGAAATATATCACAGGGGTTAATAATAACATGTGATGTGTCCTTGTAACAATTAATAAATAGCATGCAATACGTAGCAGGGTATTCGTCTGTGACAAAATATATGACAGCGGTCAATAAATGACACGTGCAGTGTACGTCTAACAAATAAACAGCACCTAATACGTGATAAAGATGGGCTCTTTTTCTTAAAACCTGTCACAAGCTTTCCAGGAACCATGCTCAATACTTATTTTCAAAAAAGCTTTCTGGCCAGCTAATGTCCCTGTGGGAACAAAGCTTTAATCCTCAAGAGACATGTTCAATGAGATCGACTTCCACAGACGACCAAAAAGCATTCTTAACGAGATCACCCACTACAGACGTTGCTATATAAAAAAAATTATGCCCATGAGATGTCTCACTTAGAAATCTGCCAGGACCTACTCGGTATAGGATTCGCTCAGAGAGACCTCCAGAGACAAGCTCAGTAGGATCTCGATCTCAGACCCACAGTCTCAATGCAGCTCATTACCACGAACTCACAAGGAATATTTAGTGAAATCTATTATCACAGATCCATGTCACACATCCTGTGAATGTCCCAGATCGTAGACCAAAAGCACGATCTACCATCCAGCACAGACGGTGAGATTCTCTATCACAGTCAAACAAGAACGTGCTCAATTATTGATGACTCACCTATTCAGTAGACCCGTGTCACAAAGTCACTGAGGGCCTCAGACTAAAATGGACTTGCTCTTGGAAACCCCCAACGCAGACATACCCAGACGTACAGTGAACAGCTAAAGACCAGAAAAGATGACACAAATTAGGTATGCAAAATCTATCGAACTAATTATACAGCGCTTCTACAGAACATCTACTACAGAAGACTAATTTCTACTTTTTACTGGAAGGATGTGAGGAGGGCAGTTTGTGGAAATACGGTTGCTCAGCAAGATTCCAGTATTACAGGTCTAATTTTTCAGGAAGATACCAAGATATAGCCAACTGAACAACTTTTTGGTGGTGCCCGGAAGTTTTAGTGACCTCTGCAAGCAAACAGAACCCCAGCTTACCCAATAATCAGAAAGCAAAGCAAGGAGCTTGTCTTCTTAGACTAATACAAATTTGATAAATTAGTAATACTCTGGGCATTTTGAGATTGGATGTTCTATGGGACATTTTAGTTAACTTCAAGACGTTTCCAAATACCTTTCTACCCAAGTAACTTAAGTATCTGCTAATATTAGTCGGAAAATCATATCAAACAAAATGGCCGCTATCAAATGTAAACTGTTTGCCTGCCAAGGTTCTTTTTTTGGTAATTCTACAGTCAGAAAAACAACTGAACACATTGAAATGGAATTAAGATTGAATCCACAATGACACAGGTTAAGTAACTGAATCCTACATGCATTTCATTGCCTCATGTTGTATGTAGCGATAATATAAAAACGTGCGACCGTATTCATGTGCGTTTTAGATGGACTAATCCAAGGTGGAATCCTGCCGTTTGTTTAGGTATGAGCACAAGAAGGTAAGATTAGGGATAGGGTGGTGGTGAACAAAGCTTAGGGATCGTGCAAACAAAAAAAAAAAAAAAAAAAAAAAAAACAGAGAGAGAGACCTTTGGCAGTTGTGACCGAACTATTTGGAAAAAAACGGGATACAAACTTTCAACATAAACAGACACCTTGAAGAATTCTATCTTTCCTGGAACATTGTGTGAACAGTGAATGAAGCTTTATACACTAAACACTGCTTTTGGTTACTGCCAGAGACGTTGATAAAAGAAAATAAAAAATAAAAAATCAGGGTCACCATACCTGCATAACTTGATAACAAAACAAGATTACGTCCTTTGAATAGCTTGTAAGTACGAAAGGTATTAAACAAAATTAAATAAACTACAGAAAGAAATGTTTGAGAAAAATCAATGCATCAAGATGATCAGTTGAAAATCAACACAAATTTTGGTAAAAATCGTATTCAAAGAGGTTTCAACTAAGGTAGTGACAGGTGGTTGCAGACAAAATCATTAAAATTTCATATGTACTGAAAGTAAAAGCTTCTCAAGAAATAAGGCTCCACGCTGTTTTAAATTGCATGCAAACACTTTGAGATGTTGAAATTTAAAGAACTTCAACAAACAATATGTGCAGTAAACAGATCAATATTACGGGAGTCAATGGCTTTTAAAAATCTAATTCAGAAATGCCTTTATGAAGACACTGTCAACGGTTTCAGCCATATCGCTATTTGCCGTGTCAGAGTATTAAGGAGCAGTAGGGAAAAAAATCAGAGTAAGCAAAGGGAAAAGGAGAGCTCGGTTCAGTCGGATACCAAAATACTGCTGACCACGTCAACCGCCTAAAACGATCAACATCCCAAAAATTCGTCATGGGCAGGTCACTGCGAGGACACAGCTCATCGGACACACTGGCAGCCAACAGTGAGGGCCATTGGGGTCCACTGCCAGCGGAATCGGAGCGGAGAAGGCACGCGTTGGTCATGACAACCGCCCAGACAGACATGCAGCACGTGCACAGTGTAAGTGACGGGGGTGCAGTTGAAGTGGCCATACCAGCACGTGCTACTCTCGCACACGGCTTCGTAAAACCGACTAGGATAGACGTGCTCCCCGAGGCGGCGCCAGACGAAGTGCTGACGGCAACTCCAGGGCAGTTCCTCTTCGCCGACCAGAACGTCTGGGATCGGACAGCGCCCTGATCTATGCTCCATGTTGGTGGGAGACTGGTTATTTGCCTCGGAGCTCAACATCGGCCCCTGATTCCGTTTGTCTTTTTGGTCATCCGAATACTGAGGTCCGTTTTCAGCATGGCCAAGGGCAGTAGAGTCTTCAGACCATACGGAAACAGAACGTGGATGGGACAAAGAGACAGCTGTCTGTGTCCTGACGTTGTCTCCCGATACTTGATGCTTCATCTGGTTTGGGTTCTGGATCAGAAAGGATTCTTTCAGCAATGAAGTAAGAGTGTCTTTGCCATGGTCCACTGGTGTCATGATGGCAGAGTCAGAGTCAGCCATAATCACGTCCTCGGCTCCGTTCAGGGTGTTAGCAGCCTTGCTGCCAGGGTTCAGGACAGATGCATCACTGGGGGTGAGAACAGAACTTTGATCACTGTCCATAACTAGGGAGTCTGCTCTTGGTGTCGTTTCCTGCTTTTTGGTGTCAGGAGACTGTTTGTTCAGGTATTGGTCTGTGTGGTCATGTTCCTCGAAGGCCGACCTTTGTTCAGAGACAGGAATTACTTGCTGTATGTTGTAGATTTGATGGGAGGATTTGTGGGGAACAGAATGACATGAGGAATCGGGAGACTGGGGTGTATCTTGAGCACCAAACGAACTCTCTTTGAGGCCTGATGTTAACGCAGAGTTCAAAGACGAGTACTTGCCGGTCTGCCTTGCACTGGTGTTGTCCGTCTGATGAAGGAATAATTTCATCAAAGCCATCGTGGCGTTTCCTGAATGGCTCTCTGCGTGGGCTTTGGAGTCGGTTTGGTCTCTTGGCTGATTTCTGGCGTCTATGGCGTCTTTCCTTTCAAAGGGAGGCTGTGATGACTGGGCATGTGTGTAGAGGACAAGGACCAGTGATGCAAGCAGTTGCAGTCGAGGCATGGTTGTATCTGTTTAAAAGAAAAACAAACGATTTAAATAGACACCAGAAATACGTATGTCCGAGAATCTACAGAAACAAAGTGAAGTTTGAGACAGCATATGCAGTCAAACACATAACCCATAAAATCGAACAAACAAAAGCTTCCAAGACAGTGAGCAATCAGACTGCGGAACAATAAAACTACTGCTGAAAACGCTACTTAGCAAGTAACAATTATTTTCTTACCAACACTCACCCCAGCGTTACTCAGAATTTCCTCTCAAGCCCACCGTCGAAATATAACAGCCGCTTACACACAATGAGGAAACCCTAATTTCTGCAAACTGTCGACGCCAGCGCGTGTCATCTTATTTCGAAAGACTTTCTCTTTACCTTCATTTCTCAGCAACGGCCCGAATTAATCACTGATGCCAGAATACTCTGATTTGTGATAAGGATTTTCCTTATAAACGAGATCATGACTGGAGAACAATTTTGCCAGTCATATATTATATGGGCTTAGTTTACGCGGTTACATGGCAGACCTGTGAAGAACAGTTTTGTTTCCGAGTTGAACTCTGAAAAACGATCTTGGTCTCATAGATAATTTTGTTGCGACGATCTGTATACAGGAAATTCAGACAGCGCGATTTGGAAATTACCAAATAACTATTTACAACATAGAAGCTTAGTAATTGTACTAGCCTTCAAACCACAGCTTGGTTACTTCAACCTAACAGTTGTGCAGCGATTGGTTGATATTTTGATAGCTGATTTTCTTACAGTGTCACTGTGCCAGACCCAGTGCTGAAGAATGGTGAAAAACGGTTGGCATTTGTTGGTTTTTGCTCTCGATTGTCTAACATATGCACAAACTTAACCACGCTGTAACCTCATAATAGTTGAGTTCTATGCGCTGCATTTTAAAAAAAAATTCTATAATCAAATACGCAAATCTTGCAAACATCATCAGGTTTTGAAGGCAGTGTCGGTCTATTTGGACCAGGTCTGCTGCTCACAAATGATACCATTTTGAATATTTTAAATATAATCTGGGGTACGAGTGAAAAAAAAGTACAATATGGTGTTTATATTTCTTGTTTTCTTTTTGTTTGACTTTTGTAGGACTTTTCCTCGCAAAAGTTTTCCATCTAATATTCGGGTTGCCTCCCTGGCAAAAGTGCGTCATAGCAGTGCAAAGTATCATTAGTTTCTGTATATGTTAATGGTTGTATTTGTTGCTACGAGATTTGCAGGAGAAACGCCTCTGTTCTTTTTGTGCATGGTGTGTGTGTGTGTGTGTGTGTGTGTGTGTGTGTGTGTGTGTGTGTGTGTGTGTGTGTATTCGTTCGTTCGTTCAATTTAACGTCTATTCACATAAAGTGATTTTAGACAGAGTTAGGGAAATAGCGTGTGTATGCATTGTGTGTGTGTGTGTGTGTGTGTGTGTGTGTGTGTGTGTGTGTGTGTGTGTGTGTGTGTGTGCGTGCGTGTGTGCGCGTGTGTGTGTGCGTGTGTATGTGTGTTGATGGACCGATAAGAGATTTGTTACGAGCAGTTACCTATATATAGTGATTCATACTAAAATTCTTTACAATTAACATTAGCCCAAAGCAAGTATTAAAACATAAAGGAGTACAGGATATCTGGTATAACCAAAATGTTAAGCGCTCATATCTGTAGGAACACTTGTTACAAAAAAGAGCCCATTGGACTAATCATCAAGGAATTAACAAAAGAAACAAGACCAGGTAAGTTCTGGAAAATACACGTGCCTTCAAGTCGCAGGCAGTCAGGATTTTCATTTTGAAATATGCGCAGTAGAAAAGAAGATGCTGGGTTGTGAAACTTTCAACTGCTCCGCAGATGCAGTTTAAATTTTTGCGAAATTTTGTACGGAAAACGTTTAGCTTAAGCCTGTAAAACAGGGATTCAAGTTTTCGGTTATTTTTTTCAAGTACGTTTGCGTTGGCCAATTGATAGGTAATCTTTCCAATTTTAGCCGCATTGCTAGAAGAAAAAGTAGCTGACTGGGATTTGTCACAGCAGAGCAATCTGGAGTGAGGTAGATGTATTTTAGAAAGAACCAAGTTTTTGTAGGCTTCATAAACCTTTTAAATACACGTCTTTTTTAAGAGACCATGTCCTTCGTGTGTGTGTGTGTGTGTGTGTGTGTGTGTGTGTGTGTGTGTGTGTGTGTGTGTGTGTGTGTGTGTGTTTGTCAGTACAACACTATGTTAATCTGACAGTAAATGGTTTCAGTCAGTCAGTCAGTATGTGTGTGTGTGTGTGTGTGTGTGTGTGTGTGTGTGTGTGTGTGTGTGTGTGTGTGTGTGTGTGCCTTTAAATGAACATAGGATGCTCTGTGCTTGTAGCTACTCAGCACGAGCAAGAACAGTCCCTAACTCAGTTACTTCTGAACTTGATGAAAGCACCTACGTTTCTAGAGAGATACGGAATAAAAAAGCATATACTTCATTGTCTGATTATGTATCTCCTCTTTTACATGCATGCAACTTTTCGCTTGACAACATTGTTAAAATGACCAAATACCCTTTCCCCCTTTGGTTGATGAAGCAAGCAGATTTTTTCTATTCCTATGGTAATATTACTAAAAATGAGAATCCACTTTTGCTTGCTTCTCTTGTTAAAGAATTGATTTACACTGAATATGAATCTTATCTGCATATTTTCACTGATGGTTCAGTTTCGTGTACTTCTGAGGTTGGTGCTGCTTTCGTGATACCTTCCCTTAACATTGAAAAAAGATTTCATATTACCAAAGGTTGTTCTATTTTCACTGCTGAGTTACTTGCTCTTATGAAAGCTGTTAATTTCATTCTTGATGTGCAAGTCTTACCAGAAAGAATACTGATTTTGTCAGATTCCAAGTCTGCTTTAACGGCTTTACACCTTCAAAATACATCAAGTCGTCCTGATCTCGTCAGTGAAATTTTATTTTCAATTCACCAGTTAATGATGCGAGGTTCCAAAATAACATTATTATGGGTACCCGGTCACTGCGATCTTCGAGGGAATGAACTGGCTGATACCTGTGCAAAAGAGGCTTCAATGTGCAAATCGAATACAGTTTTATGTGATATTCCTTATTCGGTTCTTGAAATAAACAATATTCTGACAAAAGCACTCTGGGACCAGAGAAGAACACAGTACATTGAAGCTGCCATTCAGAAGAACAGATGGGATCTTTCTGCCCCCGGCAGTCATTGTATAAGTCCGCCAGGTTCTATTCCGAATCGAAATTTATTGCACAGAATACGGGTGGATTGTTGGTTTGGCAGGTTTTTAAAACCATCTCCTTTGTGTGTCTGTGGTCAAAACCTTAATGTATCTCATTTTTTACTTGAATGTTCATTAACAAAAGCGTATTTTCAATGTCTTCATGATAAAATTTTGTCTAAAAATCTACCTTTAACATTGCATAGTGTTTTTTGTCCCAACCCAGAAAATGGGTGGAGGCTAGCCAATTTGGCTGTAAATCTGATCAAGTCTCATCCACTTGGCAGATTTTTCTAACGGATTTTTTTTTTTTTTTGTTTTTTTGTTTTTGTTTATTTGTTTGTTTGTTTCTTTTTTGGTTTAGTGGTCTGATGTACACGTAGAGCAAAGAATTTGTTACATGACATAGCTGTCCGACTCTCACGTGTACTAGGTCGCATTATTCCATTTACGAAACTTTTGCACAGGTTGTGCGCGCGCTAGAGAGAGAGAGAGAGAGAGAGAGAGAGAGAGAGAGAGAGAGAGAGAGAGAGAGAGAGAGAGAGGGGGAGAAGAACTTCGTTTTGTTTATATGTGAGAGCATGTTGTGCGTACGTCTATACGTTTTTTGTGTGGATATGTTTTGAGTGTGTGTAGGGGAGGTGGCGGTTTGTGTGTATGTATGTGTGTGTGTGTGTGTGTGTGTGTGTGTGTGTGTGTGTGTGTGTGTGTGTGTGTGTGTGTGTGGCGCGCGCGCGCGCGCGCGCGCGCCTGCGAGAAAGAGAGTTTGGTTTTTATTTGTTTGTCTGTGAGTGAATATATGTGCATGCTCGCATACACGTGAGTAGGGGGAAGGGGAAGCGTGGTTTTTTGTGAGAGTGTGTGTGTGTGTGTGTGTGTGTGTGTGTGTGTGTGTGTGTGTGTGTGTGTGTGTGTGTGTGTGTGAGTGTGTGTGTCTGTGAGAGAGAGAGAGAGAGAGGAGAGAGGTGTGTGTGTGTGTGTGTGTGTGTGTGTGTGTGTGTGTGTGTGTGTGTGTGTGCGTGATTGGATGGTGTGTGTTTTTGTGTGCATGTGTTTGGGGGGGGGGGGTCTTTCCTTTTTTTTAAAATTTTTTTTACGGTGTTCTGAGAGAGAGAGAGAGAGAGAGAGAGAGAGAGAGAGAGAGAGAGAGAGAGAGAGAGAGAGAGAGAGAGAGAGATTGTTGATTTTCAGTACAGTTAAGATGTAATTTGCTTTATTGTTACAATTTCTGAATTTTTATTATGTTACTTAGAAATGTTAAATGTTTCCCTGTTAATTTTCCTTTATGATTTTTATGTCATTCAGATGTTATTTGTATTATTTTCGTTACCTCATTAATTCATTAAGGTTTTTCTTTTTAAAATGTCAGTACAACACTATGTTAATCTGACAGTAAATGGTTTCAGTCAGTCAGTCAGTCAGTCAGTGTGTGTGTGTGTGTGTGTGTGTTATACGTAGGATCTTGGTTTATTATTTTAACTGAAAGACTAGCACCCAGATCCAGTACTTAAGGTTTCGTGGAGAGGACAAAGGAGAGAGGAGTTTTGGGGTCAGGAAGAAGGGGGGGGGGGGGGGGGGTAATACTTGCCGAGTCAAAGATTCAAGCCTAAGATCTCTGGGACATTTTGCTTCTAAAATCTTTGTTTTAATCACCCAGCCACCACTCTATCTACCAGCATCTCTATTCTGTTGTGGGTTGTATTTCAGAATGTGACCTTCGCTCACCTCGTACATCATGAGATGGAGATGTCCTTTATACATCTGTGTGTGAAAACTTTACTGCTGATTTATTTTTTTTTTTTTAATGTAATGATCGGCAGCATGTATAGAGAATGCATAAATAAAAGGAAGATCGCTGTTGTCTTTCCGACATACGTACCATGGACTGAATACCTTGGATAAGCTGTTTTCCATGCAAAGCCAACTCCGAAACAACATCCTCAACACCTGGTCAGGACCTATATCCCCACGAAGCAGGCGGAGCGGGAACTGGTGGAGACAGTGCTTTTGCAGCATGTGTTTTGAACCATCAGAAAAGGCCTGATGCCTTTGGCATATTAACTCGCACAAAGAAAATGGTATATCGCAAGGAATAGGAGAAGAACGGAAATTCAAACTAATTCTGTCTCATTTTTTTTAACAGACGAGGAAAGACGGCATGGTTCTAGTATCATGCATCCTGGCAGTGGGTTAATGAACCATGCACTGTGACGGAGCACACAGAATTATCTTTCAATCGTGTTTCGTAAGCCACAGAAAACACTCTTGTCACTAAGCCTAAGGTGTTTCAATTCATCCGTTTCATCTGGATAATATAAGAGAAAAAAAGGAGGAAAAGGTATCGCTTTTGGTCATTATCCTATTTTAGTTAGGATTATAGGATCAGAAGCGAAGGATTACAGTGAATTGATTGTTTAATTCGTCAGAAGGGAAGGATTACAAAGAGCTGGTTCTTTAATTTGTAGAGGGTGAAACCAGTTCAACAGCATCTAGTCCACTTTATATGGGAATGATAAGAGTTTGATGTTCCACTAGTTCTCTGATCTGTTATTCAAAGAAAAGTGTAATGCCAAACACGGCTGCATAATATTCTTTTCTGTTCTTGATATGGAAAGAATACACCGTAGGTGATGGCATTAGCATGTATTTTCAGTTTACAATTTTTGTCTCAATCACTTTCCAGTTGTTTGAAAATTCTGACGAAGATCTAACCGTGTTATGTTCTCTGTTCTGTTTTGATGATGATTACACAACCAGTTACTAATGGCACATTTTGCAAATCAGACTTTAGATACTGGACAACTTTATGCACTTTCATTTTTTGCTCGTAACTCGCAGAAATCTAATGTTTTTCGCCTCTCATCCTGTGGGACCAAAGCGTGCCTATCCTCTATCATTTAAAACTCCAAAAATAAAATGTCACTTCTATATAAAGTCAAGACACATTTGTAATCCTTACGGGTGACTATATCGTGCCTTTATTTGCGAATGGGTTATTCACTGGTTTTATAAACAGAGGGCTAATCGCTCTTTACGACTTATTCCAGAATAGAACGGACATTTAACATACTTTAAGACACGTAAAGTCAGCGTACATTTTCCCTTTCATTTCTTTCGAACTGTGGTTGGAAAGGCATTCATGTGAAACGTCCTGAACTTGTTTATGCTCACAAAACGAGGCCATGCATTTTAACGTCCTTTCATTCTACGTAGACTTGCGTGGTTAAACGAAAAAAAAAAAAAAGTTGCTGTTGCTCTAGATATGTTAAAGAGAATGGAACAGAAACCCAAAGCTACGAGGACCCAGACTTCACAGAATATGCAGACCATGCGCTGCTGGGGAGATTTGGTTTAGGATACATCATCAATAATGCATAAATCGAAACAGCTTATCGCAATCAGAACGTTCAAACCGGTGTCTTCCGTCGCGAAACACACTATTTCTTCTGAGTTGCCGCCCTTCCCTCAATTGGATTAACATGACCCCCGCCATAATTATTTATACACGAAGAAGCGGCACACTCGGCCCTGAGAGGACTGATACATTGATCCAGAGTTGTCAAATAGGATAATCACTCTGGAATCCCTGCATACGGAAATGCTTATGTTATGCCTCCGGACAGGATTAATTTGCAAATAGAGTAAGGCTTGATATCTGGACTTCCTAACTCTTAATTATGTGATCTTTTGTCAAAGGGGACAACATTTTCATTAAAGCCAGTAAGATACTGAACACATACTCATTGAACATGAATTGACTGACACGACAAAGAAGCATTCAAAAATCTTTCCATCCAACTGATAAGCCTACAACTGACTGCTCGGGGTGGTGGTTTAATCACTGAAGACACGCTGTTTCATAGAGATAAGAGACAAACACCGCGTGTGATTGTGGACTATGTCCTCGGCGGCTATAGATCGACTGATGTACCTTTTACGTCCATCAGACTACTACTAGTACTAAGCTTGAAAGCATTTAAAACACATCGTAAAATCGATTTTAGCCTGTCTGTCTGTCTCTTTATTTCACTGGTTCATTCTTACAGTACCATGAACTGTAAATAGTCTCATGAAATTGAAATATCGTTGAAAGACCCTTCTGTCGACAGCTTCGGCAATGTTTGCTTCCGGCCATTTTCAGCAACGGGGCTTGTTGATTACTGTAACTTGCAAGTTACGTCGCCGACATACTGTTAGGAAGAATTGTGATAGCGAAATATGTTCCCATGCGAATGCGATAAAAGTTTAAAGGCAAGTCCACTGTCTTCAGTCCGCCTCGTGAACGTCATGGAAACCAAATTACTAGAGAGATGGGAGGAGGGGTGGAGCGGGTTGGGGAAGAGAAGTAGGGAGAGGGTTAAGAGGGGATAGAGACAAAACCTCATCGCGACTGAGAAGATTAGGAGGTCGGGGGTAGACAGAAGAGGACAGGGAAGGGACGGAGAGGGGGGGGGGGGGGGGGTTGGGTGAGGTCTAGAAGGGTGAGGATGGGGTGGGAAAATTGCAATCATCTAATGAAATTCTCTCTCTCTCTCTCTCTCTCTCTCTCTCTCTCTCTCTCTCTCCTCCCCCCCCTCCCCCAATGTGTGACTTCAGGAAAACAATTCAATAGACAAGTATTATATTCATGATGATGAACATGAACCAAAAGAAACAATTGGATGGGTGGGTGAGTGTTGGTACGCTTTCACGCATACCCGCTGTCGCGTGCAGAGAATGGTGAAATGGAGCTCGTGGAGTCATGTTTCCAGTGCTTTGACTTTGGAAGCTTTTTCAAAGTATTTTTCTTTTATCATTATGGATTTTATCTCTTGCTGTTGTCAGTATAGGCCGTCTTTTATATTTCCACGTTTTGATTTTCACTTTTGCGTTGTAGGACTAATTTAAGTCTATCATCATCTTATTCAAAATTCATTTTTTTAAGAATCCAATTTTTCGGGGTTTTTTGGTATTTTTTAAAGAATCCAATTTTTCGGGTTTTTTGGTTTCTCTTCATCCTCTTCTTCTTCTTCTAACATTCTTCTCATGGATAAAAGTTTTACACGGTTTAGAAAAGTGTCTGCTTTGCTTGTGTGGACATTGTTCTGTGCCGCAGACAGAACACAAACTTTGCAGTCAGGCGTTGCGAGTTCGAGTCCAATGTCACCCAAAGACTGGCCTTTTTTTCTGGCTCCCCCTCTACACATGTTGTTCTCATCGGTATCAGTCCGATGTTGAATGGGTCTCCTCGCCCACAATCATGGAATGGCAATATCCCATATGCCGTCTCACCTGACGTGGGTGTCTATGTTAAATTCGAATGTCACTAATTAACTAGCTGTAACAATCCAGCCGTACCATCGGGAGCGTAACCTGGAGCCACTGAAAAGCCTAATCAGCTCAAGACAGGGCGAAGCTGTCGTCACTCGCTATAGTTTGCTGACCTCTCCACTTCTGAGAAGTAAGACAGTCGCCGGAGTGGAACCCACTTCGGCGCCCTTCATCTTAATAAGCGCAAGTCTGCCATTTAAACCAGCCGCCGTGGCGATGTGGTTAGTGTCGAGGGGTCCCGGCTGGGCGGTCGTGGGTTCAATTCACATCAGAGTTATTTTTTTGTGGGATTTTTCTGCCCCGACCGACTCCTACCCAGAGTTGAGTTTGCTATGGGCTCAATGCGGAAGACTAGGACTACACAGTCGAGTTTCATCCACTTCATAGATGCGTCTCTGAGAGTGTTGCTCAAATTTCCTGACCAATACTGCACTGCAGGTGTCTGTATCTCTCGAGCCTAGTTGACACCGGGGTACAATATGAAAGTAAGCATCGAGTGCAGCCATGTCATGCAGTCTCAGACCGAAATGGAAATCCGTAGCATCATCTTCACCATCCTCATCCTCATCGATCGGCATTTTTTTTTAAAGTCTCAAATTCTGTGGCCCTTCACGCCCTACTCTCAAGGTGACCTAAGTTTCGATATCCTCTCCATGTCTATGGCCTTGTTTGATTCTGCTGGGGTCACCGGATCGACAGATTCATGGGGGCTGTCGTTGGACGGACATGATAAAGCCCTCCGGAGGGAGAGTTCACTCGCGCCGGCTCCGTGACTAATCAATTATTGTCGTCAGTAGGCGGCTTAGTAGGTGGTGTCCTGCGTATGTTGGATCAGAACAGGCACCACTGAGCATCACAGAAGTGACTCGGCAGCAGTGCAGTGTCTCCTTCGGTGGGCTGCCTATCAACGACTTCACATTGACTGCTCCTTGTGGATTGCCGGTGCTGGGGCAGCGGCGGGATGGGCCTGGCTATGGCTCTGAATGGGAGGTGGCACAAAGAATGAGCCAAAAAAACAAAAACAAAAAAAAAAACCAACAACAAAAAAACTGCCATTTAAGATAATAACTTTCAAAGATGTAGTGTGGATCCCCTACATCTATGTCGATTTTTATCAGAAAGTTTTATTTCCCCTTCACTTTCTTTCTGAAAATTGCAGGCATAACGACCTGATAAAATTGCAGGCATAACGACATAACGACTTGACGCGCCCGTTCCTGCTTGCAGTTGCACGGCAAATGCTCCCTTCTCTCCCCCCCCCCCCCCCCCCCCTCCCCCCGATCATCTCATGTCGGCTACACGAAAGATTTTCAGGCCTGCTGACGATCGGACTGATGTTTTGTGTTATCATCTCGGGTCGACCTCCTTGAAACAGATCCCGTAACTTTAGCGCAAAGAATGTGGAGAAATTGTTCTTGGACAAAGGAGATGTTACCAGGGATTCTTTAACTACCGGTATCTAGTGTCAATGAATGAAATAAAAGCGAGGAAACAAGAAGAAAAGGTCAAAATCAACGCAAACAATATTACACACAAGAATCAAGAAAATTTCATTCTTCGTCCCTCTTCGGAACATGAAGGTTACACAACAAATTTTGCATAAGAATTTGAAGGAATAGTCGGTCTTTCTCGGATTGCGATTTCACAAATAATAAAAAATATATTCTCGGAAGTATAACATGCAAACATTTGGTGACTGCATGACGAAATGAACACTGCTATTACTATCTTCAAAAATCTTCTTATGTTGAAATGTATTTTTTGTCCTGAAGTATCTTTGTTTGAAATGGGCTACTCTTTCGGAATAGAATAACTTTGAAGACTATCAAATTCAAGACGCACGCACGCACGCACGCACGCACGCACGCACGCACCACACACACACACACACACACACACACACACACACACACACACACGTATGCACACATGAGCGCGCGAAAGTGCTCGCACGCACGCACACAGAGAGAGAGAGAGAGAGAGAGAGAGAGAGAGAGAGAGAGAGAGAGAGAGAGAGAGAGAGAGCGGCGTTGTTGTTGCGTTGCTCAAAAGGCTCTGCCACACTTTGTGTACACTGGGGCTGGTACTTGGAAAATGTCATGACAAGTGCCAGACAAAGGACATTGATAAAAGGGAAAGGAGGGGGGGGGGGGGGGGGGCAGTAGGGGAAAGGACAGGGGACGTAGCCAGGACACCCGGCAGTCACGGAAAAGGAAGATGAAAAGTTACTAAGAGCACCTATTGGTTATTCAAACATTTCAAACGTTATTTTCCAACAGAATATCAAAACGAAAAAAAAAAGGAATAAAATACCTTTTCAGGACCACTCAAAAAAAAAAAAAGAAAGAAAGAAATATAGTAGTAGCGGACGATGAGACAAAAAAAAGAGGGACAAAGAAAAAAAAAATTGTTTACATAAAAATATATATACATATGTATTTATATATATACATATATGCATCAAGCATTGATCCATTCAGAAATATCTAA
>CM065722.1:64221541-64284041 GCA_033310375.1 Conus canariensis | reverse complement strand
GGATACCCCGTGTCAGCTATCACTTTACATACCATCCACTCTGAACATCTTCTCGTGGACGATACTTTTCCTAGACATTGAATAGAACCCTTAAGACTTCTCCCACAAACCTGCAAGTTACACAATAATGTCTTGTAGAAGTGTATATGCGTGTTTGGTTTGTGGTGTATGCCGCGCATGAGCGTTTACGTGTTCTACGTGTGTGTGTGGGTGTGGTGTGTGTGTGTGGTGTGTGTGTGTGTGTGTGTGTTGTGTGTAGAGAGAGAGAGAGTGAGAGAGAGAGACTACGCACACACGCATGTTACATACGCATGCCTGGGCACACACGCACACAAACTCACACACATACATTTCCTCACTCATGCACTCCCTTACAGTACAGGAGGGACACAACGTTGAAGGAGGTGAAGGTCAGAGATACAGGAGGGACACAAACCCGTTGAAGGAGGTATGATAGGTCAGAGATGGATGGGGCAGAGACAAAAAAAATGGGGTAATATAGAGCCTAGATATTGACATTCTCTCCTAGCTAAGCAAAGCACCTCAATCAACTCGGTCAAGTGATCACATAGGGTCGTTTGACCCAGTTTACTGCACCACTTTGTAGGTCAAGTGATCACATAGGGTCGTTTGACCTAGTTTACTGCTGAGCTTTGTAGGTCAAGTGATCACATAGGGTCGTTTGACCTAGGCCAAGTGATCACACAGGGTCGTTTGACCTAGTTTACTGCTGAGCTTTGTAGGTCAAGCGATCACACAGGGCTGTTTGACCCAGTTTACTACCAACAGAATCACTATTTACCCTTTCTCTCTTCTGATTCTTGCGCAAACAAGAAGAATGGCTTGCTTAATTTTTTTTAATTGGTGTTTATAATGTTTAAAGATAGAGAAGAGTTGAAGAATTAAAATTTAGGAGCTTTTTGAGCGCGTAGATATGCGCGAAAGCGTAAGGAACGCCATCAGTAAACTACCGCATTCTTGACCCCATCCAGTTATAAAGTTGTTTGCTATTTTAATTGATCAAATAGCTCCTGAAGATTTTAATCTGACCGCTTCTACTAACCCTGAAGGAGTAACTGTTACCTTTAAACCTAAACAGTTTTTAAGATTAGTAAAAGACTATGAATAATAAATAACAGCTGAATTTACAATTATTTTTTTTATTGCTTTTAAAAATGGATTGCGACGAGCTATTAAAGTGTGAGGAGGCAGCAGACCTCTGTCATAAAGAAAGATTATACTCGCTGGCTGCGTGTGGGAAAACCAGGCAGTATTTAGGCGTTGAACTAAGTATTGAACAGATTCAGCAATTGTCTACATCAGACGTTGAGAAGTATTACGCTAGGTACGAAGCACAGCTAGGATCAAAAATGGTTAGATCGGTGGGACAGACAATGATTAGTTTATATGCTAAGTTAGTAGGCAAGATAGCGCCGATTGATTCAGAAGAAGATTTAAAATATGACTTAACACAAGATCCGGTCTTAACCAAGTCCCTAGAATCTCTTGCATGTGACATGTATTATAGATTTGGGACGTTGCTATGTCCATTCATCATGGGATTAATTACTTTTAATCACATTAATTTTAATCATATTAATTTTAATCAGATTAAAAAAAATGAGCGAGCAGGAGAAGAAGACTCCACAGGAGCAGAATGCCTCACAAGTGGATTTACAGGCGAGTGCCCCACAAGTGAATCCACAACTGAGTGTCCCGCAGGTGAGTAGTGTTACTAAAGCTAAAAGTGCTGGGCGTGTTGAGGCCGGCCGTAAACTAGCTGAATGGAACAGACTGCAAAAAGCAAACCAAGCAGCAAAACAAAAATTATTAGATAGTAATACAACAACAGCACCAGCACCAGCACCGCCACCAACAACAACACAATCAAACTATAAGATGTATTATTATGTACTGGGGAGTATTGTTGTTGGTGGAGGGTTTTTGGCATACAAGCGCCTAAAGCCATACTTAGCAACAAAGTCACAAATCCCCACAAAAACAGTAAAAGAATCAGCTTCTGCAAAAAAAGTACAACCTCCTGCTGTAGACCCATTTTTAATAAATTAGTTTTTTAAATGTGTTGTTAAGTACTGGCTAAGTACAAGCTAAGTACTGGTTAAGTCAGTTATACAAGTGCAAGTTAAGTGCAAGTTAAGTGCAAGTCATGTTAAGTACTAGTAAAGATCTTAGTTAAGTACTAGTTAAGATCTTAAGTTAAGTACTAGTTAAGATCTTAAGTTAAGTACTAGTTAAGATCTTAAGTTAAGTACTAGTTAAGATCTTAAGTTAAGTCGGACAAGTCAGTTCTCCGGGGGCCTATAGCGTATGAAAACTCGGGGCTAACGTAAGTTCGCTTGTTATTGTTAAGAAACTAGTGACTTCTTATTAACAGCAGTTGTGTTTACTTGATGAAGAGTAGAGCGCAGATTAACATTTGTGTGATAAAATACTTCGCGTTCAAAGAGAGCCTGCTTGTAGTTGTTGTGACTTATTTCTTTTTTTACAACTTCTTTATCTATGCCCTTAGCTTTCTTTGTTACAGAAGTCTGGGTAGCAACGCTATACATCTTTGACCGCAGGCCAACATATTCTTGTATAACCGTCCCATTAAATTCATCCTTCATCTTTCCAATCACTTTCTTGTTCACGGTTGAATGTAAAGGCGAATCTTTAGGATAGTCACATGTGTCATACCACCCATCAGCTCCTTTGGCCACTTCTATTTCCATGTCTTTGTAGAAGTCTTCAGTTGGGATGTCCATAATAAAACTATCAGTGTCTGTGTAAAGGACATTTGATTCTGGGTACAGCGGCTTAAAGTAGTCGTATAGAAATTCAAGCATTAACAGCTTAGACAGCTCTAGCACGGCGAATCCGATAAACACCGGCTTGTCCAACTTCACACTCAGTTTCTTCATCATAATGCCAACCAGGCTGTCGCTAAATATTCTAAAGTCTTGATAGTTAGGTTTAGAGGTCAGCTTAATTGCTTGTTTTTTGTTTGTAACTAATCTTACATCTTTACGATTGTGTACGTTCTCCAGGGTTTTGCCAAAACAACTGTTGTTCATCAACTTAAAGAAGTCTTTTTCTGAAGCGTCAGTGGCCGCAGTCCTAAGATCAGTGTTCTTCATGATGTATGGTCTCATGAAAGGCTCTTGGTCAAAGGTAATTATTCTGTGAACAGCTGTCAGCTTTAACCCGTGTCTTAAGTAAAATTGTAACAGCCTGTAATGGCAGACATATTTAGTTTTGTTAAAGAGGTTAGGCACGAGTTTAGGCGGTTCTGTGGGACTCATCTTTAATCTTTCTGCGGCTAAGGGGAAATCATTATGAAGGTCATGCAACTCTGCGGGATAATCTAAGTCTACCTCTAAGATTAGTCCTATTGGATTATCAGGTGTAAGCTGTGATAATAGTCTTACCACCCGATCAACCTCATGAGGCCCGTTTATCATTTTAAAGTTTCTTAATGGCAGTGCCTGGCTCATGGCCCACCCATACAGATTGTTGGCGTCTAAGTACATCAGATAGTTGGATGGTTTAGTTGGATCATAATCGTCTAAATACTTGTTGTTGGCTCTGCGGTAAGGATGACAGGCCATGCTAATGCCTCCTCTCAGCCCGCCCTCAATCATCTGAAGTGTATCCAGATCCGATATTAAGTCAATCTCGACGTTTGTATACTTCAAGAATGCATCCCAAGACAACCCCGGGGAAGAGATGTACTGTGACGAATCCAGACCGTAGTGTTTCATGCAAGTGGATCTGTAATTCTGAAAGACGTCAGCTAATAAACACACGTCGGCCAATAAATATTGATCGTGATAGTCGCCCATCGTTTTGCAGTGCAATTCTGTCCAGGCTTTTTGCGCGTATTCATAGTCGGCGTCAGATATGTTCTTTCTTCTAAGACGGCTGTAAAAGTCTTCCTTTGCTGGCAGCGCCGGCTCGTCAAACTTGTCCCACGAGTCCATGTATTCATAAGGATAGACGCCTTTACGGACTAAAGATGGATCGAAATATTGTTTAGTGATTGGATAGTCTTGTAGAGATTCTGCTAATTTGTCTAAGCTCCCCATCAGATGCTGGGCAGAGTCATAAAAGGACAAACAGTCAAGAGTAAAGGTCATGTACTTTTCTGATGACTGTGTAATACAGCTAATCCTCTTACATTCAGAAGTCACTGCTTGCGTGATAAAGTGAGAATCGTAGCCCCGCAAGTTATGAAAGAAGATTGGCAGTTTCCATGTCTTGGGATCAACCTTAAGTTGAAGATTGCAGCTATTATGCGCTGCCCCTCTGAATTTCCAGTAATGTGATCATGGTCCCTTACAGCATCGCCTGATAATTCTCTGTTGCATATCCAGCAGTGGGTGGCTGATTTATAACGTTCTTCATCTTCGGGGGTCATCTTAATGCCTGAAAGGTTCAGCCGATTAGAGAATTGATTGCGAAGGTGTTTCATCTGCTTCAAAAATCGATTAGCTGCGTCGGGACCTCTGTAAATCTCTGGTTGTGTGTGTCCGCCATCTGACCTAACAACGACGAAAGCATAAGAACAGATCTGATGACGAGATAATAAGGTTGTTTTTTGTTGTGTCCGTTCTTGAGGGCCGTAGTACTGTGGCAAGATTGCTTCAAAGTCAGCATAGACTACGTATGGGCTCATTTGCATTTTTCGTACATTCTTAAACCTGACTTTAGACCCGGGCGGGGGCGCAATAATTTCGGTTTTACAGTCTTCAAAACTTTTACAATGTTTCTTATGTTTGTCAGCTGCCTGTATAGATGGAATTCTAACCAAACATCTTCTACAAAGCCCCTGTTTAGCAGGATCCTTTGTGGTATACGCCAGAAGTCTGCTCATTGTTCTAATTAATACATAGTGGCTCTTGGAACCGTCTGTAAACAGAATCAAGTCTACATGGTTCTCAAGTGATTCGCCTAAAGGGGGAGCATTGGGAGAGATTCTTAGAGGGACTAGATTGTCTACTACAGACCATGTGTATACGTTTACGGTTATCGGTTTGATTTGCTCTTCAAACTGGTCGATACTTTCTATGCTCACTGGAAAGGTTATGTTATTTAAGTTTAGCTCATTTATATACTGCCTGTAATTGGAAACTCTGTCTGGGTGCTTTTTAACAGGGTGTAAATGCGCCAAAACACACCACATGAAACATAAGTTGTCTGAATTATGTATATTTAAGACTGCTCGTTTAAGAACTAACTCTCTCGGGAGAAGGATGTAAGAATTGCCGACTATATCATAGAACTTTGTTTGTCTTAATTTGATTTCGAGGACTGTTCCTTCAGACCAACCGGAGCCGCGCATTTTTGCTTCTTCAATCGCATGGTTAAACTGTGTAAGCATGTAATCAGCCCAGTCAGGTGTAAAGTTGCGATAGCTGATTACTTTTTTCTGTCTAGTTGAAACCCAGACTTGCATACTACTATCATCGGGGGTTATATATTCAATCTGAACAACCAACATGACTTTTACTGGCGGGTTAATTTGAAGAAACTCTGGAATTTTAGAAATAGCATGTGTTACACTTTTCTGAATGTTTATAGGGTTAATAATGTCCATGTCTATGACCGTGTCCATGTCTAATTCAATGAACGTATCGCTTAATTGTTCATTACCGTCAAATATCTCCTCCCACGTATATAGTTTTCCAACCTCGGATTTACTTGTGGGGTTCATTTTTAACCCACAATATTTACGTAAATTAAAAAAAAAATAAATGTAAGTAAACGCGCTTTTATTCTTCACCCAAGCGTTGCAATACTTCAAGACACCCTAATCTTACAAGAACGCCTGCCAATACTTAGCTTTTTTTGAATCACTACAGCCAATGTTTAACTCTTTGATTGCTTTGTCAAATAGTTCACTATGATTTTTGATTAAATTGTTTACATCATTCTCAAACCCAGATTTACTAAAATCAATGTTTAACACTTACATCGTTTCGTCAAATAGTTCATTACAATTTTCTACTAAAATCATTAGATCAGATTCGCTGTGTTTGGCCGTCATTTTTAAATCTAAAAATTAAATAAATAAAAAATAAAACCATGAGTATAACGTTGGTTAATTATGCAGTGCCTATTGTTGGTGTTATAGTTTATTCAACCCTAGCAAAATGTTTGTTAAGAATAAAACCGCCCAACATAGGAAAGATAGAAGATTCGCCGAAACTAGTTACAACCTTATTTTTAGCTCTGGCAACAAAAGATTATCTGATTAAAAAGCACATAGACAGTCTTTCATATTATGATTATTTTAATTATTTTTTTTAGTTAATAAAAAATATGAGCACTGCAAAGATCATCAATACGATTTACCACTCTGCTGTAATCGGCGGCCTTAGTATAGGATATAGCATGTTAGCAAAAAACATGTTTAAAATGAGGCCGGCCGATCTAGGAAGGTTAGACATTGAGGATGTTGTTAAGGTTATAGCTGTAATAACGGCGGGGATTGCCTCAAAAGACTTTCTTGTTACACAGGGGATTATCCCAGAAAACATCAATGCATAGAAAGATTAATACATTTAGGCAGATTGATTTATAAAAAAAAAAAGATTCATTCTAAAAAATATTGATTTATAAAAAAAAAGATTCATTCATTTATAAAAAAAAAAGATGTCTGGAATAGTTCTGATGGTGGGAGGAGCTATTGTTAATGCATTGGCTTTCTCCGGCAGTAATTATATGTTTAGTAAATTGCGGTCTGATGAAGAGAGAGAACGCCATAACAAGGCAATGGAAGATTTAGCTAAGGCAAGAGACGCTTACGAGAAAAGGAGGATTGCTCACTTAGACTTTATTAATAAAAAGTTAAGAGAACAGGGACATGCAGAGCACACATTTACAGACGTTGATGATGCAATGAATGAATATTACTTAGTGACAGGAAAGAAGTTTCTAACATCGGCACCGCCAGAACTGTCTAACTTTAATGAACCATCTGAGGATCAGAAAATGGTAGAAATAGGCTTTATTATAGGTGCTATGGGGGCAATCTTTCTTCTTGCATATTCAATCTAAAAACAATAGTTAAAAATGTAATAAAAACAGTCTCTTATGGACGATACGAAGTACAAAATATATTATTCTCCTGGAGGGTATTGGAAAGGAAAGGCCGCTATTGATAAACTGAGTAAAGCTGCTAGGGTGTCTGAATCAGAAGCGAAAGACTGGCTTTCAAAACAAGCGATCTGGCAAATATATCTGCCTGCCCCAAAAAGAATAATAAGGCCTCGATTTGTTAACTCAGTTCCTAATGACACCCACCAGATGGACTTGTTGTATCTTCCGCATGACAAAGTTAGAAGAAAAAAGTTTAAGTATGCTCTTACAGTTGTTGACATGGCTTCAAGGTATAAAGATGCTGAGCCTTTAACGGATAAAAGCTCAACTGCTGTGGCTGTGGCTTTACAACAAATATACATGCGAGGTCCATTAAAGTATCCTAGGTTGATCCAGGTTGATGATGGGAAAGAGTTTAAAGGAGCCGTAAACCAGTTGTTTTTAAGACATCGGGTTACAGTTAAGAGAGGGATCCCAGGCAACCATCGCTCCCAAGCTCTAGTAGAAAACTTTAATAAGAATCTAGCTGAGCGTCTGTTTATCTATCAATACCACAGAGATCTTATGGACAGGGCGCGCAACACAGAATGGGTTAGGAGATTGCCAGCAGTCTTACGCGCCATGAACAATGAAGAATTTAAAGCAACGGGTCTTAAGCCAGTGAACGCGATCAAATTAAAAAAAATTAGCATTACTGAAGACATCCAAGGTAATCAAAAACTCTTGCCTTTTTGGATTAAAAGTAAGATACTTGTATGCGCCTGGAGAAGCAGAGGGCGATGTTAGAATTAGAGCCACAGACCCCATATGGAGCGTAGACGTATATGAAGTTGAAAGAATTATGAAAACAACCCCTCCCGTGTATTATTTAAGAGAGACTCTTTCTTCTAGCGGTGCTACTACGTCTAAAAAGCCCGTCCCTAAAAGATCGTTTGTTCGCGAAGAGTTGCAAGTTGTCCCACCAAACACGGTGCCGATTAGTTTAAAAAAAAAAAAAAAAAAAAAAAAAAAAAAAGTATTTATTTTTTTTGTTAAACTTATGATTTATTTTTTTTTTTTGTTAAACTTATGATTTATTTATTTATTTTAGTTCACATCTTATTTTTAGTCTATTTTTGGGTTTAACTGATTGTTTGCTTGCTTTTCAATGTTCTGTTTGATTGTCTCAGTGTCTACCTGTTGCGAAGTAAAAGTCTTTCTCCACTCCTTTTGAAGTTCAGTTTTTTGTCGCCTGTAATCCTCATCCATCAGCCATAAGATGCTCAAATTCTTCAGCTGTAATGTTTTCGTCCTGCAATGCTTTGCTTATTCTCAGTCTTAATGAACAAAGTTTTGCTGATGCTAGGGCCACAATGGCAGTGTGCTTTTGTAGTTTAGGCGTTAATTTTTTTTAAAACAGCACTCACAATCATAGACATAGCACCTAAACCCAAACCAAGGCTCCCTAATGCTAAAGAGGCTGGCGCTCCGGCCCCAGTAGCTAAAAGAGCAACGCCGGACCCAGCACTTACGCCCGCTACAGCTGATGAGCCGGTGATTATATAAGAAAGAGTATTTAAAACTTTAGCATATTTCTTTCTAGTAACCCTATACTTATTCAAGTCACTTTCTATTTCTTCTTCAAGTTCAGTTATTTGCTCTAACCTAAACTTTTGAGCCTGATCATCCATTTTTAATTAAGATTAATTTTTTAATTAAGATTAATCTTGTACATATTTTCTTATTAACCCTTCTGGCAGCACTTCATCAACAGAGTAAAACGCAATAAAATCAACATACTTAATAAAAATAAAATCAAGCACTGTTAGTTTGTCTTTGTCAACCATCACAGTCACTTTGTCAGAAGATACAGAAGTGTTTATTTCATCCCCGTTTTTAGTAATAGCAATAACAAGCCTGAGAGGCCCGTCCAAGTTTTCAGACTTTATTTGTACGCCTCTGATTAACGTATGCTCTGGCAAACTAGGATCAGACTCCCTTGGAGTAATAAATAAGCGAAAAAGCATCGTCATTTTTCTAGGCAGTGATTCTAGTTTTGGGTTAAACTCTAAGCCGACGGTGTCACCCCCCACTTCAGCTAAGGACTTCTTTCTCCGCAGCATATATACAGAGCCCTGCCTGGTTATTTCAATCTGCTTTTTCTGTTGTAATCCTGGGACTAGGCTAGCAAGAAGGCGTACTTCATTCAAAGCTTTTCTAAAATTGTATTTCTTATCAAAGTATACATGGGGGCTTCGTAGTTCAAACTTTAAATCCCAGTTAATGTCAAGAAGCAACGCCCAGGCATTCTCTCGTTTATGAAGTTTGTATTCGTGTTTGCCAAAATCGTTTGCCCTTAGATTTCTTATCTCTTCCAGGGTAGGATATTGCTGCCGTTTTTTATCTTCAATTTCTATTCGTTTGTAAACACCATCGTCGGTGTATTCAAATCCATAAACATTTCCTGGCACTCCTATCAGATCAAAGTCAGTTGTATCTGCTAGATCTTTTATCTCTACTGCAACGCATTTAGGAGCTAACTCTGCTTTTGATTCAGGTCCTCGAGACATTCTTTTTAATATAAACAATTTATTATAAACAAATTGTTATAACAATCTATAATGAGCAATCTATAATGAGCAATCTATAATGAGCAATCTATAATGAGCAATTTATTATAAACAATCTATAATGTGCAATCTATAATAAGCAAACGTATTGAACTGGCGGGTCAGTCCGTAAGCATAGTTTAGCGTGCTTAGATTTTTCTAGCTGCTCTTTTATTTTTTTTAGTTCATCCCTGTCCCTGATTATATAGTTTTCACTTAAACATTCTTCAAAACTGTCCCGGTCCTTAGTATAGAATAAGATGACTGATTTTAACTGCGATCTAAAGTCTTTTAAGACAGCATTGTATTTTTGAGTTAAGAGCCAAACAGAAACTAATGCGTGTCTTCCGCTAAAGGCTAGCTTAGACAGAGTCCTTCTTTTTTTAACAATGTCTTGTTCGGCTGAACAGTCATCAATAATAAACAGCGTTTCGGTTCCCTCAAATAGCCTATAGTAATGTTCTAAACAGTCGCTTAGCTTGTCAGTAGGATCAACTAAGAATATATTCTCGTCTGTCCAAACAAACTGCCTTTCTTTGTAAGACTTGTTGTGCTTAATGGTTGTGCAGAATATAACAATGTGCTCGTAATGAAATCTGTAGACTGTTTGTAACAAATCAAGCACGAAGACAGTTTTCCCACACCCAGTAATCCCACAAATAAGCGAACAGTGCGGGTCTTTGGGCAAAAAGTTCAAACTATCCATCTGTTTTAATAGGCTATTTCTTTCAGTCTATTTTCTTCAATGTTCAGCTGGGCGTCATAAACCACAAAAACGTGCATTTGTATCTGGCCATTCTCCTCCTCTTCCTTATTAATCTGTATGAGTATGCCATCTGACCCTACCCTTCTTCACTCCCGTGCAGTCTGTTGTCATACGTGGATCTAAAATCCAGCCATAGTCCATATTTGTCTGTTAGATAATCTTCAAGTCTTACATCGTGAAGGTGAAGTTTTTTACACACATGATCGGCTGTGGGGCTTGTCTGTCTGCCTCCAGCAAACAATTTTCTTATTTCATCAAAGTGTTGGTCAGGTAAAAGTCCGGCTGAATACAGCTGAAAAGGCTTACCATCTACTGTGCAAGACAACTGCTCAATTTTTGGGTTGTAAAACACCTCAGATTCTCTCTGAAAAGGAGCTGAGGGTTCAGTAAATAGCAAGAGAACCCCCTTAAGGGACCTTAAAGAATTGCTTATAGCTATTTCCCAGACGGTGTCTTGCTTGTTTTTAATCGCTAGACTGTGGTGTAAAACTCTTTCAAAGTAAACAACCGCCCTACTTTTATACTGGTTTAAGATTATTCTAGCTAGTTCAGGGTTAGTAACAACGTCAAAATTAAGAGAGATGTTGCTGACAGTGTATCTAGCTGTTGGGTCATCTGATAGAATAACAGACCCGCTGTCATTGAATGTCAGTTCGTAAGTAAGTTTGTCTCTTAGTGCACCTTGGTAATATGGCTGATGGGTTTTTAACAGTTCAAAATCTAGAGGGATGCAAAATCTGTTCATAAATGCTCGCGCTATTGCCTGGTCTCCCTCGTCTTCCTTTGCATCTGCAGCATTAAGCCTGTGCTTAAGACCGTTTGGGCTCTGGATCCCCTGAAAGATTTTGTCTTTTCTTTCTGTTCTGGGTAGCCACAGATCAGAATAGAGATTAAAAATGTCTGCGCTACTCAGTGAGAAGACTTCTCTACCTTCCAGTTTAATTACCATATTTTTAATGATGGCCCTGCCCAGGTTAGCAACGACAGTAGCATTAGGATCCGTCGACTCAATGTCTATTTTGAATGACAGCCTGGCAGTGCCTGGCATTATAACATCGTCAGGTCCAAGGTCACTAAATCTTACTGTTAACATTTCATTTGGCTCAATTGTTGATGGATTATTTACAACCCGCACAGTCTGTCTTATGCCTTTTATGCCATGGGGTTCCTTCGCTTTTCTGAATGGATCAAGGTCGCAGCCGTATGGATTCATTTTTTATAAAACAAAAAATAATAAATATATAAATATGGCTGATGAAGATTTTGACGCGATTAGTCCTATTGAAGAAGAAGATGAAATAGAACCAGGTCGTTCAATACAAGATGAACTTGAGGGGGCAGAAGCACGTCCTTTACTCCCTAGACAACCTCAAGATGTAGGTTCTTCACTCCATTAGTGCTCGTCAAGAACTTTTAGGAGTAGGCTCTTCACTCCCTAGACAGCGTCACGAACTATTGCAACGACGAATTGAATCATTCTATAAAAGTATAGAACGGGAGCTGCCAGAAATACTTGATCTTAACGATTTTGAAGAAGATGGCGGCCATTTGTATATTAGGTCTAGTAAAGGAGGCCGCGTAAGAGTTACTACAAAGCCAGACGCGACCAAGTTTTTAAGTCTAAGTACAATTAGACGAGACCTCCCTGCTGCTGATGCAGAACGATTAAACATTACAAATCTAAGGTCTGATGCTGTTAGACTTTTACATAAAATGGGGCGGTTGTTGCCAACACGATCTGAAATAGAAATCGCCACTATTCCAGAGGTAGGTCAAAAAACAGATGAAGTAATAACAGAATTTGAGGCGAGTTTTATTGATGAGACGAGTTTTATTGATGAGACGAGTTTTATTGGGGGGCCAATTGGCAGTTCGCCTAGGCAAAGAGAAGGTGAGCTGAGTCCTGAAGAAGAAACAGCTTTAAAAACAATTGTCGATCCTCCATTGTCTACGAGTGAACTCAGGGATATTAGAACTGCTCTGCGTGAACTCTTGAATATTAAGTCTGCTTTAACAACTACGAATGAAGAACTAAAAAACAACTTGGCAAAATTTAATGAGATAAAGAGAGAGATAGACGAAGAAAAAAATAAGCTGGCTGATGCAGATGATAACAATTTAGAGCCGGAAGAAAAGGCTAGAATACAGGCGAAAATACAGGATTTAATGAAAGAAAAGGCAAACGTGTTAGCAGCGTTGTATATTAACAGAGAAAAAATAGCAACCCAAATAAGCAGAATCAGAGAAACTATAAACAAAATGATTTATGAAAATACTACGCTAGCAGAAAGAATAAGGACTCTGTTCAGAGAGCAGGGGATTACAATAGTTAGTATATTAACGGCCGTTGGGTTTGCTATCTCTACACTGGTTTATGCATTAACCGGCAGTGCGCCAACAGGGTCAGTAGCGCCTCCAACGCCTCAACCTGGTAAAAGTTGGATTAGAAAACAATTGCACCATCTGGCAAACTTATTAAAGAAGTTAGCTGCCAAAGCGCTTGGTGCACTGCCTGGCATAATAGGCGGTGTTGTTAGTTGGGTTTTGTCTACAATAGGCAAAGTGGTTGGTTATATGGCTGACCATCTGTGGACTTTGGGGGTGCTGGCTGCCGGTTTAATTTTTAGTAAAATAAAGTATGACCAGTCCAGTAAAAGTTAAAAACACAACAAGGGCCGTCTTTTCGCTAGTGTGTCTGTCGGGGTGAGGTACATCAACAGGCGGTGGACTGCTTTCTGGCTGTGGGCTGCTTATAACTGGTGGGGGGTCGCTTTCTGCAGGTTCTGGGCTGGATACTTTTTTCAAAATGGCTGGTGCGGGCCTTGTGTTTAAGCCTTGATTGTGTCCTAAGTTTTGATCGTCTCCGGCTATGAGAATTTCATTATTATAATTCTGTATCATGCCAATCTGCAGTCTAAGGTCAGAAGGCAGCATGTATAATCCATGACCCACAACAAAGTCAACCTTTGACCTAGCATGTGAAAGAACGTTTTGGTACCTTTGTATGCTGGAAGGCAAATCAACGGCAGAGTTAATAGCATCTTCTAAATTGGCTAGAAATTGTTTTCTGGCGTCAAAACCTGTAGATTGATCCACTATACTAGACTTGGTCTGTGCTTGCGCTCCTAATAGACACCAAACGTACGTCCGTATGGTGTCATTAAGTCTTTGCACTCCTGGCATTGTTAGGCCTTCACTTTTATCTAAGATAAATGTTGCCCAAGCATTGGGGTGTTTTTGTTCTATTGATCCCAATCTAACTTGGGAGTTTGACTTAAAAGAGGTGTGGCCGGGCCAGTAGTCAAAATTATATTCTCTACGCTGACCCCACAAATACAATGTGCCCAACCCGTGATTGCGGTCTAACTTTTGTCTAAAGTTATTTGAAAGGTTAATGTTAAATTCGTTGCAGATTCTTTCATATGCATTATTGTCCATTGGGCTGAGAAATGGATTAAACGCGTTGTCATGGGGAGGCGTACTTGTAGTTCAGTTAGTATGCGTCTATACTGATAATAAACATGAAAGTTATATACTGACCTTACTAAGAGGTTGGGGTGGTTTAAATGGTTTGTATATGAAACACCGCAGCCAGTGGTTGAGCAGTAAACTGCAAAATTTAACTGATTCTGGTAAAAAGCCATGGGGTGAGTTGACCATGCTGATGGCACTCTATCACTCTTTATTGGAGGATTTAAATATCTAGTTAGTGGGTTTACAAGCCTGACTAGAAAGCCATATGATTCATCCACTGCGATGGTTAGGCTACTAAAGTCCAAAGATTTGGGCTCATAAACCCCCCCTACATCGTAAGTAGCACTTTCATTATATTAAAAGGTTCCATTTTTAAATAGATTTTTTAAAAAAGGATTTAAAAAGGATGTTCCTTTATATAACCAAGCAAAACACAAGTGTGTTCTTAAAGTATCCAATTAACAATAGGCGCGGTAATAGTAGGGTTGCTCTTAGAAAAATTGGTTTTAAAGTTAAGTGGTTTAATATATCTGAAGAAGCTCAGAATAACTGGATTAATATTAGTAATGAAGAGGGCAATCAAATAACTCATGAAAAAATACCAGAAGGCTATTACAGCTTTTGTTCTTTAAAAGAAGTATTTATCGAATTAGGCATATTGCTAAAAATTAACGAAGCAAACCTCAGAATTACAATGCATTTTCCACTAGAAGAAAAAAGAGAATACACTTTTCCTAAAGGCCTTGCGCGAATCTTGGGTTTCCACAGTACTAGCAGATCTTATAAATTTAGTACAAGAGAAAACATCTATCAATTTGAAGGTAATGAACCATGTGATTTTCTCGTTAACCCGATGTTGTATGTCCATTTACGGGAGTTAAAAACAAGTACTAATTTATTTGATGGCAATCCATCTACAGTTCTAGGAGTACTGCCATCAATTAAGGCGGGGTTTTGCGATTATCAGTTAAGCACATTTGGTAAAGACAGCCGGTTTAAAGAATTAGTTGAGGGGTCTATAAATTCAGTGTGTGTAAAAATAACTAACCAAGATGGAAGGCCGGTTGTTTGCTCTGATTTGTTAGTGGTGCTTGAGATTTGAAGATTAATCAGAAGAGAAGAGAGAATGTCAATATCTAGGCTCTATATTACCCATTTTTTTGTTTTGCACGTAAGCCCCCCATTTTAAAATAACGATTACGTCAATTTTGGAGGTTTTTGCATGTTAATTTTGATTGTAAAAAAGGTGTCAATTTTGGCAAAAAGTAGCATGAGATGGACGAGATTTGTTTGTGAAAAGGGGGGTTTTCGTGCAAAATAAGATGTGGGGAGTAGAGTATAGATATTGACATTCTCTTGTTGTTCTTCCAAAGTTACACCAGGTCGTTGATTCGATTGATCTGAAGGATTAGCTGAATGTGGTTTTATTAACGCTGCATTGAACGTAATGTGATTGCAGTAGCAAACGTTGAAGGGTCATTCTGCATCTGTACGAAGCTACGTTCCGACTGGTTAGTATAAAGAGTCTTTTTCCTTTGACCCATAGTATTGACTCTAGAACGGTTAACGCTTCTTTAGCAGATCACACATCAACCCACGTCCACGGATCTTCTGTATTGAAGCGTCGTCCATTGATCATTTGTTTAGTATTTGATGGAGCGCATTTTTTGTCGCCTTTTGAGCCGTCATCCAGCAATGGCACAACAAGACCCTCCTTATATACCAGCAGTTTACGTTGATTTCACTGTCAAATATCAATTTTCTAAGAACCTTTTCTTTCTTTCTTTCTTTCGTTCTTTTTCAAGCCCGCAGACTTGACGATGTTGAGAATTTCAAGTATTGGTCAGATCTGTCCGCAAGCTTGAGAGCAGCAAGTTGGCAGATTAGAACTGTGTTCTATTAGGGTTATCTTTCCCTATAAAAGTCGCTCGCCCCATCCAATCAGAATCGCTTTCTGATATCAGGAATAGACATCCAAGTTTGGCTTACTTCCCTTTCGAAATGACGACCATTTTCGCCGACGCCGATTCAATTATAAATTCAATCATACGGTTAGCGAGATCAAAAGCGCAGAACAAAGAAAACAATGAATTGCACACGCAATGCAGAAGCACAGACAACATAAATTATCGAAGGATGGAATACGTGGGAAAAGAATTTTGGTAAATCGTGAGCGTGTGTGACCAAGACGACCCACAGTCCCACTGCCGTACAACTGCAACGATCGGTAACGGTACATGTAGGCTACGTCAGCAGAGTCGAAGACTAAAGTCTACGGGCAAATACATATCTCAATATAAAACATCACTGTCTGCTGCTAACTTCTGACCGCTGCCAAAGTTTTGTTCTGTAACAAAAATGCAATTACTTCAAATTCTATGTTCGAATGGTAGGCGTTAGTGCATTCATAGCTAGTGCCCCCGCGTAAGGTAAGGTCAAAGGTCAGGTATACAAATGACTTCATAGTGTGTCTAGCGTGTGACTGGCTACGTCTACGGGTAAACACTGAAAAACGGTTCAACACCGTAATGTTTGTCCTACGTTTGCGGGCCGCCTTATGCATGCCAACTCTCGGCTGTCCTGAACATATTGGATGCGCAGCGGAAACTGCGTATTCCCCACCCCTCCCCTCCACTACTACCTTTGCAAAGGACTCCACAGAATAGCCAGGTATTGCTTTCTCATCATCACAGGATGATCATGTGTCCTGCCCAACACCTGCTCTGCTGCCTGCCTCCAACTTTCTCTCACCCTCTTCCCACTTCCTTCCCATCTAATATCTCTATCACTTTCCAGTCACCCACACACACAAAGACAGGTGCCCATATATGATACTGTATTATTGTCGGCGCCGTACCCATCCACACAAAATAATGTAGACGGGTTTCCTCACGCTCGTCCAGACTGATTAGCTCTCTCTCTCTCTCTCTCTCTCTCTCTCTCTCTCTCTCTCTCTCTCTCTCTCTCTCCATATATATATATATATATATATATATATATATATATATATATTCAATTATAAACGAAGCTTGCTCTTATGTCTTAGATTGAAGAAATAGGGGGAGATAAGCATTTATATCTGCAGTGGTAGATCATTCTGCCTTACTAACAGTATGTGCTTGAGCGGGTGAATGGGGGAATAATAAATGCTTCTCAAAATGAGCCTCCAGTGAGCTTATAGTCTCTAAGGGGGAGACAATCTCCAATGGGGAGGAAACTCACTAACATATAACTCCTGGTCAGATACCGGCATTTCGAAACCTGATTGTTTCTCCTCAGTGACCACGGAAAGTGGATACTTGACTCTTCTGCCTTTTCGGTTTTAAGAAGAATGCTATCTCAGAAAACGGCTGGTGTGCAATACCGCAGTATGTTTGTTGTTGTTGAAAGATAACCTCTTAAGACACAAGTGCTGAGGGCCAGTTCTTGGAATGAATCCGCAAGGGACTAAATTACAATAAACTAATAAATTCCAAGGATAAGTAACCGAGCACCATTCCAGCAACTTACAGAGCGGCTTGGTGTTGCAATGACTGCAAGAAATATTCAATTATAAACGAAGCTTGCTCTTATGTCTTAGATTGAAGAAATAGGGGGAGACATAAGAGCAAGCTTCTTGGAGGAGCAGCAGGTCAACCGCCTCGACTGGCCAGCGTCCTCGCCCTACCTTAACCCGATCGAGCACGCCTGAGACGTCCTGGGGCGCCTGCTTCACGAGAACCACCCTCCAGCAGTGAACCTGGGCCAGCTCTTCCACTTCTTGCAGCAGGAGTGGAACAACATCCCCCAGCTGACTCTCAGGAGGCTTGTGGACTCTATGAGACAGAGATGTCTAGCTTGTATCCGCGCTAATGGCGGCCATACTGAGTATTGAATTGATTGTCATTTGATTTGACTGTTCTGATTTCTGAAATGAAGGTGTTCATCAATTAAGCCCATGAACTTGTTTTTGAGCAGCTGTTATTCGTTTATTTCTGATGTCACTGTATCGTTCCATAGATGAATTTTCAATCAAATTGTTTGAAGAAGTTATTTTGTTTTTCGGTTGAATTGTGTGTGAATGTTTTCAACTGGCTCTTAAATTGTTTTGAGCAGATAGATAGATAGATAGATAGATAGATAGATAGATAGATAGATGATAGATAGATAGATAGATAGACAGATAGATAGATACATACATACATACATACATACATAATGTATTTGTGTATGTATGTATATATACATATATTATATATATATATGTATATGTGTGTACATAGATTAAGGTAGGTAGAGAGATATTATAATATATATATATATATATATACATGTGTGTGTGTCGCGCGCGCGCGCGTGTGTGTGTGTGTGTGTGTGTGTGTGTGTGTGTGTGTGTGTGTGTGTGTGCATGGGCTGAAATGTATGTTATTTTACACTTTAGACTCTACCCAGGTGCGATGATTGTGTGTAAAACAAAAATGGGTGCGCCAGCCGAATGCGTCCTTGCAATACATCTGAAATATTACTTCTTCCAGCCAAAACAGCACGGGAACTGAGCGTAAGCTCAGCAGAGAAAGGGGGGGGGGGGGGGGGAGTGTTTGGAGAGGAAGTGGAGTGAGAGAGGTCGGAGCAACTCAACGGGCACTGTCAATGAGAGTCAAATGCAATTATCAGAGCAATCAGAGTGGAAACAAGTGACCTCAAGTGTTTATGATTAAGACTAAAGAACGTAAGAGAAAAAGAAGAAAGAAGAAAGACAGAGGCAGAAAGGAAGAAGCTAGAGAGTGAACGAAAGAGAAGAGAGAGAGAGAGAGGGGGGGGGGGGCGAGAAAGAGAGGGGAGGGCGAGAAGAGAATAAGAGAGAGAAAGAGAGTGAGAGGGAAGACAGAAAAGGGGACAGTAAGACAGATGAGGGCGGGGGAAGGGGGAAAAATAGGGGTGAAAAGGGAGACAGACAGAACGACCGGTCAACCAACGTTCGAACAGATGATTGCAGGAGTTGAGACAGAGAAGTGGGAGGGGAAAAAAAAAAAAAAAAAAGGGGGGGGGGGGGGGACATATACCCAAAATAAGAGAGAGAGAGAGGAAGTATAATTCAATGTACATGGGGGAAAAAAACACAAGGTGCGTGTGAGTGTACGCGTGCATGTGCGTATGTTATATTTAAATTGTAACGGAGCCATTGATTGTACAGGGTTCCTAAGGAAGCCTTTTGACAGGCGAAAGCTTGATAAATAGAAAATTATACTTATCATTCATATATGTATATATATAATATATATATATATATATATATTTATATTTGTCTTTCTCTCTGCTTATGAAATGAGCATACATCCAATGAGTCTTCTAGTTTTTGTTTTTATTCACTCACCCCCACAGCCTTCTTTAGGGGGTGTTCCACAATAACAACGAAGTCATACTACAGGTCTATCAGAGAACGTTATATCTAACAAGATTGGTGAACCACTCTAATGTGTCGTATCCACACAGAAAAACATCCTATTCGGTTCTCAGCGACGAAGACGCTGGGTTAGGTGGATCGTATGCACATGCATCTCTGGAAGTGTGAAAACATCCAGAGAGACACTTATCTACACGATCCGCCTACACACACACACACACACACACACACACACACACACACACACACACAACACACATACACACACACACACACACACACACACACACACACACACACACACACATGCGCACACACACCATTCTCCTCACCTGTCCTGCATCAACCCTTTCCTTATCGAAACTCCTAACACACACACACACACACACACACACACACACACACACACACACACACACACACACACACACACACCATTCTCCTCACCTCTCCTGCATCAACCCTTTCTTTATTGAGCCTCCTAACACACACACACACACACACACACACACACACACACACACACACACACACACACACACACACACAAACATACAAGCACACACACAACACATGCGCACGCGCATACATACACACACAAACACACTCACAGAGTTAGAAAGATGGAACGTAGTCTAACACTCATTTACTCTGGTAAAGAGAGGTGAGGAAGAACGAATAAGTGATAATAACACATTTTATCAAAGTCAGCTTCCATGCCACATGTACTGGTGGGGCAAGCGAAACTCTCTAAAAATGAATACTGATAATAACTTTTTAAAATAATTCAGAAGCCGTTAATGTCTAATAGTAGTCGAGAGCTTGGAGCTCAGAGAGAGAGAGAAAAAGAGACAGAGACAGACACAAAAATAGTCAGAAAATGAGATAAGAGAAAGGAAATATAAACTGATTAGCAGGATGGTCGAAAAAAGCAAACACACAAAAAAGAAGAAGAAGAATTGCATGCTTGTGCGCGCGCGCGCGCGCGTGTGTGTGTGTGTGTGTGTGTGTGTGTGTGTGTGTGTGTGTGTGTGTGTGTGTGTGTGAACAGAGAGAGAGAGAGCGTGTACCAGTGTTCATGTGTGCGTGCGTGCGAGCATGCGTGAAGGCGTGTGCGGGTATGCTCGCGTGCGCGCGCGCGCGCGTGTTTGTGTGGGTGGGTGTGGGTGCGTGTCTGTGGGTGTCTGTGTGTGTGGGTGGGTGGGTCTGGGTACGCGCGCACATGTGTGTGTATGCGTATATGTGTGTGTATGTGTGCGTGCGAGCGCGCGCACGCGTGTGTGTGTGCGAGCATGTGTGTGTGTGTGTGTGTGTGTGTGTGTGTGTGTGTGTGTGTGTGTGTGTGTGTGTGTAAAAGCAGACGTGGGGGAAACGGAAGAAACGTCCATCAACCAAGGAATGACTTATTGGGCCGGTACATCTATTGTATCTATTGTGTTAAAACGTCAAGTGGTGTTTTCACGTCTCTGATCTACCCTGCTGCCCTTGCGGAATAGAGTCAACCAATATGTACTAATACATTATTTTCTCAAGACTTTCTGGTATATCACCTCTTGACCATCTCTCGATCATCCTATTACGGTCAGGATCGGGATTTACTTGAGTGTGCAAGAGTCCGGACTATTAGGGGACTCTTCTGATATCCTTGTTGTCGGAGTTCTTCCAAGCTGTCACATTTCTGTATATTAAACGCTGTGGGGTCTGGGCGACAACTGTACTAAAGATCAATTCAGTAGCACTGATCTGTTACACGTCCTTCTACGCTCACTTTTTCATCGGGCAAAATTGCTTTGGCCGCGTGGCAGTGACATCTGTCCCATGTTACGGCATACTTTGTCGCCCCTGCACACTTTGTCGTCGGCGACAAACTGTGCTGCATGCTTTGTCGCTGACGACAAAGTGTGCTGCACAGTTTGTCGTCCCAGCCATGAAAAATATCGACAGGTTTGCACACTTTGTCGCCCCTTGCACACTTTGTCGTCACTTTTCATATGTGACATTGCTGCACACTTTGTCGCCCCTCGGAAGAAAAAAAAACACTTCAGATCTGAAGTCAATCGTGCACACTTGACTTAGACTAACTGGTTTTGTTTTTTGTAATCCCAGTTATAAGACCGTACTTTTACAATCAAAATGGAAAAATTCTCTCTTTCTGTGTGTGTGTGTGTGTGTGTGTGTGTGTGTGTGTGTGTGTGTGTGTGTGTGTGTGTGTGTTGTTGTCTGTCTGTCTATCTCTATGTGTGTGTGTGTGTGTGTGTGTGTGTGTGTGTGTGTGTGTGTGTGTGTGTGTGTGTGTGTGTAAAATATGTTCCACACGCTACAGACGAAACTACTGGATGATCTTTTCTGAAATGTAGGACATATGTTTGCTTTGGGTCAAGGACGATGACGACATTTTCATTTTATCTATTTATTTATTTATTACAGAATAACCGTTCATAATGGCTATAACGGCCAATAACTGTTTTTTTCTTCTTTCAAAAACTACTTGACCGATTTTAAAACGGTTTGGACGAATTTGTGTCAAATCAAGGCCTTCCTTCAGATAATGGGATATGATTGTGACAATTCGTTAAATAACTGTTAAAAACCGTTGAAATATCAGGAAAATATGTTTCACTCTTTTCACAGAAAACTGATCGTTCTGAAAATTGGTAGGTACCTTAAATATGGGTGAAGGCGGATGCCGACATTTTATTTTTCTACGATCTTCACCGGCTTCCGCCGTGACGACCATAAATGTTTCTTCTCTCTTCTTTATTGAATATCTTAGAATCTACTTGGCTGATTTTTAAGCGATTTCTGAGAGATTGTGGCAAAGCAAAGAGCTCTTGATACAAATATGGATATGGGCCTGTGACCGTTAGAAAACGTTGCTATTCAAGATAAACTGAGAGTACAATCATATGCTTTGCATCTTGTTATAATCATTTCCATTGGTATCGGTCTGTTCCCCTCTATTTCATTAAGCGCCTATTTTAACCAATTTACAGCAACCAAAAAAATCACATCTCGTGATTAATCTGAGTTTTCGTGTGTGCAGTGTTTGTCGTTGACAAGCGTATGAGTGAAAAAGATTATATGTGATTATATGTATCGGGGCTGGGGGTAAAGAAAAGGTACTACTTTTCGCCAGAGTATTTGAGTGTGGCACTTTTGCCTTTGACAGGCTTCCTGCAGTTCCTACATCCAACTTGTCCATGTTGAGTGTAGATATCACAAAACTAGATTTAATTAAACCAATAGCACAAAAACGAGGCCCTTGTGTAGCATTAACTGAATTGAATGCTTCTAGTGTAAACTCAGGCGCTCGAAATGGGGTTTATTTGTCTGGGAACATAAAATTGACTACGTTTTAAAAATAAATTTAAAGACAGAAATAGTAATAGGTTAGACAGAAAAAAATAAATGAACTTTGCATTCAAACACACTAAACAGGTGCAAGTTAAAAAAAACAATGGGAATGTTCTTTCTGCAGACCGTTTTATTCAATTTGTCACCAACAGGGAAACACAGGCGTATTTAAACATCTAATCATTGTTCAAAGAAAGCTAGAATGTAACAAAAGGAGAAACAAACAAAAAAGGTAATTCAAATGTGAAACTGTAAACAGCTACAGCAGACAATTTTTTAGCAGACAATGTTTTTTCTTCCCAATAAAAAAAACAGCTTACATTCAAATTTCTTGCATTTGTCTCATTCAAAATCATGTCAGATCCAGCGTTATGCACAGTTTATAATACACAATGAAATGTTAACGCGTTTGCAATCAAAGAACGTTTACTGTTTTCCAGTTTAGTTACACCAGAACCTCCTATACCAAATCCAACAACATTGTAGAACTACACAATCTACAACATTCGGCTGTTTTGAATTTCAGGCAAACACACAGTGCCAGTATGTGATTGGACACGACCAGAATGAAAATACTATCAAGTTCAGTACTGTAATTTTCAGCGTTTTCTAATTTTACACACTCAGCCAGCAATTCAGCCATAGATATATTTTTTTTAAAGAATATAAACAAAAATTCGACAAGATTAAGTAATGATGATAAAGAGAGTGACATGAAAAATTAAAAAAGACCATGAAACACTACTTATTGTCACACATATATTCTACGAAAATCAAACCGTTGTCACATGAACAACACCCCAATGTAAAACAATGCAACTGTTCTAAAAAGAAACTTTGATCGTCAAATCGAAAATCAAAGTGTTCTAAAACGTAACACCATGTACATGCAATCTGCAAGTGTACTTTGTGGCTTTTTTTCCCCAGGTCTTTGATTCTCCATTTACACAATCAGAGTAGTCACCTGTGAGTGATGAATTTTTGTAGTTGCGTTATTGCTGTATATCTTACATGAGTGTGTATATACCATGAGAACAGAGGTCTGTGGTCGAAGTTCGAAAAACAGTTTGAAAAGTCCTTGACATATGAAGTCACTTATACAATTTATACTCATTCAAAATTCTCATTCAAAACGGTGAACACGGAACTGCCAGATGAATCACTTTTAAATGTTGAAAACATTTAACGTATTACTGAGCACACCATTTGGCACACAGATTTTCAACAAACAAACAAACAAGAATTATAAAACGCTGTCACACGAACAATATCCGAGTGTCAAATTCAGCTGGATGTATACTGTGCGCAATTATCAAAAACAAATTACAGAGTACAAACCCTAACAGCGAAACTTAACAAAAATATCATTACTGTCACATCGACAATGAAAATGTCAAACGCAACATCGTAGCCATATTACATATTCAGGCCCATTTCTTTTCCTACCTGCTAGTCTTTAAATGCAAACTTGTGAGGAACTGCAAATCTTTGATTTGCTTACATTATACATTAAAGAAACAGTCTTTCGAAATGACAATTGAAAAGAGAACTGTGATGTGCACTTTCGTACAACCCTCTGCTGTGGCTGTGAGAAGACGATTTCAGAAACTGATCAGTACCTCTGATTTGTCCAAATGCCAATGATATAAAAGTTTCTGAAATCGTCTTCCCTCAACCAGAGTCAAGTGTCGTACCACTGTCCATTATTTACAATCCGCCTGATTTCCAAGGCAAGACCGCTCGCTCGTCCTGTTGTACGTATCAGTCTTCTAATACTGACGGGGTTTGAAACGTTGGGGATAACAGAGAAGTCAATGTGCAGTCTGGGTAAAAGGATTCTGGAAACTGTCAGCCTGAAAAATGTGTTCACATTCTGCAGCGTGTATCTGAAGCTTGGATCCATTCGGACTGCATGGTGGATTATCAAATCCTGGATTTCTTGAGGCAAAAACTCACTCGCGACTATCGAAAGGGGACCGGGTTAGGAGTTGCGAGAGTGCACCGTTGTGTCCGGTTGTTCTGTTCAGTGGTACATTGGCATTGACTGTAGGAGTCGCAGTGCCGTTGTTGTTGTCAGTACCAATACATTGCAAAATCAGTGGAAGTCGCACTTCCCAGGGAACATCAATACTGGTGTAATGTTCAGGGTAACAACCCAGGGTCAGAGTGAAAATACCAGGATGGGGTCCTTGGTCTGAAGTGAAAAGAGTTGAATAATCAGGGCCATTTCCTGATACCACCAATATTTGAACATGGTAGACGGCTGAGAACGCGGACAAAGTCAGGTGGCCGACGTACGTGCCGTCTTGTCTCATGTCCATGACATAATCATGAACGTTTCCGTCAATGAATGGGCTGTATGTGTCCATGTTGGTGAGGATATGGTTTACAGCGTCCTTTCGGAGAGCTTCTGCAGTTCTGTTGACCCCAAACAGGGAAAGCTGATGGGCAATAGCCTCACACTGACAGTTACCAGGACTATCTGTTGGATCTAGGATCACTTCAGTGTTCATGGCCTCCAGGTTTTTGATTCTGTCAGAATGATTCAAGGGAATGGAATACTTTTGTCTGTGTTCTTCTGTATTGAGCGCTGTTTCCATTTTTTCCTGGCATCTCTTTTCTTTCTTCGTTCCTTTGTAGCTGTTGTGCTGTAATATCAGTGACTGATATCCACTGACTCACTATTTCTCCAGTTGGTTTGTGGTATTGAATCTTGTATTTATTTCGAGCCAAAGATCGCTCAGTGACCCTGCCTCTACAAACAGACCTTCGATTGGGAACACGTATCCTACTGGTGGATTTTGGGGGATACCGGATCGGAACCTGTTCGCCAAGGCTGTACAGGGATGGACATTGGCGATGTGATGCGATGCTTTGCTGCTTTTTCAGAGGCTTCTCTTACTTTGTTTATCAGTGCTTCTGATCTGCTGAAATACACCTCAGACGGGCATTTTTTGGCCAGTACATCCTTGGGTGTGTCATTGATGGATTTTTGAATGAGGTGCAAATTCTTTGCCCAACTAAATCCTCCTTTGCAAGCTGTCATGAATGAAATTTTCTTTCGGATCTCCCGATGTGATCAGCTCACATTTGCTTTGATATTGTGGGTGATACGCCGTTCTTTATTGAAGGTAACTGGTTAAGCTAAGAGTTTCTTTACACCAGGCCCTCTAGAGAAAAGAAAAAGAACAGAAAAGACAAAATAAATCAACCACACACACACCACACACACACACACACACACACACACACACACACACACACACACACTTGTGCAAACAAATATATAATAATGAAGAGAGAGAGAGAGAGAGAGAGGAGAGAGAGAGAGAGAGAGAGAGAGAGAGAGAGAAGAATTTCTGCGTTCCAATTGTAAAGTACTCTTTTTTTTTGCCTGTTTGTTGTTTGTTTGTTGTTGTTTTAACTGAGAGTACAAGAAAATCAAGTCAGAAATGTACGATATGACTTCAGATCCGAAGTTTCCTCTTTCGAGGGGCGACAAAGTGTGCAGCAATGTCACATATGAAAAGTGACGACAAAGTGTGCAAGGGGCGACAAAGTGTGCAAACCTGTCGATATTTTTCATGGCTGGGACGACAAACTGTGCAGCACACTTTGTCGTCAGCAACAAAGCATGCAGCACAGTTTGTCGCCAGCGACAAAGTGTGCGGGGGCGACAAAGTATGCCGTAACAGTCCCATAAGAACGGCGGGGTCACTAGCCGAATGCGAGCTCTAACGCAGGTTACCTGCCTGCGGGTTTCCGAACGTAGTCAGTTGTGTTGTGTCAGCGGGATCTTCCAGCTATGATGCTGTATGACCTTCGCCGGGAAAATCGTTATCCGCAATGCTTCCAAAATGTTTCGTGAAGAAAGCAGGATCACTCTTCTGTCTTCATCAGTCGTGGGCTCCCTTCGCACGCTAAGCAGACATGACAATACTCAGTACTTTGAAGAGTGCGGACCACATACGAGCGGGTGATGTTGCCATCATCATGAGCAGAAATGAACAACCCGCTTGCTCATTCAAAGGTGACACCAAAGTGTGGTATCTTATTGAAAACAAACAAACAAAATGAAGAAAATGTAATATTGACCTATATTGCGAAACGAAAACAACAACAACAACAGAAAATAACAGATCAGTTTCAATTTCATCAAGGAATTGTCTCTGCTTGGTGGACAGATATATACGGAACGCCACAACTGCTAAATCACGAGACCGCAGTACGCAGGATTTTTTCTTTGTATTTTGTTTGTTTGTTTGTTTGTTTTCAACTGCATGCTTAAATATATTCATAACAAAAATGAAAGGATTTAAGACGAGAGAGAGAGAGAGAGAGAGAGAGAGAGAGAGAGAGAGTGTGTGTGTGTGCGTGTGTGTGTATGTGTGTGCGTGTTGTGTGTGTGTGTGTGTGTGTGTGTGTGTGTGTGTGCGCGCGCGCGCGCGCGCGTGCGTGTGCGTGCGTGTGCGTGCGTGCGTGCTTGTGTGTGGGCGCGCGCGCGCGCGCCAGCGTGCCAGCATGTATGAATATGATTATATGCGAGATATGGCTGTTCCGAAGATTACGGAGGAGCGACAATAATCAGTGACTGACACATTTGAATTTGAGAACCTTCCGCATGAAGACCTGTGCAGATTCCAGTGACTTGGAAGATCACCTTCACTTTGCTTGAGGGCAAGTATCAAACAAGTGCCGATCCATGCTGAAAGATGTGTATTTTCACAGACTGAGTTCCATGTCTTGAACTATTACTAACATCTTACGATGTTGACTCTCAAACCAGTAAACTGACCACAAACAATACCTAAATCGGACTTTGGAATTAATAACTCATTGGTATACCCTTCTCAGGATTGTTCCAGTGTGATAATACAGGTAACGACAAAGAATAACTGGGAGTTATGGGTGGAGAGGAAAATGGTTGGTGGATCATGTCATGCTACAGCGCAGCCAACCACGGAGGCCACATCGGGGCTAGTGGGTACATGAAAGAAGAAAACGACAAAAAAAAACAAGAACAAGAAAGAGAAGAATACGATGCAGAGACAAACAAAAACACGATGGGTTAGATTGCTCAGTTTGTCTTTTGTGGCAAGGTCTGTCAAGATGTATGAATACCGCTCCTTGCTTCCCCCTCCCTCCCCTACCCCTTCCCCTTCGCCTGCTCCGTCCCCATCCCTTTCCCCCTGCCCCGGCAATTTTAATCCACACAAGAAACGGATTCCCTTTGCCCAGACAAATTACGATGACAGTCTGTTTGAGCAATCAAGACGCCCAACTTCCTCAAGTAACGCAACAATTGAAATGTTGGCCGAGGGGCCAAATAGCAGATGGCGGCATTTTCCATTCGATGAAAGAGATGAGAACATGAGAACAGGATGTCAGTGGTGCGCATACAGATTTATCTATTCTCAACCTATCTTGTTTTGAGTCTTCTGGTCTTGGCGGAAAGTCAAGCTGACTGAAGCCATGCGCAGGGATGAATGTGTCTTTGGGGTTGCAGGATAGGGGGTTGGGGAAGGAATGGGGGGAGGTGTGCGTGTGTGTGTGTGTGTGTGTGTGTGTGTGTGTGTGTGTGTGTGTGGTGTGTGTGTGTGGAGAGAGGGGAGAGGGGGGTGGAGTGGTTGGGGCTCCACAGGGGTCGGGGGTTCTGATTCATGTTCTGTAGACGTCACCTGAGACTCTGGTCTTGCGGCAGGGGAGACGCACACCCAGATGGGGTCTGGAGTGTCAGCTTTCATTTGTTCGCTTCTCATGTATCTGGTCATCTCAACCGCGATTTTGTATACCTCTGCGCGAATGCACATGAAGTGCGCACATGTCTGGAGAGACACAAACACACGCTCGCACGCATGCACGCACGCACAGAGAGAGAGAGAGAGAGAGAGAGAGAGAGAGAGAGAGTGACATTTTGACATTTTAATGTCATTGGCTATTAGGTCACTGTAACATTGCTGACTGACAGATGCATGATTGTTTTAACAAATGAAAACTGATGAGCCTGATGATTGCACTGATTAAAACATCACAACAACAACAACAGCAACAACAACTAACCCACAAAAGCAACGTATCTTTCAGACAGCCAGACAGTGGGGGAAGGGAGTAACAAAACATGAAAGCGAGAGCGTATGAAAAGAAATCCCCAACAAATCAGTCATATTGTCAGACGCCTCTGCAAGAGTTGTTTTGACTATACGCTCATGGAGGCCGTTCAAGCCTCTCACAACACGATCACTGATGGTACAAAGGGTAAAGGGGTAACATCAGACCTGTCGGTGTCAGTGTCGGTCAGTAAAATGTCTTTTCCAGGTGCTTTGAGCCGCAGTTATTCCTGACAGTGTTCTCTCTCTCTCTCTCTCTCTCTCTCTCTCTCTCTCTCTCTCTCTCTCTCTCTCTCTCTCTCTCTCTAGCAGAAGCCTGCGTCCCTGTTCTAAACTGTAGTGATCATTACCCAGTTTGTATCACATGGTCCAAAAAAGGAGTAAAAATTCCCAAAACGGGACACAAGACAATAACCTCCCGTTGCTTTACAAACTTTAACAACCAAGACTTTCTGCATGACTTGCTTAACTCAAATCTCTCTTCAGTTTTCAACATAACTCATCCAGATCTTGCTGTTGAATTTTGGATTAAAACATTTACAGAAATATATGATAAACACGCCCCTCTAAAAACGATTAGAGTACGACATGATCCTAAACCGGCATGGTACACACTAAAGAGTTAACAGGAGGCAGGTTACCTTAGAGATATGCTTAAACAACATGGCTATGAAGAGGAATCTAGAAAACTGAGAAATGCAATAAATTCACAGAAGCGCAGAGAAAAAACGAAATATTATCGAGAACTAATATCATCAAACCAGAACCCAAAATTGGTATGGAGAGCTATTAACGAGCTTACAATCAATCTTCTTCAAAATCAACTGTAATTAAAGACATCTCTGTCGAACAACTGAACACCCACTTTTGCACTATAGCCAATAAAATTGTCACGACAGATTCTTCCAGATCAAACGACCTTCAAAAACTGAAACAATATTGCCTAGATAAAAGCATCAAGTCTGAACTTTATATTCCACCAATAATAGTCTTTGAAGTTTATCACTACCTAACGCACCTAAAACAGTCAGGTACCTGCGGGGTGGATGGCCTAGGCGGCAAAATCCTCAAACTATCAGCTCCAGCAATTACAGATACGTTAACATACATCTTCAATTTATGCATCGACAAAAATCATTTTCCCGATACTTTCAAAAAGCGAAAGTCACACCTATCTACAAAGCAGGTGACAACTCAGACCCTGCAAACTACAGATCAATCTCAATCATTTCCACTCTTTCCAAACCTTTGGAAAAACACATAAACAAACACACATTACACCATCTTAATACTTACCACTTGCTTCATCCAAGACAGTCCAGGTTCCGACACAACCATTCATGCCACACAGCCCAAATCAACCTCGTTGACGACTGGCTAAATAGCATTAACAACAACAGATATTGTGGTGTCCTATTTATTGATTTAAAAAAGCATTTGATGTGATAGACCGTAACCTTCTTCTTAGAAAATTAAAACTGTATGGTTATCCACAAAAAAACTCACGCTTTTGGACTCATATCTCACAAATAGGCAACAATGTGTGAAAATTAATACAACTTTCTCTTCATTTCAAACACTTTCCTATGGCGTCCCACAAGGCTCTATCCTGGGTCCCTTACTGTTCACCATTTACATCAATGATCTACCTCTCCATATCACATCCACCTGTGAACTCTTTGCTGATGATACAACAATACATACAAATCATTCTGATGTTACTGTTCTTGCACAAACTTTACAATAAAGTGCAAATGACCTCGTAAAATGGACGGAATTAAATCACATGTCACTTCACCCTCAAAAAACTAAATCCATGCTTATCACAACTAGGCAAAAAAGACAAAATCTCATTATTCAGTTTCCTCCTATACATCTTAAAAATGAACCCGTTGAACAGGTTACATTCCTCAAGGTGCTAGGAATAACAATTGATAACAATATTAGTTGGCAAGCTCACATAACCTCACTGTGCAGAAAAAATTCACAGAAAGTTTATCAACTCTCCAGAATCAAACGCTTCCTCGACCTGCATTCACGCAAGCTCTTTTTCCAGTCTCATATCCAATCATACATAGACTATGGGTCTACTTTATGGGACTCTGCTAGCGCTAACACCCTCAAACCATTGCTAAGCCTACACAAGCGAGCACTCAAATTTGTCCTCCTAAAAAGCAGTAGTCCTCTGGACTCTGACTATAAAAAGATTCAAGTTCTCCCCTTAAGTCTGAGATTAGAATACAACAAAGGGATCATAATGCACAAGATTGTGTCTGGGAAGGCACCCTCAACATTAGTTCACAGATTCTCAATTAATTCCTCAAGGACTCTACCCAAACTTCATGTCCCTGTTCCTAGAATTAACTTATTCAAATCCAGTTTAACATATTCAGGTTCCTGCCAATGGAACTCGCTCCCTGAATCAACCAAACAACACCAATGCACAGCAACCTTCAAACACCATTATTTCAACCATCTTATGTGCCAATACTTGCATACTCCGCCATAAGTCCACCACCACCCTCTTTGCCTTATGTATGACCCTGACTATTTAGAAAGTGTTTTGTACTTCAAATGCGCATGTTATTCTGTTTAGTAAGTATGTCTTATGTGAGTAAGCGCGCGCACGCGCCTGCGTGTGTGTGTGTGTGTGTGTGTGTGTGTGTGTGTGTGTGTGTGTGTGTGTGTGTGTGTGTGTGTGCGTGGTGTGTGTGTGTGGCGCGCGCGCGCGTGTGTTTCCTACTACCTCCTGCCCTCTTGTCATTACGTTGTTATGCTTGTATTCTTATGCGACTCTCTCTCTCTCTCTCTCTCTCTCTCTCTCTCTCTCTCTCTCTCTCTCTCTCTCTCACGGTTCTGCTGGAATGACCTGATTTATGATCTGTATGACATTCTCCCCCCCCCCCCCCTCCCCCCCAGTCGTGGTGACGACTTCTTATTTTATCTTATTTTGCATTGTTGACCCTACTCAGGGGGAGGACTGGATGTAAAAAAGCACATCAGTGCTTATCTATTATCCTCGTAAATAAAGAATTTTGTCTTGTCTTGTCTTGTCTTGTCCTTGTCTCTCCTCTCTCTCTCCTCCTCTCTCCTCTCTCTCTCTCTCTCTCTCTCTCTCTCTGAGGTATATACTCTAGAAATCTCCATTCGGATAAACACTTATGTGCATAAACGTAATGCACACAAAATCTCTCTCTGTCTCTGTCTCTCTCTCTCTCTCCTGAGGCATATATTCTAGAAATCTCCATTTGGATAAACACTTATGTGCATGAACGTAATGCACACAAAATCTCTGTCTGTCTCTGTCTGTCTCTCTGTCTCTGTCTCTCTCTCTCTTCTGAGGTATATATTCTAGAAATCTCTTCCTTCGGGTAAACATTTATGTGCATAAACGTAATGCACGGGAAAAAATCGCTATCCAGCCGCACTCTCTCTCTCTCTCTCTCTCTTTTCTCTCTCTCTGAAGTATAAATTCAAGAAATCTCCCTTTGGATAAACACTTATGTGCATAAACGTAATGCATACAAAAAACCGTCGTCGTAGTAGTCGTCCTCGTCGTCGTCGTCGTCGTCGTGGTGCCTCTCTCTCTCTCTCTCTCTCTCTCTCTGAGTTATATCTTCTAGAAATCTCCCCATGGACAAACACTTGTGTGCATGAACGTAATACACACAAGAAATCGTTATCCAGCCGCTCTCTCTCTCTCTCTCTCTCTCTCTCTCTCTCTCTCTCTCTCTCTCTCTCTCTCTCCGAGTTACATCTGCTAGAAATCTCCCCATGGATAAACACTTATGTGCATCAACGTAATGCACACACACACAAAACAAAAAAAAAAAAACAAAAAAAATCGTCATCCAGCCGCTCTCTCCGTCTCTCTTCTCTCTCTCTCTCTCCTCTCTCTCTCTCTCTTCTGAGGTATATATTCTAGAAATCTCCCCTTCGATAAAGTTATGTGCATAAACGTTAATACACAAAAAATAATCGTTGTCCAGTCGCATTGGAGAAGTGGTTAGCATCTCAGGCTGTGGGTTGGAAGTCCACGGGTTCGAATCCTATCAGAGCCGATTTGTGGGACATCTTACAGGTTCCTTCAAAGAGCTGAGTGTGCTTTCGGGTTATAGGGATAGACTGGAACCACATAGTAACAGCAAGTCGGTGGCACATGACAAGACGATTTCCCGGCGAGGATGGGGAGGGGGTAGGGGCCATTTTTGAATAGTGATTTTCTTGTGCGCGGATGGTCTTTATTTTTTTAATGAAAAAAAAAAGTCATTTGCTGTCTGCTAAGTGTAAATCACGTTTTAAACTAAGACGTGGGTAAATGTAGGTCATGTCACTTCACTGGGCAATGTGACGAGATTAAGGGTTTCCTAGCTTGAAACTGCTCTTTAGCCACGTAGTTTAGTTAATTTCTTTACGTCAACGGAAAGGATTTAAAGAGCAGTATTTCCTGAATCACGTGAAACGGGATTTCTGATGAAATGTAAGAGCTATATGCAATTATGAAAGCTCTGAATTATATCTTATATGACACGCCAGTATCATTTTATAGTGTGCTATTTTGTGTTGATTCAAAATCAGTTTTACAATCATTAAAGCACTGGAACTCTAAAATTAGAACTGATATTCTTTTTGAAATTAAGCATCTATTACAATTTTTACTTTCCCGAGGTATAGCAGTTGATTTTTGCTGGGTTCCTTCACATTGTGGCTTAAAAGGGAATGAATTAGCAGACAAACTGGCAAAACAGGGAGCTTGTACAATTTTTGAAACACCCTTCAACAAAGCCTTAAATTTTTCTCCGCATGAACTGATCCAGCGATTGGAAAAGAATATGCGGAAGAAACATCTTAATGAGAAATTATTCGTTCTGCCATCATGTCCAAGGTATCTAGCCAGATTAATTCATAAATTACGGTTAAATACATGGAATACAAAATATTCACGAGGTATAGTGTGTATATGTCAGGAGAATATCTCAATTCGTCATCTTTTATTTGAATGTCCTATACTAACCCCAGCTTATAAGGAGAAGAATATTTTTATAAATAATTCTGACCATGTTGATAGTGTGGTAAATAACCCTTGCTTTTTTTATATTGCTTTGGTTATTGCTCAGTCCCCAGTTGCAAAACTATTGTGAAAAAAGCCATTTGAGATGTGTGTGTGTTAATAGTGGGTTTTTTTTTTTTTTTCTGGGGTGGGGGTGGGGGAAGGTGCTGATAGTACAATGGAATGTACATTGCAGTTTAAAGGTCTAAGATCATCTTGCGATGAAAAGACGTTAAATAAAACCACTGAACTGAGCTGTGAAACGGGATTAGTGTCGTCATAGCTTGTCACGAGATTAAATTAATACTTTTAGTGTACTACAGATGCTCTCTCTCTCTCTCTCTCTCTCTCTCTCTCTCTCTTGTAGTAGTAGTAGTAGTAGTAGTATAGTAGTACTTTCATTTTTTACGTCTTTTCACAAAATTGTGTCATATTAGACGGGGAGAGAGAGAGAAGAGAGACTCGTGACCTCGTGACTTTAATGTGAGGCCATCAGCCTATTCACATGAGTACGCAACAAGAAATATACATCAATTTTACATAATCAGAACAAAATTCACCATAACTACAACGAAGCATTCTTCCCTGACAGTATGTACATGCAAAATTCTATCTTGATCATACATTAACACTACTTGGTACATTCTTCCTTATGAACGTAATGTAAGTATATATATTATTATTTTAAAACTCATGATATTAATGCTGTTGATACTATCATACAAAACACATGTTTTCTATTTCGTTACCCTCATCATATTTCGTTTATACAGTGAAGACCTTTCTTCCCTGCGTCGTAAGATTCTCCGGAAAGCTGTACTATTTTAAGCATCTTTTGTTTACATCAATTACGCATGCGCAAAATAAGCCTATCGCCCTCTCCGGTGCAAAGGTAAACCCCGAATCTTGAGTCTACATAACAAAGCTGCCATGCTGACCTTTGACACACAGAGTGTGTTCGTCTGTGGTCGTGTTCGTGTGGTGTTGGACTTGTGTTGTTTATATTCGTTGGATTTAGCAGCCCCATGGATAAATTACTAAAACCTTGTTGCTTTCCATGTATCAGGTTGGTACATTCCTTCAGTTTTTTCACTTTAATTGTCGTTTTCCCTATTTCTTTCAGCCTGAGACCCTGTCATATTCTGTCCGTGGGTCTTGTCGACACTTGACTCGCACACTGTGTCTTGACCGCCCGCCGACCAGAGGAGTCCCTCAATGGTCGGATCCCTAGAGTTCAAACTTGGATAATTCAAAACAACCGTCGGAAAATAATCAAAATGCATACAACAGCTATCGTTATTCAAAGAGTACAAAACCATGCTAATTATACTCTGATCAACGGGCAGCCATCACAGCAGACGATCCAGCCAAGACTCGACAGACAATTCTCATTCCTACTCCCACTCTCGCTCCCACACTCGCTCCCACCGCCTCCCACTATCGCCCCATCCGCCTCACGCTCCACTACCCCCCTCCCCCCCCCCCCCCCCCCCCCCCCCCCTCGCTCTCTGAGCAGAGAGCGGAAGAACGGGCGAGAGACGGCCAGAGGGAGATTGACACTGTGTGCGAGTAGCGGAATGGAACGCATTCATCACCGCTTCATGCTGATTTGCATGTTGACCTACTTCTTAATTCTCCTACGTGCCTTACTGTTTGCTTTACTAAACTGGCCAAATTCTCGTCCTACTTTCGTTTCCTGGATTATCTTACTTACATACTTCATCACTTCATGGTCAAATTATTTATCTATGTTTCCCTTTGTATTCATTTCGTAGTTTTACGTGTGTATGTATATACAGATTTCGTTACTTATTTTAACCTTCCTCTTCCATACATGTTTTCTTAAATCCATTTGATTTTCTATTATATGCACATTTTCCATACTCATTTAACTTGAACCATTCATATACCTAGACTACCCCCCCCCCCCCCCCCCCCACGGTGGCCACGTTTGTTCCCATATTGTGTTATCCGGTTGCTTCCTCCATGCTCCCCCCCCCCCCCCCCCCCCCTCATGCTCCTTCTTACTTGTTATGTATTCTTACTTATATCCATTCGGATTATAATTACACGTATTCCCTCTTAGTTGCCTTAATTATCTGTACTCTTGCGTAATTACATATTTTTAGTTATACATTCAATTCTACTACACTTCTTGATCCATCTTGACTCAGTCAGTCTCATCCTCATACTTATTACTTTTCTTTTCTATTCTTTTGTTTTTCATTTACACACACACACACACAACACACACTCACACACACACATGCATATGTATATATATACCCACATACATGTGTATATCACCCACATACATACAGTGTATGATACACACATACACACACATGTACGCATACACACACACACACACACATGCGTACACACATACATACACACATGCACATTTTACAATCTTGTTCATGTTCTTAAAAGTATCCCTACTCCATCATCCATTTGTAATAACCTCATTCTCCCTCATTTCCATTCATAATTGTACATTTCCATTCATATTCATATTCATTCATTGCACATAATTTCCTCAAAACATATTCATTTCCATAATTCCATTCCTTCATATTATATTACATTCATGTTCCCTCATATTACACCCTTGTATTCACTTTTAGATAGTTATCTTTCCATCATAGTCCTTGTCTTGCTTCACATCTGAGTATACAATTGCATAATCTCATGTGTTCATATAACATCTCATTCGTAAATCTGTTCATATCGTCACACCAATCACAATTTCGTACTCATTCAGGTATTTGTGTTACTTTCCATACTGAGAAACACCTTCCAAGTTAAATCCATGATTCAATCTTCTCTAGATATTATGATATCACAACACATCCATGTTCATTTATTATGCATATAGATTCACATGTTTATATGCTTTACACATAAGCATTCACATAATCATACATATGTATAATATACACATACACACAGACATATACAGTTTGAATTCGGCTATAAATCCACGGAAGCAAAACCAAGTCTCTTCTCTTTGTCTTATATTTGTGTTTCTCTGAATTTTAATGCATAAAAAGTGTACATTGCTACATCACGTGTCATTTCCACATTTTCATTTTGTAATAGGTTTCTTAGTGTAATTGTATCCTTATTTCTATAATGTTTATAAATATATTTCTCCCTTAATTGTCTATAACATGGGCATATCTTGAAAAAGTGTAATTCGGTTTCTTCTGTTGGACAAAAAGGACATGTTGTAATTGCTTCCTTGTCTGTGAACTTGTTGTTTATATGTAATTCGTTTACCCCTAAACGTAGTCTGGTTAGTGCTTTTCTAAATTTCGCTATTGTGATGTCGTAGAAATATTTTTCAGTATGGTGTACAGATTTAAAAGAGCGATAAGTATTAAAACGTTCGCTGTTTTCTATTTTATCATGCCAGTTCTGCTTGTGACAGTCTATCATTCTTTGTCTTAATACTGAAATAAATCTGTTCTCATCTCCTACACCTTCATTTAGCCATACTTCTGAAAAGCCATATATGTCTAAACAGTGTTTTAATTCTAATGCCCAATTTTGAGATTTGTTTATTTCGGTCTTTTCTCTTTCATATGCTTGTCTGGGGAGTCTGTTTGGTGCCATTTTTATAATTTTAAACCAATACCTAATCGCCCTTATTGTGCTGTCTATGCATATAGGATATCTACCCAACTCTCCATATATTAGATTATTTGGGGTTTTCTTGCCCACACCCATATATTTTTTACAGGCGAACAAGTGTATATTTTCTATTGCTTTATATCTAGTTAGGCCCCATGCTTCTGCTGCGTATAAGAGTAAGGGTTTAACTTGAGTATCAAACAGTTTAAAGTAAATAGCCATATCTATATGTCCTAAACTATACATAGTTTTCATTATTTCCATAATTTTGCCTTTCGCTCTACCTGCATATTCAGAAAGTGATATGTCTACTGAGAGTTTAGTTGTCAAGGTGAAACCTAGGTACTTATAACTGTTTACTACTTCTAGTTCTTGGTCTTTGTAGTACCATTTCTCCTTTTTACCCAAATAGCCCCCTTTCCTAAAAACCATTATTTTTGTTTTTTGTAGATTTACTGTTAAACCTATAGAATCCGAGGCTTGTTGTAGGTTCTTTAATTGGTTTTGTAAGCCGGCTGGTGTTAATGATATCAGGGCTATGTCATCTGCAAATAACAATGTGTACATCTCTTCTGCACCTGGTAGAAATTGGTAACCATGTCTCCCTTTTCTTGTGACATTGTCCGCCACTTCTGTTATTAATAGAGAAAAAATCAAGGGGGACAACAAACAACCTTGTTTCACTCCTGCTGGGCATTCGAAAAATTCTGTTAAATCAGTTCCATATCTAACACAAGCTTGAACTGTTTTGTATATACCTTTTAACATGTTGAGCATTTTTGTAGATACTTTATGTTTCTGTAGTATCTCCCATAATTTGTCTCTATTTACAGTATCAAATGCTTTCTGATAATCTATGAATGCTACATAAAATTTACTTCTACGTCTGCCATAGAGGCAATTTGTTATCATAGTTGTTAATGTGAAAATGTGGTCTATTGTTGAATATCCCCTTCTAAATCCTGCTTGTTCCTTACTAATTTTGTTCTCATCTTCTGCCCAGTTGTAAAGTCTTCTGTTGATTATTGCTGTAAAAATTTTACTTGTAATGCATAACAGTGAAATCCCTCTATAATTTCCTGGGTTTTGCTTATCACCTTTCTTGTGGAGTGGTACAATTACTGCACGTGACCATTCTAAGGGGAAGTAACTTTCTTGGAACAGTTTATTGAATAACTTAGTTAGATATGGTATTATTTTACTATATATTGTTTTTAGAAATTCTGGGGGGATTTCATCTATTCCTGGGGATTTACCTGATTTCAGTTTGTTTATTGCTAAACCTACTTCCTGTTCTGTTATATCTTCATCTAGCTCTTGTACTAGAATCTCTTCAATATTCACTTGCTGTTCTCTTACAATAGCTCCTTGCCTTCCTGTTATTTGGGGGTTCAATATGCTTTCAAAATGTTCTTTCCATTGTTCAGATGTAATAACTGGTAATTTATTTTTCTTTCTTCTAATGTTTTTTATTGTGCTCCAGAATTTCTGGCTATCCTTCTGATTTTGCATAAGTGTATCATATATCTGTTCCCTGTATTGTTTTTTCTTTCCTCTAATCATTTTTTGATAAGAAGTCCGTTTGTTATTATATATTTCCTTTCTTTCTTCATATTTAATAGGATTTTTATTTTTATCTATTAAATTAAGTCTACACAGTGCTTGTCTTGTTTCTTTCTTTTCCATCTTGCACACTTTATCATACCACCCATTTGTAGGTTTATAGTCCCCTCCTGAACTAGTTATTTTGCTCATACATTCTCCAGCATTCTTTAGTAATTGGTTAAATTTAACTATACTTGTATCTACATCTTGATCAATTTCCTCCTTAATTTGTTCTAATATTGTTTGTGCTCTTTCAGATTCCATGAAGTTTATGTAGACTTGTGCTTTGGCTGGGTCCCATTTTATTTTCTTTGTAAATGTTCTCTTTTGTTGATCTTTCTGGATATCCTGCACTGTGCTCAGAAGCTCCATTCTAACTGGCATATGGTGAGACTCAATTCTTTCATCCACTAAACAGCTGTCAACATTTTCGATTAATTCTATGGAGCATACATAGAAATCTATAGCACTATTTCCCCTTTCCGAGAAGAATGTGAATGCACTGTCAAAGTTTTTCATATTTAAGCCATTCAGGGGAGTTAAATTAAAACTTGCGCAAAGTTCAATAAGCCTTTTTCCGAATCCATTGATGATGTTATCCTTTGACTTACGTGCATACACATTCTGTTCTCTGTCGAATATATCATTTTCATCCTCAATATTTAATCCCCATTCCCCAATACGAGCATTTAAGTCTCCTCCTATAATATATAAATATTCATTCCCTTGTTCAATTTGTGTACAAATGTATTGTTCTATCATTTCTATGGTACAATCATAATCCTTGTCAGCATAAAAACGACTGTCAACCGGATGTACATACACACCAAGAAATAGTACATCTCTATCACATTGTAACAGGTTTTTTTGTAGCTTCACACATAATACATTTTCTATATTAGTATTAATCAACTGAACATACCCAGATAGTTCCTTCTTTATCAGCATTATCAATCCACCAGAGGGTCTGCCCATTCTAGTATATTTTCTGGCTGGACAGTAAAGATGTAGAAATTCCTGAAACTTTGTCTCAAAATCAAAATGTTTTAGAGTAAATGTCTCAGATAAACAACAGATATCAAAAGCAGTTGTAAATTCAAAAAAATCAGGATCTGACAATTTCTCCAGCAGACCTTCAACATTCCAACACATGAAGGAAATTTTCTTATACTTATCCTCTACTACATTATTACCTTGTATTTGTGAATGGCCTTGGCCTTCCCCTCATTTTTTGTCTTTTTTGCCCTTCCTGTGTGTATTAGCTTGGTGTTCTGTACTTGTTTATTGCCCAACTTAGTATTGCTTGCGTTGGATCCTAATGTATGCTCGCTTGCTGTGCGTGTTTTCATTTTGTCTTTGTCCCCCTCTTTTGGCCTAGCACCCATTTTTTCATTCTTCTGTTCATCACTCATATCTGTCACCCTTTCTTTGTCTGACCCGCTCACTCTTTCATCCCCACTGACCATCTCTCTTCCTTCCATTCTTCCTTCACCACTTTTCTTCATCTGTATTTCTTCTTCTATCTCCTGCTCTTCATCTGAAAGAGACCCCCCCAATTCTGAAACAATTTCATTCCATACCAACTGCATGTCAGGCTCACTTCCACTTTCACCTTCACCTCCAGAGTTTCTTCTTTCTCCTCCAGCCTTCTTTCTGACAGATTTCTCATTCTCTCCGTCCATTCCCTTGCGGTTACGCTCTCTCACGCTCTCTCTTTCCTGTCTTTCTCTTTCCATTCTTCCCTCCATCTCCTTTGCTCTCACTCTTACACTCAGTCTGTCTCTCTCCCCCATACTTTCCCTCTCACTCTCCGCCTCACTTCCATGACGTCCCACTCTCATCCTCTCTCTGAGAGAGAGAGAGAGAGAGAGAGAGAGAGAGAGAGAGTGAAGCATAGGTGTGTAGAAGTGCACGCAAAATATGGAATAATTACTACTTATAACATTATAGTAAATATCTAACAGGACTACATATTAAACAAAAGCTACTTATAACATTATAGTAAATATCTAACAGGACTACATATTAAACAAAAGGTAACTTTGAATGCAAAATCAATATCAGAAAAAAAAACATCAGTCACTGTCATGCCTAATAAACATGGTAAGTATGCCTTAAGAGTCACACAATCAAATAAAACGTGGGCTCTCGACACGTTTGCCTTACCACATATGCATTTTGTTCCTGCACTATATTTCGTTCTGAATGCGTCGAGTTTCAGTCTATAAAATACTGAAACAAAGTTTCTGTACTGATACATATCACGAACCTGCAGGTGTTCAATGCCTTCAACCTGATCAAAGCTGAGAACATGACTATTTCGAGCATTAACCCGCAAATAAGGGATGTTCTGGTTGTTTCTAAAAAAAAAAAGTCCCAAGCCACTTGTTTTAAAACTTGATGTCACTCTTGTAAAGTCAAGGGAACAGAAAGTGACTGTGCACTCATTTCAGTTTTGGCTCCCTTTTTGGCAGATCTGTCAGCGAATTCATTGCCCAAAATTCCACAGTGGGAAGGGGCCCAGAAAAAGTTAAATCGGTCCCTTTGCACGTCAAAATATGAATTAAATAACATATTTCCTTTCAAATAAAGTTTTCAGAGTTAGAACTGAAAAACTTGATAGATTGTAGTACTGACATTGAGTCGACACATAACAATACTTGCAAAATTGATTGCGGTAAATCAATTAAATATGTCAAATCCATTAGTATAGCTATCATTTCGGCGACAAAGATAGATCGATTTTTTCCTATTGAATATGCTTTATCTACTTTAAGTGATGGAATAACAAAAGCGGATCCAGCGTCTTTGTTCTTCGTCAATGATCCATCAGTATATACCTTAAAGATGGTTAGGATACTTGCTATGCATATGCATCTTTGCTGAATATGACAAGATATGCGGATGATCAGCTTTTTTAGCATCAGTGTGATTAAGGTCAAATGTTGCCCTGTTTCTTTCCCAGGTTGGGATTGGATCAGTATGAGAAATCTTTGCCAAAGAGTCGGGGGTCAAATCAGTTTTCTGCAACAAATGGGCAGAGTACGAGCCAATAGTAGACAAGCAGGAAATGTTTTTCGCTCGTTTGGGGTAATCAGTAGATGGATTTAAAGAGATTTCCGTTTCATTTACACCTTTCATAGCTGTACATTTCACAACATATTTTGCCAAAGTGAGTGTTCTGTATTCGTTTAAAGGCAAAACATCAATTTCCGAGTATGTCCCTACTGTAGAAGCATGTACAGGGATTCCCAAGCATAATTTAAAAGCCTTGCTATCAACACTTTGCAGTTTTTGCAACAAATATTTAGGAGCACAAAAGAAAGCTTCTTGAGCATACGATAGCTTAGAACGAACGAGTGATATTGCCAGATGTTTCAATGCTTTTACATCCTGGCACCAGTTTTGCTTGCTTAAGATTTTCAAAAAATTTAAACTTTTCCTAGCCTGGTTTAAGAGATAATCAATGTGAACTTTCCATGTCAATTTAGATGTGAAGTAAACTCCTAAGAATTTTACTGAGTGGACATACTGAAGTGTTATTCCATCAAGTCTAAAAGACGGCAGATCAACAGGATCATCACCATTATTAAATAACACTATATACGTTTTTTCATGGGAAAGTTTCAGTCCATTTTCAAACAAGTACTTACTAAGATTATTTAACTCTGCCTGATACATTTTTCTGTAATAGTTGATTGATCTTTTTGCCGTAGCATTTATCCACATACACAGATCATCAGCATACTGCACAACGGTAGCGTTTTTAGTTACATGCTTTGGGAGATCATGTAACAAAATATTAAATAACATTGGAGCAATTATGGAACCTTGGGGAATGCCCATTTCTAACGATTTAAAATTTGAATGTGTTTTCTACCCTGACTTGCAAACTTCTTTCTGATAAAAAAATTCTCTAACGTAGTTATAAAAATTACCAGATATGCCAATTTTCTTCAGTTTATAAAGCAATCTAGCATGCCACACGCTATCAAAGGCTTTTTTAACATCGAAAAATGTCGCCAGAGTACTCTTTCGCCTGGCAAATTGATGCTTAATTTGTGTTGTTAATTTTACAATGTGGTCAGTTGTTGCTCTTCCTTTTCTGAAGCCTGCTTGATTAATAGGTATTATTTCATTTTTATCACAAAAATATATAAGCCTATTTAGTATAATTCTTTCCATAAGTTTTCCTACATGAGACGTCAGAGCTACAGGCCGGTAACTGTGGAGACTTGTGGGAGACTTTCCTTGTTTTACGATGGAAATAATTACAGACTGTTTCCAAACTGATGGCATAACACCATTATTCCAAACCCGTTGGAATATTTTCAATAAAAAACAAAGATAATTATCTGGTAAATGTTTTAGCATTTCATTCGAAACAGCGTCCAATCCAACTGATGATGATTTATTACCTATCAGGGAGATGGAGTCGTTTAACTCGCATATAGTTATGGGGGCATTTATATAGTGGTCATTATTTGAAAATGGCCCTTCGTACATCTGTTTTTTCTTCCCTTTTCCTATGTTGTATGCAATCTTGTGTAAGGCTTTCTAGACGCATTGTCTTTGAAAACATGTTAGCGAATGCTTCTGCTTTTTCAGATGAGGTTGAGAATTTTTTATTATCCAAATTAACTGGATATCTTGGGAGATTTATCCCTTTTTTCATTGTTTGGACATTTTTGCCACACTTTTTGAAGGTCCTTATGATGAGAAACTTCTTTAGCACAAAACGCTGTCCAGTAAAGCCGCTTTGCTTTTGCAATTACTCGGTTAGAGTGTGACTTAGCTTTTTTCATTTCTAGGTGGTTTTCTTCACTTTTGTTTTTAATATATTCTTTGTATTTCAGTTTCTTTAAGGCTACAGCTTCTTCGCAATCCTTAGTCCACCACACATTGCCGGTATGAAGTGTTTTTGGAGAAGTATTAGTACGACATTTTGGTATTGAATCATCAGCGGCCAAGAGAATCATTTTGTTGAATTTTGAATACATATCATTTACATTTTCTTCATCTTCACAAAAAGTCTCTATGTGTCTATAGGAAAGAAAAGCCTTGAACTTATCCCAGTTGGCAAACTTATAATTGTATTTAGGTATTTTGTCTTCAGGCAATTTTTTTTTATGTCGTATGTTTTATTAATTGTCATTATGATGGGCAGATGATCACTTCCAAGAGGGTCATCAAAAGTTTGTCATGAGCAATCAAAAGCTAACTGGGGAGAAATCATTATCAAATCTATTGCGCTTGATCTATGGGTGGGAATGTCAGGAATCCTAGTTATACTCCCATCATTAAGCAAATACAATGAAGAATCCACCACGTTTTCAAGAAAACGATTGCTTGTTATGGATGAACAACCTTTGTCCCAAAATGGAGCGTGAGCATCAAAATCTCCGGCAATCAACCATCTTTCCTTTGAGCTGTCTATTGTATGTAACCATTCAGTATTTTTCTCGTCTGGACCTTTAGGCAGATATACAGACACAATGTTGAGAACAATGTTGTTATTGACTTTTACTGTGGCCGCGCACGAATATAAGTTTGCAAGATCAGACGGTGCAGGTGATGGTCGTATTAAGTATTCAGTGCCTTCTCTGATATATATAGCAGTGTTGACTTTTTCCTTTATGTCAAAAACTCGATTGTGCACCGGGGAATAATAAAAGTGTGGTAATGTTGGTAATTTAGTTTTGCACACATTTAGTGATTGCAAAATCAATATTTTGTAGCAGTTATTTACCAGATGTTGACGTAAAAATGCTTCGTTCGTGAACACAGATCTAGCATTCCATTGCAAAATCTTAAATGAGTTATCAGGCATGTCACTGATAAACTAGCAACAGAATAGCAGGGAGGGGGTCAAATAAAACAAATAAGTAAACAAATAAGTAGAGAGAGAGAGAGAGAGAGAGAGAGAGAGAGAGAGAGAGAGAGATTTCTAATTTTCAAGATAACGTTGATATCAACTTCCTTCTGCTGAGCATAAACCTGTCAGATAGGGTAATTTCTGTGCTGAAATTAAAACAAATCTACTTCCATGAAACCAACAAATGTTCTGAGTAGTAAATATAAATCTAGCACCAGTCACTCAAAACGTCATAGTAGTTCCACCAAGCACGCCTCTCCAGTGGAAACGGCAGGTCATGACACCTGGGGTGTGATGGAAAACCCCTGGGTGAATGTGGCATGGTGCGTCTCGTGGTCTTCCTAGGTGTCGTCCAGAACAGCTGCCGGACGTGTCTCCGCAAGTTGCCGGCAAGCACACTGGCTCCTCTCCGGGTCGGGTGAAGGCCGTTTAGCAGCGTCCTGTTGTTCGGCTTCAGGTTGGCGTGACTGATGAAGCTCAATTTTGCCACGTCAAACAACTCGGAACTTGTAAAAGCATTAAACAAATCAATTTTCATGCCCAGCTCTAGATGACCGGCGGGCGCGATTTTGCTGATAATGATATTTGCTTGAGGATTTTTTTGCAGCAATGCCTTTAACAGCTTTAGAAAAGTTTTTACTGCAGACATCGGGGTCCGTATGTTTCAGATCGTTTATCCCACAGTGGATAACAATAGCATCCACTGGTCTTTCAACTGAGGATACTGCATTCTCCAGTGTTGGTTTTAAGTCACTGATCTTACGAGCTTTCCTTGTACGAAAACCGTAAGACCGTCCGAGTCTTCTCCCATTGACTCCAGTCAACACAGAATCGTGCAAAAGCAAAACAAGAGGGACGTCCTGCATTTCTTCCGTCTTGATTTCCTCAGTTCTATTCGAACGCCCTTTGACGTCATTTTTGCTTTTGACGTTATTGATGGGAGGTTCCGAGTTCTTTTTCTGCTCTCTTATTTTGTTTTCTTTCTTATTGCTGGTCTTGTGCTCTGTCAGTCCCGAACCAGTTGTTTTTGACGGTTTGGGACTGAGAGTTGGTGGGATTGACCTTGCAGCTTCCGCGTACGTGAGGCTTTGACTTGAGTTTGATTTTTTAGAACTGACGTTCTGTGCCTTACTGTTCCACTGCTCTTTTGGAGACCCTACTGGTGGTTTGCTAAAGTTAGAAATCAGATCGTTTTGCTCATTTACAGTTTTTTCTAATGAAACAATCCTCTCACACAGTTTCTCAATCAGTTGTTTCAGCTCCTTGATCTCACTTACTGTGTCTGAAGCAGTTGCACAGTTTTCATCGCTCCTCGTTTCTCCGTTGTTAGGGCCTATTTGAGCGTCCACAGCTTGCAGCGCAGCTCGCTCCAAAACTTCCTCCCGAAAACAGGCTGGCTCTTCACACATTTTCGTCTCACCTGACTCTTTTTCCGAAGACAGGCTGTTTTGATGTTTACGCAGACTTCTGGATCTTGTCATTCTGGTCATGGTTCTGGTAGAATTGCTTAATTTCAGCCAGGTGTAAGTTTAGTTGCTGACAGTTTCCGCCATCTTGAACGTCGTGTGTGTGTGTGTGTGTGTGTGTGTGTGTTTAACTGCTCTTAATTAATGACAGTAATATGGTTTATAGTCCAGCCGACCGTAAGGCCCACATTGTGGACGAATTCTATTGTTGGTTTATCTTCTTCCCGTGTACTTTTTTTGTACTCCCAGTTCTCATAGAACAGGGAGTACTTTAGAATGGGAACTGTCTGTCTGTCTGTCTGTGTGTCCGTGGTCAAAATGTGTTCCACTCGCTCCAGACAAAACTACTGGGCCGATCTTTCTGAAAATTTGTTGGTATGTTCATTATGGGCCACGGATGATGCCCGATGTTTTTAGTTTACCGCTATAGCCGTTACTTACGGCTGTAACGGCCTGTAACGGTTTTTCTTCTTTACGGAATCTCAGAAAGTACTTGGCCGATCTTTGTAAAAATGAGCAAGTACGTTCATTATGGGTCACGGATGATGCCCGATGTTTTAGTTTACCTCTTAAATAAATGTTAGCGAACCGCCCAGAGAACGTGGACAAACGAGTCACAAGACGAAACACACAACGCGTTTCGACCTCTTAGGTCTTCATCAGGTGAGACATAAACGAATAAAACAACGAAAATTCACTTAGCTTTGATCGCTTCAGATCACTTCACAGGGTTCAGCGCAAGGAAGAAGGCGTTCTTCCTTGCGCTGAACCCTGTGAAGTGATCTGAAGTGATCAAAGCTAAGTGAATTTTCGTTGTTTTATTCGTTTATGTCTCACCTGATGAAGACCTAAGAGGTCGAAACGCGTTGTGTTTCGTCTTGTGACTCGTTTGTCCACGTTCTCTGGGCGGTTCGCTAACATTTATTTAAGATTTGTTTAGATTTCCGCCTGCAGTCCTCTCGCTTTCCAACTAGATTAGTTTACCTCGTTATAGCCGTTACTAACGGCTGTAACGGCCTGTAACGGTTTTTCTTCTTTATGGAATATCTCAGAAAGTACTTGGCCGATCTTTCTGAAAATTTGTAGGTATGTTCATTATGGGTATGTTCAATAATGCCCAATGTTTTAGTTTACCGTTATAACCGTTACTAACGGCTGTAACGGCCTGTAACGGTTTTTTCTTCTTTATGGAATATCTCAGAAAGTACTTGGCCGACCTTTATGAAAATTAGCAGGTATGTTCATTATGGGTCACGGATGATGCCTGATGTTTTAGTTTGCCCCGTTATAGCCGTTACTAACGGTTGTAACGGCCTGTAACGGTTTTTCTTCTTTATGGAATATCTCAGAAAGTACTTGGCCAATTTATAAGCGGTTTGGATGATCTCGTGACAAATCGGAGCCTCTGTCCATATGTTAGTGATGTAATGCTGAAAATGGATTAAACAACCGTTAAAAACCGTTATTCTGCTGTTATTTCTTATATATAGGTGGATTTTAATGAAATTTGGTATATAGAAAGGTTATCACACACAAATGGCACTTCTATATAGTGTTTCAAAATTTGACCGTTGAAAACCGTTATTCTTGACATATTGTCCGATTTGGATGAAATTTGATATGAACATAGGCTTTAGCCCAGTGAGGACTAAAATACTGGTTTCAAAAGTGTATATCGGTTATATAACCGTTAAACCGTTATTTTGCCGTTATTTTTTTTACATACTGGTGGGTTTTAATGAAATTTTGTATATAGAAAGGTTATCACACACAAATGGCGCTTGCATGTAGTGTTTCAAAGTCTGACCGTTAAAAACTGTTATTCTTGACATATTGTCCGATTTGGATGAAATTTGATATGTACACAGGCTTTAGCCCAGTGAGGACTAAAATACCAGTTTCAAAAGTGTACATCGGTTAAATAACCGTTAAAACCGTTATTTTGCCTTTATTTCTTATCTCACAAAGCACTTGGCCGATTTATAAGCGGTTTGGAAAACTGGGAGTACGTTTATATGCTTCGCATCATGTCTAATCTAAGGAATCATACACTATCAGTCTGACAGGGAATTTCAAAAAGAAAAGTTATTTGTTCCGCAGGACCATCTAGACAAACAGATTACAGGACAAAACACGATGCATTTCGACCTCTTCCTCGGGTAAAACAAACAACATTTAGGACAATGAAGACAAAGAACGAATTCACTTATCTTCTCATATTCGGCGCAAAAAGGGGTTATTCGCGGCTTGAATCAAGGGACGCATACACTCATTTTCTATGTGCGAAACAACGGAGACAGAAATGTACTTGAATTAATGGGGCTAGAAATGCGACAGTACCTTTACATATGTAAAATCCTTTTATGATTCAGTGGCTAAAACATATAGACTATCTTTTGCAGCACTGACATATGAAACAAAGATGTGCGTCGCGCCCACTATTCCTGAGATCAACACAAAAGACACAAACTCAAATGATGCGTGGACTCACTGTGACAACACACACACATTTTGTATCATTCACAACTCAATAACTTCGAGACAGTCATCAAGATATTGTCCGAACAAAGCAAGGCTCGGATTCTTAAGTGTAAAAAAGAAAAACAAACAAAAAACAACAACAACAACAACAAAAACAGTATTGTGCTTTTGATGACCCCTCGAAGAATTAAAAAAAAAACTACATGAGTAACTGCACAGACTTCAAAAACTGTGTTATAAAAAGTTACAAATGCCAATCATATAATTCAAAATGCAAACACAGTGAAACATTAATGGAGGGAGGGCAGAAAGCCAAAGAGAAGAAGAACGTCACAGCAAAACCATCATCTTCCAAGTGGAGAAGACAGCTGCCACTTCAAGCTTCTAGTGTTTTGTTTCCAAAAGATCGCTGCATTCTACGTATCAAATTGGTGACTGCCGTATCAAATAGTAAAATGTTTCAGACAGGCAGCTGCTGTAAAGACGCAAACTGATTCGATGCCCCGTACACAGGACAGAGATCATTTGCCGAGGAAAACACACCGCCAGCACCACCACGAGACATGTGAACAGAAATGAAAGAAGAGAGATTATTCACAGAGCAAAATAAAAGAGCAAAGAGGGATAATTTAAGCCATGTGCGAGTATGTAGAAAAGAGCATTACTGGTGAAGACCAAGTAGAGCTTGTTTCATTGATGAGAGAAATACGTGTAAAAGAAACATTCACAATTTCACAACCCTAACCATTCGACCCAACCGTTAAAACAAAATGACTAAACATTTAGGGAGCAGTGTAAATTTTGAGGCTTCAGATCATCTTTGTGAGTTGGTATATTCCTCAGACGTACACCCTTGCCGAGCCGTTAAAATGGCTTTTGTCATTGCTGTATAAATGGAGAGAAGCTTGGAAGAAACAGTCGGATTCTCTGCTGTATAAATGGAGAGAAGGTTGGAAGAAACAGTCGTATTCTCCGTCGTCACATCAGTCAGAATAAAAGAGAAGCTCGACTGAGTCCATGGCTACCGAGTGGCATTTCTTTCGTCTGATGAAAATGGTCCTGGTTTAGTGGAGAATTTTCTTAATTTTGTTCAGACTGGGAACAAAATTGATTCAGGAAATGAGGACAGAATCACCTCGTCATTATGCCAGCTGTTTATCATGCTGCCACCAAAGGAAAGTAGAAAATGCTAAGCACATCGTTCATGGCGCTGAAGTCCCCCATCAAACAGGAAGCGCTTAACCTCGCAGCATTCTGAATCACTTTGGCCACTGTATGTTCCACTGTAGTGTCTTGATCTTGAAAATGCAGTCTGCTACAGTGTACTTCGGGGTAGCAGTTGGCTGCCAGAAATCAACATTCTTGTCAACAACGTGGTTCTTCACCTCTGTTGGAACAGTTCTGATGTACAGGAGGAAGAAGAAGCGGCATGCGGCCCAACATAGTCAGCACATGAAATTGCCATATAAGAACTGACAGGAAAGTTTTAAAATCCGAGCCTAGACACTGACGCTTAGTGACACAGCCGACATCGACACTCCGACTTAGCCATCAGTATCAGCCTACAGAGCTTCATCCATGTTTCACGAACGATGAGGTGGAGCCCGTTCTCCATACTGTTGACACTCGTGTCTCTGTTTAAGAGACAACAAATGAGGACGCTCCGTTCAACTTCACGTGGATTCTGACCAGGTACAGTTTTCTTCAGAGCATCGCACAAATTGGGCAGGCTGGGTAGTACTCACTGGAGCCAGTCTGGCCAATGGTCTGGGGTAGTCAAAAGCTGACTTGCCTGTGCTTCATTCTGTCCAAGACAATGCAACCATGTCACACGTTCGGCAGATGTCACCGGACGTAACTAGGCAACTGGGTCAGAAGTGTGTCTTTTTCATATTGAACATTTTGCTTTGGAATGTCATATTCAACATTTCTATTTGGAATGTGCCTTTGTTCTTCTTCGCACTCAGACAGGAACCTCAGAGGCACTGTTGTATGGCCCAGGCCCTCCAGAGATCCATAGAGCTTCTCCTTCATCGATGAGTAAGCAGGCCAGGTCTCTGCTCTTAGCTTTTGATGTGTTGGACAGTCTTCCAGAGAGTGTTCTACGGTCACTGGGGTGGTACTGCATGGGCAAATGTCCCTTTGTCATTTTTAATATTTCAAATTGGAAAGAAAGCAGTAGTGATCATTTGGCATAACGAGAAGTTCAAGGAAAAAAATGCTATTGTGAGTATTGGTGTGTTTCTCTTCGTTTGTTCTTTCCTTGGTATTCTTGGACAGATCATGAGCGGTTCTGAAGACATTTTCGTTGACTATCTACCATTGTGGCTCCACTGAAACTGTTATGGCCAGGGAACACTACAACTGTGCCATCTGAATCGACGAAACAGTATTGGAAGGGAAGCTCTGAAAGACTTCTTCAGGGACAGTATGGCACAGAATCAGCGGACGCACTTGAACACGGCTATTTGTATATAAAGTAGAAGTGAATGGCTGCCGATGGTAAATAAAGAAATGAAAGACAATGCAGTGTTGGCATCTTTAGTGAGAACAAGCATGGCTAACTCTCCTCCTGCGAGCGACCATAGAAAGTGAGTTGCAAAGTGAGGCGACTGAAGGCGGAAATCTGAACAAATCTTAAAAAGTGTTTGAAATAACTCCACCAAACAACATGGAAGAACGAATCACAAGATAAAACACGACGCGTTTCGACCTCTTAGGTCTTCTTCTGGCAAGATAAACAACACTCAGGACAACAAAAATGAAGAACGAGCAATCACTTATCTTGTCAAATTCGGCTCCAGATAGGCGTTGAAAGAGGTCGAAACGCGTTGTGTTTTGTCTTGTGATTCGTTCGTCCATGTTGTCTGGCGGAGTTATTTCAAACACTTTTTTCAAGATTTGCAAACAAGTGAGTTTGCTTTGCATCTGGGCTTGTTACAGGAGATGCTTCTGTTTACAACGGACCATCAAAAATAGGCCCAGTATGTCCTAGTTTATCTTCATGACAATGAGGAACCTCTGTGACGACAGTCCTACTCCACAGAGTCGTATGCGCCGTGAAGGCTTCATCTCTATAAGAACTTATTGATATTCTCTCGGACATTCCATTACCAGATGAGGAGTGCGACAATGCTGATCTTATCGGCCTGATGACGGGATCCTGGAAGACGTGCTTGACGGAGACAACATCGCTGTGGAGGATGTGACATGTGTGAGGACTTCATCTTCAACTTCATCTGAAATAACATTCTAGTCATTTAACCGAAGAGCTGTTTTCACAACACTTGCTGAGACAGAGCTGTTATTTTGTGAAGTTTGTCTTAACAAAAATCTGCAAAGCCCATAAACAAGCCAGTGATCCTTTCAGTAACTCGAGAAGGATGCCTAGAGTCAACTCCTACAATTAATCTAAACTGTCGGATATTTCTGTTGACCGCAATTCTTTTCCAACAAGCGCAAGCGAGAAGCTGTTTGATTTATTTTTAGTAAAATAGTCTGGATGTTCCAGGTCGTTACATCAGACAAGTAATTATGGAAAGAAAAATGTATCAAAAAATAGCAAATATTGTAAAAACAACAACAACAACAACAACAAAAACTGATGTAAGTGGGGCACGTGGACACTTGAAGCATTATCGGTAATGCTTTCTCTACAAAGTGCTGTAATCTGTGGCGACACACACTTGAATGTTGAGAGGTTTGGAGCAGTGATATAAATTACACACTGCTCTGATGCATTTTCGCAAGTCAGGCTTCAGAACAGAACGATAAGAACGGTGATGTAAAGCTGATCAGAATCAAATAGAACACTTCATTAAAAACTGTAGCTCGTTGCTGCTGATCACGAACTTTTTTGATATTACAAAAACAGTGTATTTTGTTACCATACCCTAATATGTTCAGACCGTAATTGAATGTTGGCAGACAAGTATTTTTGGATCAGAACTAATCAAACCTTCGTGGAGAAATAGGCCTTATGAAAAAAGACCTCCCGCCAGGGTAGGGGTGGTGGTGGTGGTTATGGACACCTGAAATGCTATTGAGTTTCATTCAATTAGCGGACGCGTCTCTGCCAGTGTTGCTCGATTTTCCTAGCACGTAGATGTTTTTAATCTCTCGGGTCTGACCGATTGTAAACCACATTTTGAAAGGAAACCACAGTGCAGCCCTACGACGTTGTCCCTGAGTAGACTGGAACTGTATAACGTCGCCTTCTTTATCCCAACTGATTATCATTCGAAGAAAAAAAATATATTGTTTGGCTCTTGATTATCGATAGATCGGTTTGACGGCGTTCTTCACAGGAGGCATCGTTCATACTGCGTTTCCACAGTTAGAAACTGTATTGACCTCATTTCTTTTTTCTCTCGAATCTTTGGTCAAGTTGTTTTTTTGACGTTACTTTTTAAAAAAAATTTCCCCATCCAGTTTACTTTTTGGAGGAGGATGCTTTCATTCGCCGTATTGCCCAACGTCCAACAGATCTCTGTATGCTCTGTGTGTGTGTGTGTGTGTGTGTGTGTGTGTGTGTGTGTGTGTGTGTGTGCGTGAGGTTCATGTATTCCCATGCCATTTAAGATAATGACACATATTCGCGTAACTCGCTTGGCAATACCTAAATTACATTAACATGTTTGCCTCTTCATAGGCTAACCTAAAACAGGAGGGCCAGTAAGGCCGTATGTCTGGACTGCCTGGACGCTTTTGCTGTGTGTTCAGTACAATGTTATGTTCACCACTCATGTATTTCAACAAGTTGTTACACAGCTCCTTGTGTAATTACACCCGAGTCAGATTCAAACCTGCGCCGCAGAGAACAATCGTGCTGCAGCACAAACTGTAAACAAATAAACAGACTTGGTGAAACTGATCTCAGTCGAGAGAAATTTATTGGAGAAACTAACCGTACACAGTTTAAAACCAGCTGCCTCAAAGCATCCAACCAGAAATTGTATCTGTCACAAATGTTTAAAAGCAGAAAACAATTCTCTCTCTCTCTCTCTCTCTCTCTCTCTCTCTCTCTCTCTCTCTCTCTCTGCATGTTGAAAAGATGCCTTTCCATTTTCGCCATTTTTGATTTCTGAAGATTTTTTTTTAATAATGATAAAAGAAATTATTTAAAATGTACATAAATATATTTTCAAGTGTTATTTACAACATACAACACAACTGAATTTTCCCATTTTAATCAATCCGAGTTGCAAAGAAGAACGGAATGGAAATTTTGTCGATATTTGCTCTTTAAAAAAGAAAAAGAAAAGAAGAACGTAAGTTTAGAAGGTTACTATGGCAACTTTAGAAGGTTCTAGGAGGATGGGAACCAGTGAGCACGGGGAGAAAAACAGACCTTTCCTTCATCCGTTGATATATTATATGCCAATGGCTGCGTGGCCGTGCTTGTTTGTCACGTACGCAGAGTTTTACATCGTTAAAAATGTGACGGTTTTCATAACCCCGATTTTGTATGTAAACGAGGGGGGGGGGGGGGGGGGGGGGGGGGGGGGGGGGGGGGGGTCATACCCGCCACAATAACATTCTGGGCGTTTTCACATGCAGAGGATTCTAACTAAGAAGAAAACTTTCATTCATGAGATTTATGAGGGAGTGTGTGTGTGTGTGTGTGTGTGTGTGTGTGTGTGTGTGTGTGTGTACGCGCGTGTGTGTGTGTATGTGCGTGTGCGTGCGTGCGTCTGTGTGTGTGTGTGCGTGTGCGTGCGTGCGTGTGTGCGTGTGTGTGTGTGTGTGTGTGGTCTCTTCAAAGAGACAGGACCATTTACAGCTTTTCAAATTGAGTTACTACGTGACCTCCACCGTAACCCCCAACTCTGACCTAACACGTGATTATCCATTTCAGGTCCACAACAAAAATAAGATCCTCTCAGTTAAATTAGAGCATGATCATGGTGTTCACAACAACCTCTGATTAGTTTTCTTTACGCGTTCATACCCTTTCGCCCCCCCCCCCCCCCCCCCCCTCCCCTCCCGTCAATGTGATCTTCACTTTAAGTACGAGATAGACCCCCATTTGGATGTCAGTGTGAAACTTGGTATGCAGTATACTGTATAGTCTATCCCATTTTATACGGAGTCAAGACATTCTTCGTACAACCCCATTCATACCACTATCTTAAGAGCGCCGCGCGCACGCACGCACGCACGCACGCACCACACCACACACACACACACACACCAGCGCGCGCGCGCGCGCGCGCGCTTGTTCACTTTTACACACACACACACACACACACACACACACACACACACACACACGTGCCCGCGCGCGCGCCACTTCCCCTTCCCAACACCCCACCTCATCCCCACTTCTCACCCCTCCGCGCCCCCCTCCCCTTCAACATACACCTTTGTTATTCTTTCCCCACCAACATTAGAGCTGCTTAAAGCCAAATTTGAGTTGCAAACAATATCAAACTGCAACTAGGCTGATGGTTTAACAGTCTGAGATCGAAATGCCAGCCACATTTTTGGTTTGTGCAGGAATTTACTACGATTGTTGCCAGTGATCATGTTACAGAGTTTGCCAACCGCTGGTGCCAGAGAGTGTCACCGAGTCAACGTTGAGACGCGCAAACACACACACGGGAAGAGAGAGAGAGAGAGAGAGAGAGAGAGAGAGAGAGAGAGAGAGAGAGAGAGACAGACAGACAGACAGACAGACAGACGGACGGACAAACAGACAGAGACAGAGAGAGAGAGAGAGAGATCTGTCACGCGCCCAGATGGAATGTAAAAGTTATAACGTTAATGAGCGGTTAGGAATTAGTTGTCATGTAAACGTTGATCCGAAAGCCAAATAAATTCGAGTGTGTGTGTGTGTGTGTGTGTGTGTGTGTGTGTGTGTGTGTGTGTGTGTGTGTGTGTGTGTCCGCGCGCTTGCTTGCTTGCTTGTGTAGTGATAACATACAAATTCCGCGCGACCTGGTGTTTCTCTTTCACATAACAGTTTTTGCAAGTTTTAGCGCGGTTTTGCTCATTTGGGAGGGGTGGGAGAGGGGAGGAGTCACAGAGAAAAAAGACGGAGGAATGGATGGGGGTACCGGGAAAAATGCTTTCTCTGGCACCAGCGGTTGACAAAACCTGTAACATGATCACCGGCAACGATCATAGAGAACGTATTGTGGTGTGTTGTCGTCGGTTTAATGTCCTTCCACTACAGTGATTCAGAGTTTTATGTGTGGGTGAATGAAGTATGTAACTGATTAAGTGTATTAATACGTTAATGATAGAATATGACACCCCCCCCCCCTCCCCTTTATCCCTCTTCCATTTAATCAAAACAAATGTAACTGAGTAGAGATAAGATCTAAAGATAAAGGCCAATTGAACTACTTAACAAACATTTGCAAACTGACTCAAGAACACAAGAACTGTTTAAAATACATGGTAGAGGTAAGGAAGTCGATCCATCAGTGTAACCATCAATACCCGAATTTGTAAAGAGTTCTCTTGCTCTTGGGCATTGGATTAGTAAATGACTGATACTTAAGGTTTCCCCACACATACATTCAACGTTATGACAATATTTTGTTTTCAATGCGTTCAAACGAAATCTATGGATTAAGCTTCCAATCTCCCTAGACAAGAAAGAGACTTGTTTGTACGTTTTCCCCTTGTACCCATCACTAAACTTTACACAGTTGTGATAATATTGGACGTCTGAGTTCATCAGTAATGTTTTAACTTTTTCTCTTGACGTTGAATTTATAATCGAAAAACATTCTTTCAAATCTAATGGAATGTTAAGTGGTATTGCGTAATTGACATTTTGAGCTGCTTTTCTTGCAAGTTGATCTACGCGCTCGTTGGGTACAATACTACAATGAGAGGGGATCCAACAAAAAGTAACAGTAATGCCTTTCATGGATAAAAGATGAATGAAATGATGAATTTCCAATACCATATCAAGTCGAATTAAAAGGACATGCAGACTTAATCGAGTGGATTGCTGCTTTAGAATCAACACCTATCTTAATTTGGGAATTATCTATTGGAAAATTTAGGATGAAATCTAACGACTTAAGTATAGCAATCAATTTGGCACTAAATATCGATAACTGTTTACCAAGATAGAAGAGCTTTTCTATTTTGAAACTAGGGATTATGAAGGCTGCTCCCGTGTTATCATTATCTAGCACTGAGCCATCTGTAAAAATGTTCAAAAGGTGATTGTAGTTACTTTCTAAATGAGTGTAAACAGATGTTCTTAAGGTATGTGGACAATTCTTTTTTGATACATCTGTATAATCTATATCAAAGGAGGCTTTACTTTGTTCCCATTTTGGAATAGGTGAATACGTGGGCTTTTGGGCAATGTTGTTTTTATCTATTTTGGTATCCTTTAGAAGATCGGAGGAAAACGAGTAAATAGACCTTGTTGACAGTATATTTTGTGCACGTTTTCCGAAATCCTCCTCTGATTTTAAACATACTTCTTCTGAGCTAAAATTGTTTTGTGAAAAGCTCTTTAAGATAAATTTTGAAGTAGAAGCTTTCCGAAGTTCTGCAAGAGGTAAGATTCCTGCTTCATTATACGTCCCTAAGTTAGATGTATGTGTGGGAACCCCAAGGGCAATTTTATAAGCTTTGCAATCAGTACTCTGAAGTTTATTTAACAGGTATTGGGGAGCATTAAAAAAAATACTTCTTGAGCATAAATTAGTCTTGAGCGTATAAGGGCAGTTGCTAAGATGGTTAATGATTTAGAATCCTGTCCCCAAGGTTGTTTGCTAATTATTTTTAGGAAATTCAAGCTCTTTCTTGCTTTGTTTAAAATATACTCAATATGAGCGTTCCAAGGTAACTTACTACTTAAGATAACACCCAAAAATTTGACACTTTTTGCATAGTTTAAAACAATGCCATCCAACGTGAAAGTAGGAAGTTGTCCTGGATCGTAACCAGCATTAAAGAGAATCATATTTGTTTTTTCTGGGGAAAGAGAGAGAGAGAGAGAGAGAGTGTGTGTGTGTGTGTGTGTGTGTGTGTGTGTGTGTGTGTGTGTGCGTGCGTGCGTGCGTGCGTGCGTGGGGGTGTGTGCGTGCGTGCATGTGTGTGTGAGCGCATGTGTGCCTGTGTGTGTGTGTGTGTGTGTGTGTGTGCGCGCGGCGCGCGCGCGTGTGTGTGTGTGTGTGTAGAGGAATGGGCGCGCGCACGTGCATGCGTGTGTGTGTGTGTGTGTGTGTGTGTGTGTGTGTGTTGTGTGTGTATGTGTGTGTGTGTGACAAGATCAGATGGTACGAAGGATTTTTCCTCTCCTTCCTGGAAGTAACATTGTATCAACAAGGCAGTTGTAATAAACGTTTGCCAGACTTTGCCAAAATAACTGCAAGAATACTAAAACGTTAAAAATGGTTTGCTTAAACGTTTGTATAGCATTAATATCGAAAGATTACAGAGAAAAGAAGAAGAAAAAAGGAAAAGTTAATTTGCCTTTCGGACCAACGTTTACATAACTCGTTCACTTTGCACCACATCCATCATTACAACCAATTTTCAACCGATCATTAAGTTATAACGTTTGCATGCAACCTGGGTACGTAACACACACACACACACACTCTTCTCTCTCTCTCTCTCTCTCTCTCTCTCTCTCTTTTTTTTTTTTTTTTTTTTTCTCTTTTTTTTTTTTTTTTTTTTTTTTTTTTTTTTTGCTGTCCCAACTCTGCGCCACCTCAGAGGCAGTGCACCCACGCCGCTCATTCCGACACCCCGTCCACAGCCACAGCCGGTCGGCCCCGCCACAGCCCCGGCACCGGCAATCCACAAGGAGCAGTCAATGTCAAGTCGTCAAGAGGCAACCCACCGGAGAAGACACTGCACTGCTGCCGAGTCACTTCGGTGGTGTTCAGTGGCGCCTGTTCTGATCTAACATACGCAGGACACCACCTACTAAGCCCCCTACTGACGACAATAATTGCTTAGTCGCGGAGCCGGCGCGAGTGAGCTCTCCCTCCGGAGGGCGCACCACGTCCGTCCAACGACAGCCCACATGGACTCGCCGATACCGGTGACCCCGACGGAACCAAACCAAGGCCACAGACGTGGAGAGGACATCGAAATTGAGGTCACCATGAGAGCAGGGCATGAAGGCCGCAGAATTTGAGAATTTTTTTTTTATGCTGATTCGAGAGAATGAGGATGATAAGATGAGCACGGAATTTCCAATTTCGGTTGGACTACATGACGGCTTACTCTACGCTTCCTTTCATAATATATCCGGCGTCATACCACCCAGGTCAGGCCCTGCAGTGTTTGGCATGAAATTTGGCAACTTCAGAAACGCATCCATTAGTGGATGAAACTGACTGTGTGGTCCCATCTTCCCAACTGATCCGCAGCAATACTGTAGCGTCGGGAGAAACCACTGATTGTGGTTGAACGACTCCAGCGGGAGTCGCGAGCTACACTTCGCCGCGTGGGCTTCTCGTCTCTCTTCGCGTGTGTGGTGTTGTGTGTGTTGTGTGCGTGGGGGGTGTTGTTGTGTGTGCGCGTGCGCGCGCAAGCGTATAAGCACGCGTGCTAGCGTACACGTGTGTGCGTCCGTGTGCGCGTGCTTACAGTCAGTCGTCAAAATGGCGGATAAGCTGAATGATGAAATCATGATTAATTTCCATCAGAAGTACAAAAAGTCCACTGACCTTGATTTCAATATGATCCATTCGCTGTGACAAAACTTGTCGGGAGTTTGGTTGGCTGGGTGTTAAAAAGCGACTGATCAAGCCAGTGAGAAATCACTCCAGTTTTCTTGAACCGTGCCGATGAGGCTTTTGTTACAGTCTGTCTCATGCGCTTGCTTTTGCGGTTTTGCATTTGATCCTCGTCCTTATGTTTTCAATTCCGTTAATATTAATGTCTGGAGTTTTGTCTTGATTAGATCTTGCGTGGAATGCTGTTGTCTTGTTTCCCCTGCATGGGAAGAGGGAAGAAAGACAAGGTACGGGAAATTCGGGCAGCCACAGGCTAAGCGATGTCCTACAGAATGTCCACTTTTTTTTTTCTCTCTCCAGATTTCATTGTTCCATCGACAGACATAAACGAGGCTATAGGCCTACCTCTAAATCTGTATCTTACACACACTCAAAACATGACACCGAGTCCGCATTTCGAATCTGGATTTGTATGTATTCCAAGACATATGGTTACAGATTTTTTTTTCCTTTTTTTTTTTTTTTTTTTGTTGCTTGGTTCTTTGCCAAACATATGCTTCACTCTCATTTCCAATTACTGTTTGCGTTTCTTTATTGAAAATTGCCTTTTCCAAATGATGTTCAACTGTCAAATGAAGCTTTTGTCCTCCGCCTTGCCCTTCTACCATATATTACCTTGTTTACATGTAATTTATTGATTATACCACTGTAACATATTGCCACAATCGAAACTGTAGTATGCAACTACTGCCGAACAGTGTATACAGCCGTTCCTTGAAACAATACAACAATGCCTTCACAGAACACAGAACTACCAATTTCTTTTACCTTAGTCTTCTTTTTGTCATTTGCAGATCTCAACTTCTTCGAAAGAAGTTTTGATGACAACTTTACGTGACTATCTTCATTAAAATTGCTTGTTAGGCCATTCCGAGTCGTTCCCCTGTTATTTTTCAGTGGGCGAGAAAATCATTCTCTGCTCTGTCCGCCGCCTGTACGTGGTTTTCTTCTTCTCCGCTGACCTAGTCTCTTCATACCGTTTCAAAAGATTATACACAGCAGAAAAGATACTTGAAGGGGCTCTGTTTTCTGTATACTTTTCAAACAATTTCATTATAGCTACAACTTTTTTTTCTCACCCTCAGATGCTCTTTGAATTCCAACCAGACGACCATTCTGGGACAATAACTCCTAGGGCCTAATGCTCATACCAACATGCTATTAGCGGTTGCTTCCCGTTTTGTGCAGAATCGCTCTTTTGAATGTTGCTTTCCACGTGTGTTTAATGATTTCCAATATGTATTCAATTCAGTATCGTATAGAACGAATTGGTGTCAGTCATTTTTATTGTATTTGACTGTTTTTTTTTTTTTTTTTTTTTTTTTTTTCTCTCTCTCTCTCTCTCGCTCTGTGTGTGAGTGCGTGCGTGCGTGCGCGTGTGTGTATGTGTGCGTGCGTGCGTGCGTGCGTGCGTGCGTGCGTGCGTGTGTGTGTGTGTGTGTGTGTGTGTGTGTGTGTGTGTTAGTGAGTCAGTTCAGGCTATACGTCTTTCTTTGCGAGTGTGTGCGTTTGTGTATGGGGAGCGCGCGCGTGTGTGGCTTGCTCGTGTTTGACACAAAGCTCAACCTGATTGTGGATATTGTTGAGGGATATTTTGCGCTGATGTAAAATATCAATTACCAGCAAAACCTGAACCCATGTCCTTTTTACTTCGATTTTCCTGATTGCAGAATACGCTTTATATGAGAGAGAGGGAGAGAGAGAGAGGAGAGAGAGAGAGAGAGAGAGAGAGAAGAGAGAGAGAGAGAGAGAAATGTCAAATCTCCAGTTTGGAAGCTTGATCGTGCTGTGACCGAAATCTGATCTTTTAAATTTGAAACGCATCGTTATTTTTCGATCTCGTTCAGGAAAGCAAAATTACAGATCGTATGTAAGTAGACTAAGGCCAACGGCGACATTTTACACCGAAATTCACGGTACGAAAATTCCCCCCCCCCCCCCCCCCCCCAAAAAAAAAAAAAAAAAAAGACAACAACAAAAAACAAATAAACAAACAAGAAGTCACCACACAGGATGACAGTTTATACTGGCATGTCAGACACCGATGCAAGAGCTCTGTGGAAGAAGTTCTTGCTACATGTGAATGAAATGTCACTAATTTGTGATGTATGTGCACCGGAACCGACGGTGGTGGTGGTGGTATGCGAAAGTAATTCTGGTCTTTGACATTCCTGTCTGCAGCAGCAGCGACGTGGACCATACTACTTCTGTTTCTCAGACTCTCGACGTGGACCATAGGCTACTACTTCTGTTTCTCAGTCTCTCGACGTGGACCATAGGCTACTACTTCTGTTTCTCAGTCTCTCGACGTGGACCATAGGTTACTACTTCTGTTTCTCAGACTCTCGACGTGGACCATAGGTACTACTTCTGTTTCTCAGTCTCTCGACGTGGACCATAGGCTACTACTTCTGTTTCTCAGACTCTCGACATGGACCATAGGTTACTACTTCTGTTTCTCAGACTCTCGACGTGGACCATAGGTTACTACTTCTGTTTCTCAGACTCTCGACGTGGACCATAGGCTACTCTTCTGTTTCTCAGACTCTCGACGTGGACCATAGGCTACTACTTCTGTTTCTCAGACTTCGACTGACCATAGCTACTCTTCTGTTCTCAGACCTCGACGTGACATAGCTACCCTCTGTTTCTCAGACTTCGACTGACCATGTTACTACTTGTTCTCAGACTCGACGTGGACCAAGATACTTCTGTTTTTCAATCGCATACTTCGTATACTGCACTGAGACGTCTGAAACACTTCTTCTGAATGTAGACTGTACGTATAATGTGCATGTTTGCACGGTGTATATTATATATATTAAATGTGTGTGTGTGTGTGTGTGTGTGTGTGTGTGTGTGGTGTGTAATGTATATGTATGCGTGT
>CM065722.1:64201541-64219041 GCA_033310375.1 Conus canariensis | reverse complement strand
TTTAAACACAGGCGCTCCTCAAGGATGTGTTCTATCTCCTTTGTTATTTTCAGTTTACACAAATGGAATGAAAATCCAGGGTGCACTTCTGAACCTATTGAAATATGCTGATGATATGGCTCTTCTAAGTCTTTTGTTTAAAGAAGGCTCTATAAATGAGCAAGCATACTTCAGTCACATCTTAGAACTACAGGACTGGTGCTCTTCCAGCTTCTTGCAACTTAACTGTGATAAGACCAAAGAACTTGTATTAAACTTTTCAACATCAGATAGTTCATTTCAACCAGTAGTGATAAATGGACAGACAATAGAAACTGCTGACTGTTTCAAATATCTTGGTATACACATTGATCATACGCTGTCTTTTAGTCAACATACTGACAGCATCTTCAAAAAAGCAAATCAAAGATTGTTTCTGTTGAGAAAATTACGCAGTTTTAATGTCCGTCAATATGTACTAGAAAGGTATACGTAAGCTTAATACAAAGTCTAATGTCATTCAACATTACTGTCTGGTTTGGAAATCTTTCAGAGAAAGCTCGAGCAAAGCTTGCCAGAATTGTCAAACAGGCAAGTAAGGTTATAGGGAAAAAGCAGTCTGCTCTCAGAGAAGTCTATACTGTTTCTGTACCAGGAAATCCGTGAATATCACCTCTGATCCCTCACACCCACTCCACGGCCACTTTGAAAAACTTCCATCAGGAAGACGCTACAGAATGCCCAGAGCACAGAAGAATGTCTTCAAGAAGTCTTTTATACCAAGTGCCATTAGCATTTTAAACTCTAAAGCCTGTGATTGACTGCCATGACCATTGTCTCTCAGACATGAATAATTCAGTTTGCAATATTATGCTTTTACTGTGACTATGACTGTGTGTGTGTGTGTGTGTGTGTTTTGGTGTGTGTGTGTGTGAATGTGTACATGTGTGTGTGTGTGTGTGTGTGTGTGTGTGTGTGTGTGTGTGTGTGTGTATGCATGTGTGTGTGTTTTAGTGTTTGGGTTTTGGTGCGGGTGAGTTTGTCTTTTTATGTATTGTTTTTATAATCTATGTAATGTTGTATGTCTTACGGATTTAATGTTCATTTCGTGTGTGTGTGTGTGTGTGTGTGTGTGTGTGTGTGTGTGTGTGTGTGTGTGTGCATGTTTGTGTGCATGTGTGTGTGTGTGTGTAAGGGGGGGGGGGGGGTTGGGGGGGGGGGAGGGGTGTGCGAGTGTTGATGTATATACAAATATATGTAATAACACAGGCTTTTATGTAACGATTTATAATGTCTCGATTTATAATGTCTTTTTGTAATGTCTTATGTACTTGTGAAAATATGTGGAGCAGAAGAAAAATTTCAGACGGACAATAAAGTTGACTGAATTGAACTGAATTGAATTGTTTCGCCAAACGAACACAGAAAGAAATCTCGGTCATTCCAACAAACGCACGCGGCTACTTCACGTGCTTCAAGTTCTTCACAATCACAGTAAACTTACTGCAAAAAGTTTCGCCAAGTGGCAGGTAAAAAAAAAATCTGCCGCGACAGAATATTTTCAACGCCGTCCGTTTCGTTTGCTGGGTAAAACTGAAAACTATCCATAAATAATGAACAGGTACAGTAACTCTTGCTCACATTATGAAATAATTACATGCCCATGGTTGCAAGATTGAGTTACCCTACTTGTTCGTTATATACTGTTTGTCCTTCCCTACCTCATTTCACAGTTTCAATTAAAAAAAACTACCTGATTACCTGGATGTATGATGCAGGTTGGTAAACGCCCTTGAGAGGCCAGGCTGCCGACTGATGTACTATTGATGAAAGCAGCAATCGAGCCTGGAACATGAAAAGTCTGTACCATGAAATAGCTAAGGCACGTCTAAGATGTCCAGGAAATGAGGAGATACAACATCCACTTACCTGGTACCTGTGAAAACAGATATAATGGGCAGTGGACTGACAACTCGGTCCAGCAGAGAGCAAATTACCTACTCCTGACGTGAATCTGAAGTACATAAACACACACACACACACACACAAAAGTCGCTGTTATAATTTCACTGCTTCAACAATGGCACTAAAATGTTTCAGGGAGGGGGAGGGAGCATATCCAAGTTTCTTTTTACCTTAGATATTTTCCAGAGTCAGTGATGAATATATTAATCATACGTCTGGGCACAGAGCACAATATACCAAGAGAATCCAAGTCTTGAAATACGAATCACTTAGAGTAATATCATTATAACTGTATTGAGTAAAATGGTCAATATACCTTCCAGGTACTATGGAAATGTCAAACTATTACTTACTTTAGCATTGAATTTTTCAATATCGTGTCTTGCACTTGGCTTTTAATTTTTTAGAGACTGATAACTTCAGAATACATTTTTCAATTTTACATTCATATGTGAACAGTTAGCAAACATTTTAGCAAATTCAGAAGTGTAATCAGTTATCTGTTCGTCAACATCCAAAATAAGTTCACATCAAAATTTGATTTGATATTGCCACCAAGTTTCCTAACAATGGGTTAAATGTATTTTGTGCGATAAACTTCGTACTTATCTTGTTAACAGTCTAGGGTTTTCACCACCATTTGATAATAATTTATTAATAATAATGATAATAATTTTTCAATTGAAAAAAAAAACAGCCAAACTAACAGACAAAAAATAATGACAATCTTTTTTTTTAACAGTAAACAAGTGGGGTATTTTTTGCTCCCATAAGAAAACCTAACACAGAGTAACTTTTATTCAAGACTGGCACAGCCTTTTAAACTTGAATGAAGTCAGACAAATACATAGGCGAACAATCTAATAGTGGGGGAAAAAAACAAGCGCAGGCCAACAACTGAACTGTCTTCATAGTAATGACTTGGCAAAGATTTGGACTTGGGGGGGGGGGGGGGGGGGGGGGAATTTGAAGATGGAGAAACTGGGAACATGAAATCAAGAAATTATGTTATGGGAGCAAAAAATACCCCACTTGTTTACTGTTTATCGTTTACTGTTCCCTGCCTCATTTCATTTCCCATTTTGTTTCGATTAAATTGAGGTTATTTGTATCTGTCCGTCTGTGTGTTTGTCTTTTGATCTCCCTTGCATCTTTGGGTGGATCCTCAAGCGTAGGCTCAAAGACTGTCCCCTACATTTTATACTATATACATAATGTCTTTAGTTTTTCAGCAACTTTTTTCCTCCCCACACTTTCGTTTGGTTTCATTTACTACTCTTCGCTGGCTCTTTGGGGATGCTATTGGATTCTTTTTTGCACCCTTGGTGGTGAGAACACCACAGTATTATGGACTGTGGTGTGTCTCTATTTGACGCCTGGAGCGCAGACACAACCAGCCGTGTCTCCCTGATGAGTTCCGACCCAGCGGATGAAAGGCCTCGGAGCAGGCAATACAAATATATCTGCCTTCAAAAGGGATTGCGATGGTTCCCTTATGCAGCTAGTGAAGAGTTTCCATATCTGTAACATAATTTCTTAATTTCATGTTCCCAGTTTCTCCATTTTCAAACTCTCCCTCTTAAATCCAAATCTTTGCCAAGTCATTACTATGAAGATAGTTCAGTTGTTTCCCCCACAATTAGATTGTTCGTCTATGTATTTGTCTGACTTTATTCAAGTTTAAAAGGCTGTGCCAGTCTTGAATAAAAGTTACTCTGTGTTAGGTTTCCTTATGGGAGCAAAAAATACCCCACTTGTTTATCGTTTACTGTTCCCTGCCTAATTTCATTTCCGCTTTTTTTTTTTTTTTTTAATTTAAGAAACCCAAATAGGCACAGACAAAAAAACATGAGCTCCTTTGCTGATGTAATTGGATCTGTATCTGAATTTGCAGAACAGACGGTGAAGAAAAGAAAACTTTAATTAGAAATAATCTTTTATGTAAACGTTCAGCCTGTAAATGGATCACCAAAGACATGGACAGAAACAGGTTTTATGAGATGCTTAAACGGAATGTGTCTGCAATAACATGTAAAAGAGATTATTATGAAGCTGATAAGCATCATTTTGTGTGTTTGTATGAGCTGTGTGTGTGTGTGTGCGCGTTCAAATTGTGCCCTCACATTCATTTAACTGCCTCCGCTTCTTGGGGCTGTGATGCTATATAGACAATCAACATCTATCATTGTTTCTTTGAGTCTGAATTTGTCTCCGTCTGCCCTTTTCTCTCTGTCTGTCTGTCTCTCTCTGAGAGAGAGAGAGAGAGAGAGAGTGTGTGTGAGTTTCTGTGTGCATGTTGTGTTCCTCTTCATCAACCTCTTTCCGCCTTTTTCACTTTAACCAGTCCTGCGCCATGTTGTCTGTGTATTGTGCGTAATATGCACCGATAGGTGAACATGCGTTAATATCAAAATGAAATTATCAAATACTTAAAAATACCTGTTGAACACACAAAACTTCGATTCATTCGAAAACTCCTATTCAAAGCATAAATTTGCAATTTCATATCAGATCGTCATCAAGTTAGTGTCAATTGCAAAAGAGATGGGAAAGAAAGGAAGGAAAATGAAGAAAATAAAAGGGGAGGATGAACATGGGTGCACATTCACCTATGCACTCCCATGATCCTCCAAGATCGCCACACCCATCCTCAACGTTAAAACTAATAAACACTGTTAAACTAATCACACTAATTGAAAAAAAAAAAAGCCCACTAAATATTTCAATAAACAATAAAGTAATATACTAGCAAACTGCCTCATAAGCTAGCCAATGACTGACTGAGTGCAAACCAGTCAGTACCCATTAACAACCAACAAAGTAGTGAACAAACATGCTTACAGGGTTGAGATGGGAGAGAGGGAGAGAGAGAGTGTGTGAGAGAGTGAGAGAGAGATAGTTGCATATAAAACGGAGATAAAAACAACTATATATATATATATATATCATGAACAATATAAAAATGTCCTTAAAAAATCTGAAAATGCTCAACCCCTTGGGGAGCAACATCTGTTAAAAATATTTTTTTTTAAATGAAGTACAAAAATCTACAAGCTTGTTTCAAGCCTTGCTATCATCAGGATATCTTTTTCTGGGGCACGCCAACGATCTTTTATGGCGTGCGGGACTTGATTTCAACTCTGTGTGTGCAGGCGGATCTCATTTGCTGCACGTGTGGCCTGTGGTTCTTATTGGGGCCTGTTCTGATGGAATGTGCTAGCAAAGATTTACACTTGTGCCTGCAATTGTTTACAATTTCTACTTTCGTGTTCAGAGTTGCTAAGTGTGGTTTACATAATATCAACCATTTTTCTGTTGAGCATAGATTGCATCTTTTTGAAATATGGCGTTGCTCTTTTTGAAATATGGTGTTGCTCTTTTTATGATTTTTGAAATATGGTGTTGCTCTTTTTATGTATATATATATATATATATATATATATACCTTTTTTTTAATTTCAAATCTTTGCCAACTCATTACTATAATGATGGAAGAATTGTTAACTTGCACTTGTTTTCCCCCACTACTTAATTGTTCAGCATTATATATATATATATATATATATAGAGAGAGAGAGAGAGAGAGAGAGAGAGAGAGATGGATGGATAGATAGATACAAAGTTAGACAGGTAGATAAATATACAGAGACAAAGAGAGATAAAGAGATGAGATATGTATATATGTATGAATGTACATATGTATGCACGTATGTATGTACATATGTGTTTCTGTATGTACATATGCGTTTATGTATGTATGTATGCATCTATGTTTGTATGTACGTACGCATGTATGTATGTATGTACGCTGTTTTTATCTCCATTTTTATGTGTATACATATGTATATATGTATGTATCCCAGCCAACCACACATGACCTCTTCAGGGCTGTCAAACTCATGCACAATTTTTTTTGTTGTTGAAAAGTCACACCTGGAGAACAGGTCAGGTTAACAAAATAGTATTATCTCGAAAAACAACAACAACAACAAAAGAAGGCAAATCATGACGTGGTGGTTAAACTAACTGACATCCATATGGCAAATAAAACTAGGCTTTACTGAGAACGTGCAACGTTCCTGTTTGATTTTTCCTATCCCAAAACGCTTAAGAAAGACATAATAGGCAAACAGACACTGCAAAATGGAAACCTAGTATCCTATGTGGACAGTGTATACAGTTTTCAATTGAGTTACCTATTTTTAAATTATGTTAAAACAAAAATAAATAAATACATAAACACAAAAAATAAGGCTGGTATGTCATGAATTAAGAAAAAAAAAAGTGCAAAAGAGTTTCTAGAGCAAAGGTTGAAGACTGGTCTACAGAAACAGGGAAAAGAGCCGATGACAGCCAAGAAATAAAAAGAAAAACAAAATAAAAAGAAACAGAGTTTGACAGAAAAGAAGAAATTACTAGCGCAGAACTTCTAGAAGGTGAGGGAGCTGTGTGCACTGAAAGCGCCTGGGACATACCCATGTGCACAACTACTTCAATAACAAATCCCCCCCAAAAAAATAATAATAATGAGCAAACTCAACAACAAAGTAGCTGCGTAACTAAGTAGCAAACTAACTATGCCACAAGTTAAAAGACTCAATAACTAATAAACTGATAATCAACAATACAATATTAACATTAAAGCAGGTAAGTAATTTCGTTTGTAGGTACGAATACGATGAGTATATGGATGCATAAGAACTCAAATGTAAAAACATTTGTCTGCTTGATTGAAGCCTGTGATTCTTCACTCCTACTGCAGTCTGTCTGTCTGTTTATGCGAGTGTGTGTGTGTGTGTGTGCATGCTTATGCATGAGCACAGATCAACAGATTTGCTTTAAATGTAATCAGAGAGTATGTTGAAAGGGAATGAAAAGTAATGACAGTTTATTGTTTCGTTTTGTTTTTTCAATCGTCATAGCCCATCCGACCACACAGGGCCTTTTCAGAATTGTTAAACTTACACGGGGGGTGGTGGGGGGGGGGGAACGTCACTTCCTGGAAAGGTCAGTTCCAGAAGAAGTTACATTCCTTAGATAGAAACAAACACCACACATATGCCATAATTCACGGCATGATCACTAAGCCATTGACATTTTTACGAATGATAATACTAGGCCGTGTTGGGAGCGCAAATAATATTGTTTGATTTTCCCAATTCAGAATTTAAAAAAAAAAAAAAACAAAAAAAAAAAAAAAAAAAAACAAAAAAAAACACCAAGATGCAAAGCATATAAACGTACTCCTAGTACAGTGACAGAAAGGGGAGACAATTTCCAGTTAGTGGAAGAAAAACCTTGACAGTGCAACTTGATTTTTTAAAATTATCATTTACAGCTGTCAGCAACGGCTATTCTGGTAAAATAAGACACTGGGCATCATCCGTGACCCATAATGAACATACCTACAAATTTTCAGAAAGATCGGCCCAGAAGTTTTGTCTGGAGCGAGTGGAACACATTTTGACCACGGACAGACACATAGACATCACACACACACACACACACACACAGACAGCATTTCTTCGTTCCCATCGTAAAGTACTCCCTGTTCTATAAGAACTGGGAGTACAAAAAATAATACATATATATATATATATATATATATGTGTGTGTGTGTGTGTGTGGGTGGGTGTGTGTAACTTGGACCATATACCCTTGAAAGATAACTCTTCTAGACTGTTCTCTCTCTCTGTCTCTCTCACACACACACACACACACACACACATATATATATATATTTTGTATGTTTGCATAGATATGGGGGGTGGGGGGGTATGCATATGTGTGTGTGTGTGTGTGTGTGTGTGTGTGTGTGTGTATAGATGTAGATATATATACACAAAGAGTGCACTGTACATTTCATATTACCCACAGACAGATGGCAAACAATGACACATACAAGTTTCAGCAGCAAAGAAAATAAGAGGTATCTGTGATTTTTTCACTTTGCTGAAAATTATATCAGATACCTTTTTTTTTTTTAAATTGAGGAGTTGGGGGGGGGGGGGGATGATTAGAATGCAGCTGAGCATGCTGAAACAAAGAGACATAACCTAGCTCCTGTCCTCACCATTTTGGAAATGCACTCATCAGAGATGTCCAACTCCCTGTACAACAAGATCTCTGCTTATAATACCACATTTCAGTGTTTCATGCAACAAGAACATAAACATGACAAGTTGATGCCTGCAAGTCTTTATTTCTTATGGATACAGCCAAGTGACAAAAGTCATTAAGTTGCTGCAAAATCACCCTTTAACTACTGACAAAAGTCATTATGTTACTGATAAGTACTTCTTTAACGAAAGGCAAAAGAAACTCCCTTAAAAAAATAGAAGCAAAAAAAAAACAAACAATAAAAATGCCAATTCATACAGCTTTTTAGTACATACGTACAGTTAGTTTCAATATGTTGGAAAATGACATATGGTAAATATTATACAATACACAGAGATACTATGGTTCTGAAAAAAAAAAGAAGTTAAAAACACAATTCCACAAACCCTGGAATTTGATACCAGACTCAGTGCAGTAACATTTAATTGATTTCAAGGATAACTGGAAAAGATTTGTAAGCAGAGTCAAAGGTTATATTTATATCAATGTGGAGTCAAAATTTTAAATCATCTTCGTTTTCTGTATACATGACACCTCCATTCAAAGTTTTGAAATGACTGCTTTTCTGGATATGTGGCGCTTGCATGCAAGATCGGAATTTTGCGACGATTCCTTTTCAGTATACATCTACATGTGGTGTCAAAAGTTTTAAAGAGATTTGTTTCCATCATACATGAGATCTGCATGCGAGATCACAATTTTGAACCGATTCCGTTTTTGAGGGTACACAGCATCTGCATGGGCATGTGGAGTCAAAACCTTGAGTAAAGTTGTTTTCAGTACACATGCCACCTGCCTGATTCCTTTTCTGCAAGACATCTGTGTGCGGAGTCAAAGTTTCAGATTTGTTTTCAGTGTACATGATATCTGCACGCCATGTCAGTTTTAAATTGTTTTTTTTTTCTGTATGCCTGACATACAACTTCAAATGGTTACAGCTCCTCTATCAACAGATGTAGCAGTCAAAGGGAAGCACTGTCCTTTCATCACCTAAGTATGGCTACGGCCTGCAAGAACTTCCACGATGACAGGCTTCCATGTGCTCGACTAGGCAATTACGCAACGGAAGTTGAAACTGCAAGGACTCGTGATTGTTACTGAACTCCAAAAATGTCTTACGTTTACAGAACATCTGCTACATTAGCTACACTGACTACAAATAGCGCAGACTGACCAGTAACTTACCATCCTTGATCCACTGTGGATGTAATGTGTCATTTTTGTTAACACAATAAAGTGCTGTCTTAGGTCAAACCAGTTTAAAAAAAAAGAAAAGAAAGAAGTAAAACAAGCAAGCATATAAAAAGGCCCTAAAAAAGATGCACACAACAGTGTCACATGATTCAGAAATAATACTGTATTGTTTTCAACTTTCAAGTCATCTACTTCTCTCTGACACAATGCACACACAAAACAAGGGGAAAAAAGTGGGAGATGGACAGATTGCCAGAAAATAATGTAAAACAGCATCGCTCATATACCAGCAGTGATAAACGCATCGACTAAATTCATTATCTTGCAATCCATGTTCTACACAACCCCAAATCCCAGTCAATGTGATCTCTGATATCATATCATCTCACAAGACCTTTTGCAGGCCGAAGGAGTTTGATGGGTCCTTCACTGTACACTAAGAATCAAAGGTTTTAAATCAAGCTGTGTATACATGTTGGCCATGAGGTTTGTTTAAGTTACGTAGTTTAGTAACAGATTCCCTTTGAATTACATTTTAACTGGAAGCATCTAAGTTTTTATGATGATCCTTACTGTTCATTTCAAAGTAGAGAAGGGAAGATAACGCCTGCCTCTGGAACTTACGATTAACCCCTCCCGTGCGCTCCATGTTTGACTGTATGTCTATCTTTGGTCCTGCACAATGCTCTCTGAGCTACCCGAGCCAATTATAGTTTTTTTGTTTGTTTGTTTGTTTTTGTTTTTCTTGCTGTCCCAACCTCTGTGCCACCTCAGAGGCAGTGCACCCACGCCGCTCATTCCAACACCCCACCCACAGCCACAGCCCGGTAGGCCCCGCCGCAGCCTCGGCACCGGCAATCCACAGTAGCAGTCATGTCAGTCATCAGAGGCAACCCAACGGAGGAGACACTGCACTGCTGCCGAGTCACTTCGGTGGTGTTCAGTGGCGCCTGTTCTGATCTAACATACGCAGGACACCACCTACTAAGCCTCCTACTGACGACAATAATTGCTTAGTCACGGTGCCGGCGTGAGTGAGCTCTCCCTCCGGAGGGCGCCACCACGTCGTCCAACGACAGCCCCCATGGACTCGCCGATACCGGTGACCCCGACGGAACCAAACCAAGGCCACAGACGTGGAGAGGACATCGAAATTGAGGTCACCATGATAGCAGGGCGTGAAGGGCCACAGAATTTGAGACATTTTTTTTTCAATGCTGATTGATGAGAATGAGGATGATTAAGATGATGCTATGGATTTCCATTTTGGTCTGAGACTACATGACAGGGCTGTACTCTATGCTTCCTTTCATAATATATCCCAGCGTCAACCAGGCCCGAGAGATACAGGCACCTGCAGTGTTGGTCAGGAAATTTGAGCAACACTCTCTGAAACGCATCCATTAAGTGGATGAAACTCTACTGTGTGGTCCCAGTCTTCCCAACTGAGTCCGCAGCAAACTCAACTCTGGGTAGGAGCCGGTCGGGGCAGAAAAACCCACATGACTCTGATGGGATTCGAACCCACGACCTCCCAGCTGGGAGTCCGCGACGCTAACCACTTCACCACGGCGGCTGGTAATTATAGTTATTTCCCTTGCACTTGCACATATCTTTCCTCTGTGAATCAAACTGAAATTGAAATGGGAATTGAAGCAGATGGTCTAACTCACCTGGCCTGTGGATGGAAGTCTGATCCACACACAAGCAACTACAAGACTGATAGAGTTGCTCTGTGCATACCGTATTATTTTCTCTTTTTTTCCCCATGTAAACATTAAGGAATCCATATCATTGATATAAATGATTCTCTTACTTTTAGTCTTCCCTGCAGTGACTTGTTTCTTTCCTGTTTTGTTCAGCCTTCACTCAAGAAATAAGATAATGAACAATCCCGTCAGAACCGAACACTGGAATCTGTATGCCATTCAGCTAATTTTTTTTGTCAATCTGTTTTGAACATTTTTCTTTTCAAAGGTAAGTACTTTTATTGTCCTGTCTTCATCAGCAGAAAAAAAGAAAGAAAACATATGAATGCTCTGATACCCACTGAATCATACTGGTTTGGAAGATAAGACAGATGCATTTAAGAAAAGCAAACAGACAAAATATGAACAAGTCATGGACAAACGTGGGAATTTCATTATAATCCCTGTAACACTATGAACGCTTACAATGTCAAATAATTTACATGAGTAGTTTGCTGGCTCTGTCTAAAGTAGCACAAAGACCCCACAACAGTGTCTTCTACTTCCAGCTTAAGTGCAGAGCCAGCCATATCCACATCCTTCCAGTCTGCTAACAATGGTGAATCTATGTGGACTACAGCAATAATCTGGGGAGGCTGGGCTGAAATCCGAGTTTGACCAGGCAAGTATACACAGCCTACAACTTGTGCTGGAAATGTAAGACGCTTTCAGGGGATATCTTTGCTCTGTGTTAGTACAAACATTTGGACAAAGCTAGCAAACTGGCCACAGCTTGCAAGGAGTTTGACTTTGTACACCAGATGCTCTATTAACAAACACATATACACACACAACACTCTCAGTATGCAGGGCTTTGATCAAAACCTTTGTTTTTATGAGTAAGAAAAAAAAATGCCTCATATCTCAAACACCTCTCAGTAAAAATATAAACAAAAAGACCATGTCTGGTCCATACACCATTATAATGCCTCTGGAATAACATATGAAAATACTGGTACAACACTCATTTCACGACTCAATATTTGTTCTTGGATTAGAGACAAACTCAGCTGACTAATATCTTAATGCGATTATTCTGTAAAGCATAAATGCACAGCATGGTTTATGTGTATGCGAACATGACTATAAGTATGTGTTTGGATACATATGCGTGTGTGAGTGCAGGTATGTACATATGAGAGCATAAGTATCTGCTGTCTTGTAGAACAGATGGATATGAAATCCATTTGAACATCTATGCAACACACTTATCATTAAAATTAGCAGCATATTTATCACCAGCAACATGGCTTTATGACACTTAAGTCAAAAGACATCAACACACACACACACACACACAACACACCACACACACACACACACACACACAAAAAATACTGACCCAGCTGTCTACGATTTATTCACACATCTCCTTAAGACTGGCGACACATTCTGCTTCCTGCTACATGGTTGTGAGAACTGTTACGCTTGACAAATCATTTGTGTCCCACATTTCTCACAGCCTGGCCACATGTTCTGGGACTTTCTGCACATCTCAAGCTGACATGAATCCGTGCAGCTCCTGAACACCCCAAGGTCTGGTTGTACCTGCTGTGGCCTTTATTTATCGCTTCAGGCCTAACAACACTTTGTAGGGCTTCTAAGCGCTTCTTAAAGACTGGTTACATGTTCTGTGGTTTCTAGGCCTAACAACACTTTGTAGGGTTCTAAACGCATAGCGGCATCTTAAAGACTGGTTAGACATTCTGTGGTTTCTAGGCCTAACAACACTTTGTAGGGTTCTAAACGCATCTTAAAGACTGGTTACATGTTCTGTGGTTTGTAGGCCTACCAACACTTTGTAGGGCTTCTAAACACATCTTAAAGACTGGTTGCATTTCTGTGGCTTCTAGGCCTAACAACATTTTGTAGGGTTTCTAAACACATCTTAAAAACTGGTTACATATTATGTGGCTTCTAGGCCAAACAACACTTTGTACGGCTTCTAAACACATTTTAAAGACTGATTGGCGGAAGTAGGGTGGGCGTCACGTGATGGTCTTATTACTGCATTAGCCACAAAAAAATCGGCCTGGCAGAGCTAACTAACTGCCGTTGAATGCTATTGTCTGACATGGTAAAGTATATGACGCCAAATGCATGGTCTATGGCTTCCACTTATCATTTCAGACCTCACAGAACATGATATGACCTTTCAGTACATCTTAGGCCTGGATACAGGAACTGTGACTGACATATTTTCACTGCATGTCTTCAGATCATCAAGGGTTTCGGTACACCTATCTTGGCTTGCATGTATCTCTTCAGGCTTCATATACTGACATAGTATGGTCTCTAAATATTATTGTGAACTCTCAACTTTTGGTTTCAAATCTGGTAACATAAATCCTACAACTAGCTACACATGTTATGGCTTCTACTCAACTCTTCAGGCTTGACAACACATTGTGTGGTCTCTAAATACATCTTAAGGCCTGCTTAAATGTACTGGGATTTCCACTTCTTGTTTTCTATCAGACAACACAACTACAGTTTCTAAATATATCTCAGACCTGGTTACCCATACTGTGGCTTCTGTTTTTTATCTTCAGACCTGACAACACAGTGGATATTCTCCAAACATATTCCAAGAGCCTGACTTCTCAGGCCCGGTTTGTAAATGCATCATTAGACTTGCTATACACTGTGTTGCTTTTGTTCGTTTCCTCGTGGCTGACAACACATTCCATGGTCTCTGCAAACATCTTGAAGTCTTTCTACATATTCTGTTGGGCTTGGTTATCATTTCAACCCTGACAACACAGCTTTCCCTGTTCCCTTTCAATCCTGACAATAAATTTCTAACACAAAACCTGGCCGGCTACACATGCAGTAGCCTCTGCTTATCTTTCAGGATTAACAACATACTGCATGGTCCCAACACATATCCTAGCACACATTTGTTATTTCTGGTTATAATCTCAGGCATATCAACAACACATCTTGAAAGATTACACATCATCTTAGGCTGGAAACACACACTTCATACAATACACATCTTGGCACATCTGACGACATTTTTAAGACTAGGTACACATTGCCTCATTTCGCACTGTAAGCTCACAGATATCTGCACGTCTGTCAACTGTTCTGGACTTTGTAGACATTCACTCATTTCAGACAAAGCAGATTTCTGTACATCATACCCATTCCTTCACATCATACAAAACAGATCTCCCCATACTGATTATGTCATTTTGGTCACTGTACATACGAGCAGTTCACGCACCCAGTGATCTACTGAGAGGCCAAAGCTATTATCCACAGCCAATATCCAAAACCAGTGGAAAAGAAGGCTGGGTGCAGACAGTGGTGCTGATCCAATCAATCAACTCCAGAGATACCAGCAAACAATCCTCCTCAGACTGAGGACCGGCCACTGCCGGCTGCTGAGCCACTTCAGCCGAATTAAGATTCCCCACACAGGTGAATGTCCATCTCAGACCCCAGAACACATTCTCCGACACTGTCCAGCCCATGATGTTCTATGGCATCAAACCTGGCCTGAGGGTGCAGAGCAGCAAATGCAGCTATGGGGCAGCCGTCAAGACCTCAAGAAGATTGTGGGATTCCTCATGGTGACAGGACTGAAGATCCAACGCAACCAATAAAATCAACCACAGAAGAAGGTGGTCATTGTGCACATTTCCTCAGTCTGAACAAAACAGATCTTTGCATATCAAATGACTCATTCTGGAAACTGTTCACATTCTCCCATGTAGCACAAACAGATATCTGCATTTCACTCAGCCTATTCAGGCAACCGTGAACATTCCCTCAATCCGAGGATCTCACACCATTCTGATTTCTCCACCTTCTTTCTTCTCCTTGTGACTATGTACACATGAAATCTTGTGTCCTATCACCACCAGTGATATATATATATATATACACACACATACATACCTATATAATATATATATATATATATATTACTCCTGCATGTCTTGATTGTACATCGCAGTAATCACATTCTGATATGATTCACATGGATGTCAAGGCAGATCAAAAATCACATATAATTATGGCAGAGACAAGCAGAAATAGTCTTAATAAAATGCGATGATCCTTTTAAAACATCTCTAGGCATAAACCATGTATCAGTCAGTTGTAAAACACAGTGAGTTAGTCACATGTAAAACACTCATCTCTTGATGCTTCACATTACTATCACAGCCATATCCACCACACTTGGACGTTCAGGGTAATGAGCACACCTTCTCAGTCATTACCCGTCATCTCACAATGCCAAGTCAGTTGCATTCACGACCAAATGCTCAAGACACAATGTACATGAAAAGCGATTCAAACTCATAAAACAAAGCTGACACCGAACGCGCAGGTAACATTCTACAATCTTTCCATGGTTCATCCATACCCATGTTTGTGTGTGTGTATGCGTGTGTGTGCGTGTATGTGTGTATGTGTGCGTGGTGTGTGTGTGTTTTCATTTGTCTTCATAATGGACACGTCTGTAAAAAAAAAAAAAAACTTGCCTGACACTCATTTTATTCCTTTACCATTTCATTGTCAGCTCTTAAAACAACAACAACAATGGACAACAAGACTGCGGCCGCCTTATGAAATAAATAATTTGAAGACATCCGAATGCACGGAATGAAATTTCATTACCAAACACAAACATACTGGCAACTTTCCTGCCCTTGAAGAAAAATAAAATGATGAACAAGAGGCTTCTTTTTAGCACTGAACACAATCATACAGACTTACATTTTTGTCCATCACTGAACTCGGAAAAAGCAAGTGAAGATCTAATGGCTGGAATGATCTAACATCTTTGAAACAGAAGCACCCACTGAATTCCTCAATACATATAACTCTTTCCAAAATCCCAACTCTTACAAAAGATGAAAAAAAAAAAAAACTTCTTGTGCTTAACATGGGTTATCCACAATCGCACAACACAAAGGGAAATTAGCCAACGACATTTTCTGTCCGATAACACAGATAAACACAAAGAATGGACCAAGCAGGCCTCCAATCTCTATGGTTTCCGTCCTGAGCAGGACTGACAACAACGCCACAGCAACATCCACATGATGAACACCAACTGATCATCTGACCAAGCATCAGACTTGTAATCCGCACAAACATGAACCACAACCCGATAATCCAAGGCCCAGACCGCAGGCATGCGCCCAACGATTGTGTCAGTCATGGTGAGAGCAGCAATACAGCCACCAACTATGATGAGTGTATAGCTCAGCACTGCAGACAAATTCCCAACAAGAAAAAAACCTAGCCAGGGTTTCATAGAACCTCAAGCAGAAGCATGCCAAGCCTTAAAATAGAAATTACATTCAGAAAAATAGCGAAAGGTATGGCCACTTATGACTGACAGTAAGAGATCTGACTCCAGTTTTAACGATTTCACCAGAAGGTAAACCAACTGTCCATGAAAAAATAAAACCACCAGTATTTTGGTTTATGGCGATATGCCAGTATTTTGGCTTACTACAATATGCCAGTGTTTTGGCTTACTATAATATGCCAGTGTTTTGGCTTATGGCAATATGCCTGTGTTTTGGCTTTACTTTGGCTTCCAGCTGGAGTTAAGGTTTTTCTTTTGTAAGCAGCAGTATGAAGACAATAAAAATCTCAGATAAAAGTCCTATAGCCTCAAGCCACCAAAGGTAGTGATCTGTTAAAGAGATTAACCATGTTGAGGGCATGGCATCAGTATCAAAGATGGAGCCAATTCTTCATCGTCCATCACCTCAACCTTTCCAAAACTGAATCAGGCACCTACCAACTGCTGGGTAGACAGAGAATTTCAAGCCCAAAGTAAAAAAAAAAAAGTCCATTCCCACAATCGGTTCAGCTCCACAGCCAAACACTCTCATCATTTGATAACAGGCCTCTCATTCACAAACTCCTTTCCTTCTAATTTCCTTATTTTTCCAACTCTAAAAAAACAATTTACAAGTAACCACCTTGTTGCAAGTGAAAAGTTAACTGGCACTCTCGCTGCATTCAAGCAAACATCTTTCGAATACATCTTTTTTGTCTGAATGAAACATACTTTTACTTTTTCTTTTCTTTTTTTTTTTTTAGAATGCCAACACTCCCTACCCCCCCCCCCCCCCCCCCCTTCGAAACATCTTTGCAAAACATCTTTTTGTTCCTACATATTGTATTGGGGGGGGGGGGGGGGGGTTTGCTTTTAGCTGTTTTTTTGTTCTGTTTTATAATGCCAACCCTTTTTACCTCCCCCCCCCCCCAACCACCGCTCCACCCCCAGAAATTTTCTAGAAAATTCCATGAATTTTACTTCAGGGTCTTTGGATGTAAAACTAAAGAGGACACTTCAAACGAATGATCCGATACCTAACCCTTACCTGCAGCAATTCTGTCAACTGGTCCCTTGACTATGCCTTTCATCCACATCAGTAACAGTGTGCTCAAACACAGCCCTCTGCCACAGGTAAAAACCGGCATCTCCCTTTGCCGGCAAAGTCATCAAAAGTTGTCAT
>CM065722.1:64166541-64196541 GCA_033310375.1 Conus canariensis | reverse complement strand
AACTATTTTTGGTACACTTTTTAATGAAAATGAGCGTATTTTCTATGAAGAGTGTACACAAAATTCCAAATTTCTGTAAAAGTGGAAGTGACAGGGGACAGTCCTTCTTGTTTTCACTTGCCATCACATTGCAGACACTACTTGCCAGCAGTAACCACCTGGTCTTGCACTGACCATGGTAAAACATGTTCTTTCTAATACAAATTACTTTCAAACCTGATTCATCTGCATTATACTTTGGCACACCTCACATGTTGTCCATAAAATGGACACTGCAAAAGACACTTTCACGCACAAAAGTTAGAAAAAGTTGTCGCTCTTTGCTAAAAGTCTCCATCGCAGTTACCTTCCGCAAGTTCAATCACCACTCAAGAACTTCATATCCAGAATTTCTTTTTTGGACGTATTTCTTTATAGTTCATCATACTGATCGTATTTTCGCCAAAACACAGACAAAACACGGCAAAATCGTATGGGTAAACAGGTCTGAACTACCAATGAGAAACCCTGTGAACACTGACCTTGTACTTGCCCTGGTCGCAGCCGCAGTAGCTGCTCTCCATGGTGTAGCTGCGCACCACCCCGATCTGGCGCCACACCACCACGCGGGCAGTGGCCTCCTTGGCCCGCTCCACCACAAAGCTGCAGTTCTGCAGGAAGAACAGGGGGCTGCTCAGGTGCAGGATCCGCGGCAGCGCCTGTCCAACACCACACACACACACACACACACACACAGAGCCGTGATGATTCCTGTTTGAGGTCGGTCAACAGCTTCCAGGTTTAGTTTTGTTACACCTTAGCTAACCGCGCAGAATCTTGTTAGAGCTGTCACCACACAAACAAACCAACAAAAAAATGTCTCTGTGACAGCACCTGTGCCACACACACACAGCTGTGATGATTCCCGTTAGAGGTCGGTCAACATCTTCCAGAATTTGTTTCGTTACACCATAGCTGACCGCACAGAACCTTTTTAGGGTTGTCATCACACAAACAAACCAACAAAAAATGTCTCTGTGGCAGTGCCTGTCCCAGATCACACACACAGCCGTGGTGATTCCCATTTGAGGTCAGTCAACAGCTTCCAGGTTAAGTGTTATTATACTCTAGCTGACTGCACAGAACCTTTTTTCTGGTTGTCACCACACAAACAAACAAAAAAGTCCAGAGGTGTCTAAATCTTAACTTAAAACCTTCCTGTCCTAAAAAAAAAAAAAAAAAAAGGGCCCAGTGAAAGTCTGCTATGATACAGTGAAACTGAAACTGAAAGAACCCTGTGAAAAATGATGAATAATCAATAAACTGTTTTCAACCATTCTGCAGACGGATGGCCAACTATCTTGCAGACAGATGGCACAGACACACACACATACACATTCGCATGCCAATCCCTGATTCTGTTTCTTTTTTGTTTTCTTTAACCAGAATATCTGCCTACACTTTATCGCAGGAGGTTGAAGTCCTCATTCCACTCCACCTTTTTCCTCCCACCATATTCATTTTCTGCAGTTCAATCCATGTACGAAAGCAACAGCAACAAAACCCAATGTTCCTATTTTCTCCCTTACTTCGCCGATTCAACAAAAAAACAAAACACAATTCCTGAATACCCACGTATAAAGCTGTCAGCAATGTTTATTTTCATCTTCTTTTGTTACTTTGACGGAAAGCACAGTTCTGTCACCAGAAATACAAACTGATAACACACATACACACACACACTATACACACACATGCACACAAACACACACACACACACACACAAATGCATCCCAGAACAGAAATCTGAAGAGCTAGTCATACACACACACACACACACACACACACACACACACACACACGCACATGCACACACAAACACACACACTAATGCACAGAGAACAGAAATCTCAGGAGCTTGTCTCACACACACACACACACACTAATGCACACAGAACAGAAATCTGAGGAGACAGTCATACACACACACACACACACACACACACACACACACACACACACACAAAATGCACCCCAGACAGTGTTGCACCGAGGCATCGGCCTTCGGCCAATAGCCTATTAAAAACTGAAAAGTCCGATCGTGTTTCCCCAGTCCCGACTCATTGTCCGATCGAAATGTAGCGCTGGCGGCCTCGGTCCGATTGTTTCACGTCACTCGCTGACACGTCAATCTACATTTTCCCAGACAGATTCTCGACTGCAATGCTCAACATTATTTCACTCGCCACAGCTATTCTTAGGCAAAACCAAAAGTAGACGGTGCTGATCGAAATACTTGGAAAAAGTACAGTATGGATTTACCCTGAATCAAGGTAAGGGAAACAACTCTCATGTCTTCGTTTCGCCATTTTTTGTTTCTGCTAGGAATCACGCTTTACGATTGAAAAACGACATTACGTCAATTTGTCCTATTGCTTTCCAAGGTTCAGGACATTATGGCCTATTGATTTCTTTCCTTCAGGACAGTCTGTCCTATTACTTCTACAACCTCGGTACATCACTGCCCAGATCAGAAATCTGAGGAGCTAACACACACACACACACACACACACACACACACACACACACACACACACACTAATGCACCCCAGAACAGAAATCTCAGGAGCTAGTCACACACACACACACACACACACACACACACACACACACACACACACACACACACACTAACGCACACAGAACAGAAATCTGAGGAGCTAGTCATACACACACACACACACACACACAAATGCACACCAGAACAGAAATCTGAGGAGCTAGTCATATATACACACACACACACACACACACACACACACACTAATGCACCCCAGAACAGAAATCTGATCTAGTCATGGCCGTCAGTCTACTGCCTGCTGTATTCACCTTGTAGCCATTGTCCTCCACACGGTTGCCCGTGCAGGCTGGGTTCTGCGTGTCGTTGGGCATCCAGGACATCTGGGGGCTGCAGCCGTACATGAAGATGTTCTTCCTGCGAGAGTGGCCATGGTAGTCGCAGTACACCTGCACATCACATCCCCAGGCCCTTGCCGTCACTAACACTGTTGGGTTATGGACTGGGTTTGTGTGTGTGTGTGTGTGTGTGTGTGTGTGTATGTGTGTGCGTGTGTGTGCAGTTCTGCATCAGAGCACCGACACTATAATTACCATCTGGTGATTTAAATGACCACCTGTCCACTTCAACAATGCCGTGCACCTTGACTACTCAATCAACTCTAGGTATTTCGTCAAATTTCTTAGTACAATACAGACATAAAAATTTTTTTAAACAAAAAATTCTGGTTATGACCAATATGCTGGAATGTGTGTATGTGTGTGTGGGTTTCTTTTTTCTCTGCAAGATAAAATAAAGAGCTCCAGAAACCAAGAAAATCACATACATCCGATGTATAACAGAGTACGTATACATCTCATGTATAACAGAGTATACATACATCCCATGTATAACAGAATACGCATACATCCCATGTATAACAGAGTACACGTACATCCCATGTATAACAGAGTATACATACATCCCATGTGTAACAGAGTTAACATACATCCATGTATAAAAGTGCACATACACCCCATGAATAACAGAGTATGCATACACCCCATGTATAACAGAGTACGCATACATCCCATGTATAACAGAGTATGCATACACCCAATGTATAACAGAATACACATACATCCCATGTATAACAGAGAACGCACACATCCCTTGTATAACCAGAGTACGCATACACCTCCATGTATAACAGAGTAACGCATACATCCCATGTTTAACACAGTACGCATACAACTCATGTATAACAGAGTACCCATACATCCCAAGCATAACAGAGTACACATACAATCCACGTATAACACAGTAGGTATACATCCCATGTTTAACACAGTATGCATACATCCCATGTTTAACACAGTACACATACAACACATACAACTCATGTATAACAGAGTACCCATACATCCCCTGTTTAACACAGTACGCATACATCCCATTTTAACACAGTACACATACAACTCATGTATAACAGAGTAAGCATACATCCCATGTTTAACACAGTACGCATACATCCCATGTTTAACACAGTACACATACAACTCATGTATAACAGAGTACGCATACATCCCATGTTTAACACAGTACCCATACATCCCATGTTTAACACAGTACACATACAACTCATGTATAACAGAGTACGCATACATCCCATGTTTAACACAGTACACATACAACTCATGTATAACAGAGCAGAAGCCCAGTGTTTTGTGGAGTTACCAAGGGAGGTTTGTTGACAGCTGCCATGTACTGCAGCAGACCCTTGGTATGGTAGATGGTGGGATGCAGGCGAGGACATGGCTTCAGCCACCGACGATTCAGGTCCTCCGCCACTAGCGAGCTCCGGTGGCTGCAAGGGAAAGAATGGGGATGCTAACACAACATGGTTTTCCATACACAGACCTGTTTACCCTGAAGCTCACATTGGTGTATTTCTCACTCAAAATGAGTGTATTTTCCTAAAAATGTAAACATCTTCCAAATTGTATAATTTTTGTAAAAGCAAGGGGTCCCTGCTACTGTTCCAACATCATCCAGACGCGAGTTCACTTGCACAATGTCACTCTTGGTTGCAGTGCTCAAACACAATGGTTATACACCGCAAGTGCAACTACTGCTCAAAAGAACTTCGTCTCAAGATCCCCCCCCCCCCCCCAACATACTTTTTTCCGGTTCGTCGCATTCATCATATTTTCGCCAAACATGTGTATAAAATATGGCGAAATCGTATGGGTAAACAGGTCTACTTACAGGAAACTTGTGCAGACAGATAATGCTGTGTGAAAATCCAATTAGAGTAGCTAAAAAAAAAAAATGTATTTCTACTGTAAATTGGAGAGTCTTGTAGGTTCTCATCGTTTTTTTTTTTCCTTTTTTTTTTTTGCACATTGCGCCTTGACTCTCAATCCAGAATACTGTATTTTCATTTAGGTCATATAAATGTGCATTAAAATACTGGTCAAGAATATTGTATTTTCATTTAAAGATCATATAAATGAGCACCAAAAATATAGGTAATGCAAGATACAAAAGCTGTTGCAAGCAAATGCACAACAACATATGAACATAAAAACACATGCATTCGCAAAGACGCTTAGACCAAAGTGTAATAGGCACTCTCTTCCACACACACATACACCGCTCACATACACAGTCACCGTCAACACTCAGCATATGTACAGACACACACATAAACATACTTTCCGTTGATGACTCCATCTGGGTTCAGCATGGGCACGACCTTGAAGATGTAGCGCTCTCTCAGCTGCTGTGCTGCTGGCTTGTTGCTCATCAGGAAGTCCACCGTGCCTGGTACACACATCGCTCATTACTTTTCCCTCCATCTCTTCTGCAAATTAATCCTGAGGCGTTATTGGGATTTGCACACATTCACATGCATGCACACGCACTTTACAAACCCACATTACATGCATGCGCACGCACTTTACACACCCACACACTTGCTAACCCATGCGTACATGAACAATTTATAAATAACTGACAGGTACTGGCAAATCTAAACACAATCACCTGCCCCACACATACACAGAAGAGTATCTACTCATACACATTGGCATTACCATGGCGTACACATACGCACACACGCACATTCACACACACGCACACACACACACACACACACCTATCTAAATGTACATAAAACGTGATCTGCACATCAATAAAAAGGAGTTAGAATTTTTCCCTCCACATATGATAACAAACGTTCACAACATCACTGCTTTCAGCAGTAACAAACATCACCTGTTACTCACCCACACTAACTCAATAATGATCCAAAGGGAAGTTGTAGCGGAAACAAAAAGTATTAAAAAGAAGGAGCTTACCTTTCATCACCCAACTGGAGTTGCTCTCCCCTGGGTGAACTCGGCCACTAAGGAATATGTAGGGTCTGCTCCCTATCACACACCAGTGTCATCATTACTACAATCACACAATATAAACATTTTTAATCTCACACATCATTACTACAATCACACAATATAAACTTTTTTAATCTTACAAATCATTGCTACAATCACACAATATAAACTTTTTTAATCTCACACATTAGTGTTATCATTACTACAATCATACAATATAAACTTTTTTATTTTCTCACGCATTATTGTCATCATTACTACAATCACACAATATAAACTTTTTTAATCTCACACATCGCTGTTATCATTATTACAATCATACAATATAAACATTTTTAATCTCACATATCACTGTTATAATTGCTACAATCATACAACGTCAACATTTCTCATCATCACAGACACATTACTACTTTCAATATGACAATCACGTCAGGATAATATCATTCTCGTTCATTGTGAACAAACATCAAGATGGATTTGTCAGTACACACTACAACACATTTATCATGCCATGAAGAAAGGAAAAAACAACATGGAACGCAGGTAAGGATTAGTTTGCTTGCTGTTGTTAAATCATTGAATGCAATTCACATTGAGCAAGCCCCCAGCTTCCAAGTGATCAGACCCTGCTGTGGATGATAATGCTTTTTCCAATGAGTAAGCCCAAACCGCTGCACACACATACACACACTTACTCACCAATTCCTTGCACTCCTACTCCCTAACACACATGCAAATTCACACACACACACACACACACACACACACACACACACCACACACCCACACACACACACACACACACACACACCACACACAAACTAACACACACACTAGCACACATACACATACCAACACACACACAACACACACTAACATAACACACACTAACATACACACACACACACACTAACACACACACACTAACATACATACATACCCCCACACACTAACACACACAAACATTAATCCATACCGACACACACACTCACACTCACACACACACACACACACACACACATTAACACACACACAAACACACACACACACACACACACACACACACACACACACACCACACACTGACACACACACACACTAACACACACACACACACACCCCACACACACACACACACACACACACACACACACACACAAACACACAACCAAGTGTGAGAGCAGAACTCATATCAGAAGTCTACCACTTAATTCATTTTTTGCATTTACGTGGTTCTTTTGTCGATTTTTGTTGGGTTCCATCACACTGTGGATTATCTGCGAATGAAAGGGTAGACCAATTAGCCAAAAAGGTTGCTATCACTGAAACTGATTTAACAAAGATATGCATTCCTTTATCCTTACATGAGAGTTATAGCCTTTTAAAAGACGTATCCTGGAACACTATTTTAAATAAGTGAAAAGGCACCAGAAACAAAAAGGGGATATTATTTAACAAGATATCAGACAATAAAACATGTATCAAGAATCTCTACCAAGAGTGGATTTTAAAAAGTTTTGATTTTTAGATTGAGGCTTGATGCCTTTAAAACCAAATTCTGTACACACGTGACTTCTATTTGTGGCCAGCAAATCACTCCGTTCCATCTACTTTTTTTTGTGTGAGAATGAAACCCGATTTACCTGCTTGGTTGCTGAACACTGAACCATTGATGTCAGTCTTTGAAGACGTCATCTCTAACAAATCAAACATTAATTAAGTTGTTCAAGGACTAATTAAGAGCCCAATTGGACATTTACTTTAACGTCTATGTTATTTTCCCCATCTTGGTGTTAGTTGCTTATTTAGCGTTCCTTTTAAAGTTTTGGATTCAGTTATGTGGGGTTTTTTGTGTTTTTTTTAAAATCATTATTATTTATTTTATCTAGGCCTAATTGCATTACACATACCTACATACGCCCAAAATCAACACCAGCCGTTCGCATGCATACACCCAAAAACACCACATGCACACACACACATAACACTTACATACTGTCTAAGATCACTGTTAGGTGGATAGACTTTAAAGAACGAATGAACACACACACACACACACACACACACACACACACACACACACACACACACACACACACACACACTCTCTCTCTGAAGCAGAGACTCACAGAGTTCCTCCACATCCTGGCGCTGAGAGCTGCGGGGCTGGGCAGTGATGGTCAGCAGAGGCACAGGGTTGCCAGCCAGCGTCTCGCACAGCTCCTGGTGCCGGAAGAACACCTGGCTGTGGTCGACCTGACCCTCCCACTGGTACAGGTGAGTCTGCAAAGATTCATGCACACACAAGTGCACATTCTCAGCATACATACATGTCTTCATGTACACATTCCAGCCACATTTTACAAATTCTGAACACATCCTTTTTGCAGAAAACCATGCAGACTTCTAAATAACAAACAAGTAGGGTAACTCTACCTCCCATGATGAAATGAATAGTAAATAACAAACAAGTATGGTAATTTGTTACTGTTTACTGTTCCCTGCCTCATTCACAATTTCTTTCCTTCCTTAGAAGTCAATCATCAAACAGACATCACTGAATTCTTATATAACCGCTGACTGAACATACATAACAATCTTGTACTCAGGACAGATACATAATAAAAAACAAACAAACAAAAAACATACATTAGTACAGATAAACTGCCTAGCAGACCTAAAGAGGCCAAAAAGTGGAACCTATGTACATGAGATGGATGAGAACAATCACTCTAGGAGATGAATGTAGAGAATTCCTTTATACCTGGATGATTTTGGATGATCAGCGTGCGTGTCCTGTTATTTATTACCAGAGCTCTATAACGTTCAACTTTCAGTCTGACTTCTGCAAAAGGAAGGAGTTATTCTTTAAAAGTCCTTATCTGTTATTTTATTTTATTTCATTTTATTTTTCTTTGCATGCTAGTCAGCAATTCATTGCCTCAGATGCCAGCATGACCTGGAATCCGAGGAAGAACAATACTGTCATCGTTGGTGAGTGAGGTACGTATTTCATGAAATTCCAAGAGCAAAAAAATGGTTTATGTTGTGGCTCATTGTAAGATCACTGACTCATGCCGAGTTTCATATCATTTTATTAGGGGTCAAACGATCTGCTGTTTAAAAAAAGCAAACACACAGACAAACCATGAGCTCAAATTTGAAAATGACGAATCCAGTTGGAGTAGAAATGTACACATACCCTTTTTACTGGTTAAAAAGGTCTATTCAGTTTGAATCATTTTTTTTCCCTTCATCAGAAGCATGTTCAAACAATTTGCAACACAGTTCCTTATCAAGAAGCATCAGTGCTGATTCGCAGTTAGAACTTGCTACAAACAATTGAAACAAGTTTATGTGATGCAGAGGGGGAAGGGGGGGAGGGGGCGTGGATGGGGCCGGAAGAAGCTGGAAGATGAGGTGACGTATGAACTAGCTCCTTATATTGAATTTTTTGTGGAGTTTTTGCAGATGAAGAGGACAATGTGAAGCACCAAAAAATGAAGAGGTGGATTTCGGCCTTAGGAGGAAAAAAACAACAACAAAAAGTCACCGTCTTAGGTGCTCCATTGATTCAACAACAAAGAAAAAAAAAAAGAGTATGTGATGCATTTTCACTCCTAGGACTTCTCATTTTTCATCTGCAGCCTCTGACTATTCAACTCTGACGGCAACTTGTCACAATGGTCTGACATCAGCTGATCAATGGCCCACTCAACGGGACCATCATACGAAGTACCAGGTGTGATTTCACAAAGATCTATGCTAACCAGGCAGCCACACCTACAATCTGAAGCTCCTCCCACGGGGATGTGGAAAAGGATGACATCATCAACCCAACAACAACCAGATGGTGGCACTAGAAAAAAATGACAATGGGAAGAGAAGACGAACAGGGAAGCCTATTTCAAACAAATGTACCACGTCCACTTCCCATCCTGTGTTGCGGTGATCATCAGAAAATCTGTCAAAAGATGTATTTGTGCTTCTTTATATATTTGGCCTAGCTGAGAGTTCAATTTTTTCCTCATATACATTTTCACCAAGTTGATGAGCATGTTTCTTTTCACTGCTTTTCATTTCTTCATTCCTTTTGCGGAGAATTTTTTTTTTCAGGCAAGATCTGCAAAAGGCGAGAAATCCACCCAAACTGGAGACAACTGGCATGCTGGTGAAGTAACTGTAATGGAAAAAGAGACAAGACACTCACCCTCAACATGGTGTAGGTGTACGGGAAATGGTAGGCCAGGTAGCACACATCACAGTTGTGGGGGAAGCAGACGGTGAAGGTGGTGGTGTAGTAGGCCTTGCCCTTCACGCCCCCTGTCGTCTGCGAGGAGCGCAGGAAGTGGTTGCGGTAGTAGCAGATGTCCTTCCCCACGCGCATCCAGCAACCGCGGCCTGCCATGGCCTCCGTCACGGACATCATCAGGGGCTGCATGCCTGAGAACACAGAGACAGTTATCATAGTTCATAACCTAAAAGACTTGAACACAGGAAAGCACAGGGTCTGGCGAGGCGGGGAGATACAAGCACAAGAGGTGGGGGGTCATGAAGGGGAAGAAAGGGGCTGGGGGAAGGTGCATTGGAAAAAGTTTCAACAAATAAGGCACGGTAATGTTGTTTATAGCCCAACCGACTGAAAAGGTCATATCAGGGCTGTTGCCGCGTTGAAGTCACTCACAAATCATTCAAACAAAACATGAAAAATAAATAATAAATAAAATTCATTCACACAACCCTTTAAAATACGCCTTCCATAAACACACACCAGAAATTTTGTTAAAAATCTTTCCTCTGTAAAAACTTAGATCAGATGAAAACCTTGATCCCTTTCCTCCCACAAAGCACATGTAACACACCACAGCATAAGACGAATCATACTGGAGCTGCTTGCACTGCACCACTCTTAGAACCCCTTTGGCAACATCCTCGGCTACATCGTTCGCACTTGCATTGTCCAGGCCATTTGGGCCTTTCCTGGCCGTTCAGTGGCCCTACTTCTAAGGTGGACTATTCTGGGCCAATACTGGGCAGCATTCTACTCCAGCCATGGCAGCTCAACTTTTGCAAACAAAACAGCAGTAAAGAAAGCGGAATATCACTGGAGTGTGATCCAGAAACCAAGGGACCAATTCAGATATGGTCTGTTAAAGAATTAGAAAGGATATAAGATTCCTTGAGCAAGGAACATCCTGGTTTTTGCACATGTCAGCAAGACCCCTGCTGATGAGCATGGCCTATGAAGGACTGCAGTCAAGTCCCATCACAAAAAAAGAAAAAAGACCTTTGAAGCAGCTTCAGGAAAGCCAAAGAAAACAACAAAAGCTGTGAAAATGGCAGCCATCATCTTGTATTCAATGGATGTATTGGGTCAAGACGAAGTCAGCCCTATTCCAGAAAAATCATCAACAATGCAGAACAAGCATGCTGTGCCAGGCAATGTTGTGCAATGCTATGCCATGTCAAGTGAGTCTGGGTCAAATAGAGCAACTGTTTAAAGCCTGGTCAACCATGGCGACCACAACAGGGCTCCATACTTCACTTAATATCAACCCTGACACTTGGGAACAAACTGCTGTGGATCGAGCTAGATGGTGCTACTCTACCCACAAAGGTGCCGATTTATGTGCAAAAAGGAGGACAGCCGCAGCACAACAAAAGAGACATGCAAGGAAAGACCGCACCAGCAAGCAAGAGCAGGTCTCCCACATTGCCTGTCCAAGCTGTCACCGCACATTCAATGCAAACATCGGCTTGATCAGCCACCTGTGAATCCACAAGTCACCTCACCCCCCTCAACCCCAAGATGACTGAAGTGGTTCTCATTGACTCGACAGACGAACAACACAACACAGTACAACTCACAGAGCATCAATTCCAGTTGCTTTACTTAATATATGGTTCAGAATCTTGAGCTCCCATGGCATAGCAAAGGCACATAATTCCAAGCCAGTACTGCATGCTACGTCAGTCAACTACCCCACACACATGATGGAACCAGACGTCATTGTAACTGTTCATGATTCACACTAAATTTGTTCACTATTCACAGTAAATTCGCCTAGGTTCCTTCCAGATTTCAATTTCATAGAAGAAATGGTGCACAATTAAAAAAAAAAAACAGCTGTGAGGGTTACGCACCACACCACAATAAAAAATCTCATTTACATATCTTGAAAGGGAGGATACCTGTACAATGCAAAAAGAGCTGTGAGGATTAAAAATACCACACCACCACAAAAAAAAAAAAAAAAAAAATCTCCTTTACGTATCCTGAAAGAAGGGTAGCCACTGACCAAAGTTGAACTGACTGTTGAGCTTTTCACAGTTGACAATGTTGAAGCGATAGCTGATGTCCGCTGCCATGTTGCTGACCTCGAAGTAGAACCACTGGTGATGGTGATTGGTGTTGATGTCCGGGTTCAGGATCAGGTCATACTCAAACTCCCTCACCTAGACAGATCCCAAAGAAACAAAAATAATACAAACACAAAATAACAAAACACATCACAATATTATTACTTATAAAGTAATCCATCTTTTACATAAAAAGTTAGAGACACCATGGGGCCGACTACACTGCCACTTTTTACCGAGCCTGGCCAGCCCACGGCCCAAGCAACTGTGTTTACATTTCCTATTTCCTTGCCATGCCATGACCCTGCTTTCTGAGGTGAGCCAAAGGCAGGCCGAGCCTGCCTAAATTCCATTTCCACATATCAGCTCTGGTAAAAAGAAAAGATGGCTGGGAGAACAAGTTTCCGGACAAAGGCTAAACAAAGCTCTACCGACTTTAAGTGAGAGCAGTTAAGCCATTTAGAAGAAGCTGGACTCATGTACAAGAAATCTTTTTCACGTTTGTGCACATTGCAAAGATCCTTGCTGATGAGCAGGGTGCATGAAAAAAGTGCAAGTCAGGGCCAAGGGAAAAAAAATGCACCACAGGATTCGATGAATCATATGTAGCTGAGATGATGACACCAAGTCTGCCACTTGCTTACAAAATTTCAACTTTACATGCAAAAAAACGTTTTCGCCTTTTGCACACACTATGCTGTAACAGTGAACAAAGTCACTGTTCTCTTCGCCGCCGCCTTTGTAACAGCCATGCTCTTAGTCCGACAGCGGCCATGTGTTTACATCTGGAACCTAACACATTGAATTCCAGATATAACATATCGAGTCAAAACTGCAATTGCTTGGTTCCATTTACTGCCATGTAAACCCAAAGCAGCAAATGAGCCATGCTGTGCCGTACTGTACCAAGCTGGCTCTGAACTAGATGTAAACACAATCCATGATATCATCATGTCCAGACACACAACACCTATGAAACCTTTGAAAAAAAATAAAGAAACTAACAGAAAACATGCTACACCAAATACAACACAAACTTCCCAAAAACATACAAATCAAGAAGGTGCGAGACGCATCAGCTTCTGGATTAATTTTTCACAAAACAGATGAAAAAAAACCCAGAACATTATTTCAAAATGAATCAAAAGTACATGTAAAATACAGAGCTCTCCACATTGCACTGAACTCAATTTCTAAATACAGTGCAGTGAACACTCAAACAAAAGATATGCTGACACAACGAAATTCTCCACAATAGGTTTGACAGTACCATGAAATAACTCACACAATATAAATTTCAAATTGCAACGCATGACTTTTCACAGCAAGCGCACATAAATAATCAAAACTGCTGCTTTCAAGATAAGCAAAAAAAACAAACCCCACAACAATAAGAAAAAGTCAACAAAATAAAATCCAAAGTATTGCACACAAAACACACAAAGACATCAGAGCACACAGCAAATAATTCCTCCATCCACTCACTTTTTGCCTCCACTTAACCTTTACCCCAATGTTGTTTGGTCTGTCAGTAACAGTGCCTCTCCCCTCGCCTCTCCTCTGCCGACATATACTATTCCAACCCACTCCCTCAACAAATTATGCAGTGGAGATAGTCTTACTCTTTCAAGGTGAGAACAGGAAATGGAGAAACTCTTTTTAACCATGGAAAATGAAAACCTAACTAAAAATGCCACGATGGAATAGAACATTACAGAAGTGGCAGCTTTTCATTTTTTTCACATTTTCGTTAATAACCATGCACCAATATAGTTTAAACAGCTAACAAAGAGCAATGAACAGCTGATGTGCATTACGGCATTCACAATCACTATTGTCTCAAGAGTTCAGCAGTCTAGGAAGATTCTAAAGGAGAGGAAATTGAGCCTTTCTTGAAAAAGTACAGAAGTGCTCAAACACAGCATTACCTGAATGACTTTGCGTAAGTTACCACACTCAAACTGAGCATTAAAGCGAAGAATACCAAATGTGCCTTCCTGTCGGCCAACCCTGTCAGACATGAGAGAAGGCATGGCTTTAATTTTAGGCAGAAAAAAAACACACTCTTAAACACAAGAACCGTCACAACTGCTATCCGCAAACATAAAAAAGCACCACCAGCATTTTGTTATACCACAGTCAAGCATATATTTATGTCAATAACACATAACACTTGGCATATAAGATAAACTGCTTTCCTTTGTTTTGAAATGCTGAAGCTTTGACATGCTTTGTAGTTCAGCTTGACTGTTTCATTCTGCATTTTGTACAGAAAATGCAGATATGTATTACACCTCGTTTCTTTTGGGAAGAGCGGGTGGGGGCGGCAGGTGGGTGGGAAGGTCTAATTTTTCCATTTCCTCCCAAACCATTCACTCCCAGTTCCAAATCGAGGCAACTGCAGGCTGAAATCTAAACAAATCTTAAATGTAATTAATAGCGAACCGCCAAGAAAACGAAGACAAACGAATCACAAGACAAAACAAGACGCATTTTGACCTCTTAGGTCTTCTTCAGGCAAGACACAAAACACTCAGGACAACGATAATGAACGAGCAATCACTTATCTTCAATCACTTCAGCACAAGGTGGGCATTGAATGAAAATCATTCAACGCCCCTCTTGTGCTGAAGTGAATGAAGATAAGTGAAAATCATTCAACGCCCGTCTTGTGCTGAAGTCAATGAAGGTAAGTGAAAATCATTCAACACCCCTCTTGTGCTGAAGTGAATGAAGATAAGTGAAAATCATTCAACACCCCTCTTGTGCTGAAGTGAATGAAGACAAGTGAAAATCATTCAACGCCCGTCTTGTGCTGAAGTGAATGAAGACAAGTGAAAATCATTCAACGCCCGTCTTGTGCTGAAGTGAATGAAGATAAGTGAAAATCATTCAACGCCCGTCTTGTGCTGAAGTGAATGAAGATAAGTGAAAATCATTCAACGCCCGTCTTGTGCTGAAGTGAATGAAGATAAGTGAAAATCATTCAACGCCCGTCTTGTGCTGAAGTGAATGAAGATAAGTGAAAATCATTCAACGCCCCTCTTGTGCTGAAGTGAATGAAGGTAAGTGATTGCTCGTTCATTTTCGTTGTCCTGACTGTTTTGTGTCTTGACTGAAGAAGACCTAAGAGGTCAAAACGTGTTGTGTTTTGTCTTGTGATTCACTTGTCTACGTTTTCTCGGCGGTTTGCTATTAATTACATTCAATCCAGCTCAGCTCTACAAAGCTACATCCTGGATCATTTTGTTCTTATCTTTAAGCTACTAATCCACTGGGAGCCGTCAATATCGGTAATGCACCCGCCAAAGAAGACCTTGTTCTGTGTTGAACCAATCTGGAGGTGTTCAATGGTGCCTGGAAGAAAGAAACGGGAGGAAAGGAAGTTCAATAAAATAAAAACAAAACAAAACGAAAAAAAAAACCAGGCTCATCGTCTACAGAAAGTTTTGTCATTTTGAGTGCCATGTGTTATGTATGATGGACTCAGCTGCAGTATTTGCATTTGAAAAAAAAAAAAAATCTTGCAATTCACCCCAAAACTCAGATCATCATAGTCTAACAATGGTCGAGAGAACATTTCATAAAAACTGCTTGCATCCATAAAGCATTGCATAATATTTTCTTGCTACTACGGCATTCATATGGGAAATTAAAGTGCTGACTCAGTAAAGAACTTGCTGTCACCTCCCCTAATGCCTTCTGTCTACTCACTGTCTTTATTCCGAAATTTGTCATTATTTTTTTTAATAGATTCACAGGAATCAAGGAAACTCCTGCATGATCAATGGAATTTAACAACACTGTGATAAAAAAAGCACTGTCATGAAAAATTGACAAATTGATACTTGGAACTCTAAAAAAAAAAAAAAAAGTGCACACAGATAAATAACTCTTTGACTAAAGAGACATTTGATATCTTATCAGAACCGATGATTGGCTGAAGATGGTCTGGTCTATGGGCATAATACGTGAAATAGTGATGCTATATTTCTGTAAATATGTTACTTTCTTTTTCATGGAAAACTGATAATAGCTTTTGCTGAAACATACCATTCTGCTTGAGAAATCTTTGACATATTGATTTTCCTCTGTTCATGGTAATTTACAAAGCTTATTTTGCAACCGCCATTTTACATATCCTATTTCACCTTTGTATTTATTATGTCTGCTTCGTATCCAACTCCACTGAACTATTTGCAATCAGATCACTTCATCTGCTGGGACACCTTTACTGTCTTGCTCTTTTTTCCCATGATTCTATCTGACATACCGGAGTTCATCGCGGTTGCTGAGGTTGGAATTTTCATGTGTGTAGGCGGAACCAGCCGAGGCCACAATGTTGTCCAGGTCATAGACCACGTGATCATACACTGTGTCGGGATGAATCATACGGTCAATGTCTTCAAACACCTTGCTCCTGAAATTAAATACATAGATAAAAATAAAGCTTGCATTCCTTTCATTTTACCCCTCTTTGCTCACACACACACACACACACACGCACACACGCGCGCACACACACACACACACACACACACACACACACACACACACACACACACACAAGAAAGGGCATATGATCATTCATATGCATGTGATCAATATTTCATTTTCTCAAGCTTAACTGTCCAACCAATGGCATTAATCCTGCCCAGCCAGACCAATACCTTAAGACAACCAAGCAAACAAAACAAACGGTAAAGAAGAGAGATAAATCTATCCCTAAACATGCCTCAATAACACTTAAGACTACCACAGCAACTTCCCCTTAATTCATACATCACTCTCTTCTTGCAAACTTTGCGTCACTTTCTTAAGTTTCTTCCCAATGAGCAGGAAGGTGGAATAGAGACCTTGTGCTTCGACAGGAAAAATTATTTTAAAAAAAGAAAAGAAAATTACTTCTTAGGAAAATTTGTTTTCAAACTCCGCTTCACAGACTGAGCATAAGACCCCTTTAATATTAAAACATTCTATTGTATCAGTATCTCTTATTCTATGCGCACTAAAATGTGTTGCACTTAAGTTCCATTAACTCTCTTTCTCACTCTGTCTGTCTGTCTGTCTTTCTCTCTCTCTCTCTCCACAACACACACACACACACACACACACACATACACACAAAAACTATCTTAACAATTTACGAAACACACACACACAGACATGTACACCCACCTCTGAACCCCAAATTTTCTATTATAAAGTGGTTCCAAATCAGGTATGCCACAGATCCCATTCAAATCCGGGTAGGCCAGCTTCTCAAAGCGATAGACGCTTCGAGTGTGGCCAGCCATCTGACTGTAAACCCGCGGGTCATGGAGGGGCTCAGCGCTGTCCTCATCAAGGTCGTCACTGCTGGAGTTGCCCACATCGAACTCATCCAAGTCAGGGCGGGGAGTGACCAGCGGGGTGATGCACAGGGCATCCGTGATCTCCTCCACCCCCTTCAGGGAAGACGTCTTTTTCACTTTCTTCTCTTTACCCCCACCCCCACCACCACTGACACCACCACCCCCCTTCTTCATCACCACTTTGCTCTTCTTCCACGCCTTGGAGTAAGACGAGGATGACTTGGACGACACAGACATTGTGCTGACTTTACGCGATGAGGAGGAGGAGGAACAAGCCGTGGAGGGGAGGTCCAGAGACACCACGCTGACGCCCGTCTTCATGTTGACGGCGGTGACGGGCTCTGAAGCTCCACCCAGGCTGCCGCCACGGGAGCTGTTCATGGACGAGTCAGAGTCCTGGCGGAAAGTGTAGTCCTCCCGGCGGCACGTCAGGCTGCCTCTCAACGACTGGTCCAGGCTTAGGACAGAGCGCTCCCTCTCCCGCATGCTGGGGCGGTCACCGCAGTCCTCCTGGTCTGCATCTGTTGTGAGGTATTGCTGCACACAGGGGCACAAAACCTGCTAAGAGAACAGGACCTGTAGTGGTACACTGCAATGTCTGTATGAGAGAGAGAGATCTGTGGGGATGGGTGGGGGGGGGTGGGATGGGGTTGGGAGTCAGGGTAGCTATTCTCCTTCTCCTCATTCTTTCTCTGCTCCCCCTCCTGCACTCTACTCTTCTCTTCTTACAAACACAACCACATCACCCTGACGCAGTCACAGCTCTACCAACCCACAGGGAGTAGCTTATATCATTGGGAAACCTGTCTGAGAGGACAAAACACAAATGCTGAGTCACTTTGGTGGAGTGAAGACATGCATGTTCTCATCCAACATAGGCAGAACACCTCCCTCCCAAGCCTCAACTGTTGACAGCACTGGCTGCACAGTTGCTGAGCAGAATCACAAAATGTATCAGACACTGAAAAGTGTGATCATTGTACGGCTGTTTGAAATCATATCCATCTCCTTTTCCTAAAGGTAGTATGCAGAACCAAATCCAAGAACTTCACTGACCATCACAATACTAACAAATCAAAATAGGTAATGACTTATAATTCATTTAAATGGTGTGTGTGGTGGTGTGTGTGTGTGTGTGTGTGTGTGTGTGTGTGTGTGTGTGCGTGTCTGCGTGTGCATGCATGTGTGTGGGGAGGGGGGTGCATGCCTGCATGCATGTGTGTGTGTGTGTGCATGTGTGTTTATAAGTGTGTGTTTGGCTGTTATCGAAATGAGGCAAAATGCATGAAACTGAAAAGTACTCACATCAAACTCGAAAACCTCTGGAAAAAATGTGTCGTATATGCGTAGTTCATCCATGGTCCTGACCTCTGGAGGTTCAAGGCCATCCCCTTGATCATCTTCTGACTGTAACAAGTGCAGGCTACTGAACAACCCTCCACTCAATGCCTCCTTCAGAATACACAAGTTGCTTCGAGTCAAGTCTTTCTGCACCAAATAAAAAGTGCTTTAAATCACAGAGAAACATGTGAATAACAGGTCAAGACTTGGATCACGAGTTAACCTCCACATAAACCACAGAGCGCCGCACATTACAACAACAGCATTTTCCTCTTTTTTTTGGAAGGGGGGGGGGGGGGGGGGGGGGGGGGAGGGGGTCTAGTTTTCATTCTTAAAGCCCAATTCACCACACAGGGCCTTCACATCCTGAATACATCACATGATGAGAGGTTACATCCTGAAGAAGACACAAACAACAAAAAGCACTGTGGAAGACAGTAGCCAAAGTACGGACATCCTTTCAGTGGGTAATACTATGCTAAGCTGATGGTGCCAGCCGCTCCGTTTGATTTACCATTCCAAGACCAAAACATCTAAGAAGAATTTTTAAAGGAATTTTAAGTAACTCCACCAGTTGAAATGGACAAACAAATTTCACGACAAAACACTTGAAATCTTTTGTCCTTGTTAACCGGCGGTGTCACTTAAAATTCCTTTTAAAACTTGTCTCAATTTCCACCTGCAGTCACTTTACCTTGAAACTGTCAAAAAGAACATTAATGATAAACATTCCAATGCAACAACTAAGCATTAAACAAGCCCTGTGGACAAATCACTTTACCTTGAAACTGTCAAAAAGAACATTAATGATAAACATTCCAATGCAACAACTAAGCATTAAACAAGCCCTGTGGACAAATCACTTTACCTTGAAACTGTCAAAAAGAACATTAATGATAAACATTCCAATGCAACAACTAAGCATTAAACAAGCCCTGTGGACAAATCACTTTACCTTGAAACTGTCAAAAAGAACACTAATGATAAACATTCCAATGCAACAACTAAGCATTAAACAAGCCCTGTGGACAAATCACTTTACCTTGAAACTGTCAAAAAGAACATTAATGATAAACATTCTAATGCAACAACTAAGCATTAAACAAGCCCTGTGGACAAATCACTTTACCTTGAAACTGTCAAAAAGAACACTAATGATAAACATTCCAATGCAACAACTAAGCATTAAACAAGCCCTGTGGACAAATCACTTTACCTTGAAACTATCAAAAAGAACATTAATGATAAACATTCCAATGCAACAACTAAGCATTAAACAAGCCCTGTGGACAAATCACTTTACCTTGAAACTGTCAAAAAGAACATTAATGATAAACATTCCAATGCAACAACTAAGCATTAAACAAGCCCTGTGGACAAATCACTTTACCTTGAAACTGTCAAAAAGAACATTAATGATAAACATTCCAATGCAACAACTAAGCATTAAACAAGCCCTGTGGACAAATCACTTTACCTTGAAACTGTCAAAAAGAACATTAATGATAAACATTCCAACGCAACAACTAAGCATTAAACAAGCCCTGTGGACAAATCACTTTACCTTGAAACTGTCAAAAAGAACATTAATGATAAACATTCCAATGCAAAACTAAGCATTAAACAAGCCCTGTGGACAAATCACTTTACTTGAAACTGTCAAAAAGAACATTAATGATAAACATTCCAATGAACAACTAAGCATTAAACAAGCCCTGTGGACAAATCACTTTACCTTGAAACTGTCAAAAAGAACATTAATGATAAACATTCCAATGTAACAACTAAGCATTAAACAAGCCCTGTGGACAAATCACTTTACCTTGAAACTGTCAAAAAGAACATTAATGATAAACATTCCAATGTAACAACTAAGCATTAAACAAGCCCTGTGGACAAATCACTTTACCTTGAAACTGTCAAAAAGAACATTAATGATAAACATTCCAATGTAACAACTAAGCATTAAACAAGCCCTGTGGACAAATCACTTTACCTTGAAACTGTCAAAAAGAACATTAATGATAAACATTCCAATGTAACAACTAAGCATTAAACAAGCCCTGAGGACAAACTGCCACAGCAGAATGGACAGCCGGTGTCCGTCCCATACATGTGTACAATTTTCACCACCTAGTTGCCACATTACAACAACAACAATAACAACAACAAAAGAGGCTGGTGCTTCACAAATTGTGACCCCAAACAAGTGCAAAAGAGTTTCCAATACAAAGATAGGAGAATAGTCCAAAACGGTAGACAAACAGTTGACAACAGTACAGAAAGACAGAAACAAAAGACAGATGGCAAACAAACAGTTGATGACAGTACAAAAAGACAAAAGACAGATGGCAGGCCAACAACTGATGACAGTACACAAAGACAAAACTAAAGACCAGGGTCAGAAAGTATGCAGAAGAGAGGAATTTATGATCACAGAACTTCCAGAAGATCAGAGAACTGTTCCGGAGAGAGATGCAGCAGCGATCACATCAATATGAATGAAATCCCCTTTGATGCAAAAACAACTACAACTAAAACAATAATAATGTGTCATGCACCCCCCCCCCCCCCCCCCCCCCCCCAATAAAAGAAAATTATAGAGCGAAACAAAAACAAAAGAAACCAGTACTGAGTGAAATGGATTGGTAACGCACCCTACAATCAGTTCCTAGACAACCTTCTTCACATGTCAGAGACACGCTTTCACTCCATCTTGCTGAGTGAATTAGTGAATGAGGCACACCAAAGAGATCAGCATTTCACCAGTTTGTCTAACACATTAACAATTAATGGAACATTTTTCAATTATGTCAATTATGCCTACAGCTTTAGGCGCACCCAACCACAAAAGCTGTTTCTCCTCATCAGGGTGCCATGCAACGGCAGGAACTTGCCTCATCAGGCCTCAGTGCTGAAAAGGGAGCTTACCTCGTCTGGGTGATCTGAACGAAAGCGCTCATCATCACTGTCGATGTCATCATCCTCGTCCATTGAGCTGTGGTCACTGTCCTCACCCTGCTCACTGGACGCCACAGGCAAGGTAGCTGAAACAGGAAAAAACAGTAAGGCCTCCTCCTCATGCACTATCATCATATGGTGTGTGTGTATACTGATATTCAAGAAGTGACAGAAAAAAACTGACAGACATGGACTTCAAACACAGTTGAATGTATGGACATTTGCACAAACAGATCAACCAGAACCAACCTGCCAAGTCTCATGATTTAGGCACATTAATAAATGTGTTCAAAAACTCTATAGTCCATTTTAAAATCTGGCAGGACTTTTTTTTTTCCTTTTTTTTTGTTGCCTCATCTTCCATACAACTTGAGCAGCACTGCACCCATGCTGCTCCTTCTGGCACCCTGTCCACCGCCACAGGCCACTCCGTCCCACCACAGCACTGGCATCAGCAATCCACAGGGACCAGTCAATGTCAAGTCATTATGAGGTCGCTCACCACAGGACACACTGCACAGGTCACCTTAGTGGTGTTCAGTGGCTAAGCCCCCTACTGACAACAATACTTGCTTAGTCGCAGAGCCAGGTTGCTACTATGTCCATCCAACGACAGTCCCCAAGCATATATCAATACCGGTGACCCTGACAGAACCAAACCAAGGCCTCAGGCATGGCGAGGTAATCAGAACTGAGGTCACCATGGAAACAGGGCATGAAGGCAGATTTTAAGACATCTTTTATGCAGACTGATGAGGACGATGAGGATGAACATGATGCAAAAAATTTCCATTCTGGTCTGAGTTTGCATGACAGGGCTGTACTCTACACACTTTCATAACATATCCTGGTGTCATCCAGGCCAAAGAGGTACAGTCACCTACAGTGTTGGTCAAGACATTTTTAAGCAACACTCAGAGATGCATCCATTAAGTGGATGAAACTCAACTGTGTGATCCGTCTTCAAAACTGAGCCATATCGAAATCGTCTCTGGGGAGGAGCTGGTTGGGGCAGAAAAATCATGCTGGACTTTTGTCTGCAGCATGGAAAGGAGACTGCTTAAGCTTTCTGGTTTGAGAATGAACCTTATAAGAGGAATAAGGTTTCATTTTCACTCATTTTCACTACACCATTGTAAAAACCTTTTACTATTCATTCACAAACAACACACTTTGGACTCAGCACACCAGACATGAGGCAAGATCATGATCATGAGGAACCCTTTACCCTGTAGTCCCAACACTGTGCATTTACCTTGGAATTCTGGCAGAGTATAGCACTCTGGGATGTGTTGATCGGAATGAGGAAGGGGGAAGGTGACAGCACTGAGAACATTGTCCAGGGGCAAACGATTGCGTGGGCAGCACTTGCGCATGATCAGGGAGGCGAGCATGATGAGGCTCTCCACCTCTCGCGAGTCGCTCACTTCCTGTGCGCTGTTGTACAGCAAGCGGATCCCATCCGATTCCACAAAGGCCTTCCGCCCGGATTCTGGATACAACAGTCAGAGACACAAACAATGTAGGTACTGCACAATGTGGCAAAGACAGTCAGAGGCTGAGATATACATAGAGACAGACAGAGACAAAGTTCTAGTTCTAGTTCATTACTGCAGTGCAAACAAAAAAAAAAGAGTCCCTATGCCTGAGGCTGAACAGTGGCTAACCCTCTCTAATCCTGAAACTTAATTGTGGCCATCTTAGTAATCCTGAAAATTATCACATAACAAGACACGATTCTGAAACTATTTTCAGGCAACATACTACAGGTATATCAGACCAACTTGTTTACACGTAATTCATTTTCTTAAATCTCATATAAAAAGAATTCTGACTTTTTGGGTTTTTTTTTTTTTTTTTAATTGTTGATCATAGTACTCATCTTTCCACACAAACCTTTTATCTTCGGAGACTGCGGTAAAAGTTTCAGTAAAAGTGTGAACACATTTGAACACCTGACTTCCTGACAAAGAATATGTTCCAAGGAGTGTATGCACATGTTTTGAGGTGTGGAGGAAGTCAGTCTGCTATACGCTTCGGACACAGTTGAGGAGTACTCACTGAGGTTGGTGATGTTTTTCAGGGTGTTGAGGATGGCTTTGCGGAGGTTGATGTTGCGATTCTTCCCATCAGCCTGGTGCCACTCAGAGTGATGGTTCAGCAGCAAGGGGACACCACCCATACCAATTAGACGGGCCGAGTTGCTCTCTGTCAATCAACAAGTTCATCATGAGTCTACTGTGACTGGCAGCAATCAGACAAGTTTTCAATGGCAGGCTGACAAAACACAGTAAAAAGCAGTGGCAAAAAAGTGTTAGAAAAAAACGTCTCCATATGCCACAGCTGCTAAAAATGTAAGTGTTAATAAGGAACACTGCAAAGTAAAGACTTTTTTAAAATCAGTTGATCAATATCTTGAGCAACATATACAAATCATACCTGTCTAGAAACTAAATCACTGTAATCAACTTTTGAAAAAAGGAAAGAACACAACACCATGGGAAACTAGACTGAAGCAATAAAGAAGTCAAACAATACATAAATCTTAAGTTTGGAGAGAAAAACAGACACACTTCACAGTTAAACTGTCGTCTAATACCAGCGAACAAAAGGATTCGTTCCTTTGGAAATCCATCAGGGAGATAATCAGAGAGGATGCTTTAACACTCTACAGGAAAGCAGAGTTCAACAGGTGAAAAAAAAAACACTGAGGATTACCATTCGTTGGCTGATCTTAGACCACAAGTCACAGAGACACTGACGATAACAGGCAACAGCCGGTCTGGTCAGACTGTCTAGCAACCACAAGACAACCTGTATCTTCAGCATCTCTCATAAAAGCTTGGGATTCATACATCTTGAGTCTTGCAGCAAGTGGACTAACCAATCAAAAACCACGCACACACACACAAAAACCCAGCAGGATTTGACAGAAATCTATGGAAGAGTGAGTGTGGGCCCCCTACAATAACAACAGAAACGTATCCTTACTGCAGTCCCTAACAGAGTATTTTCCATTTATTTTCAGCACTACTGTCGATTAATCACAGGTACATGTACTGTAATTAATGCACTGAGTATAGAATCCACAACAAAGAAAATATGTTTTAAAGGAAAATGCGATCTCTGTAATGAAATACAATAATGCACCCTCCCTCTTCTGATGAATGAATACATATCAAATTAAGTATCGTCTGCTTTATGTGCATTCAATGAGAACTGGGCCAGTGCCTCTGTCTGCACTATCCCTGGTCACTATGAGAAAGAACGCGAACGAGAGAGCCTGCATGCTGATAATAAAGCATCTTCCAGTGTGTGTGAAAGGCGTACACTAGCTGGAACTGGTGTGATGGACAACACTTAAAGTGCGTGCAGCTGTGCGAAAAAACAAAAAGGCTGCATCCGCTAGGGAGTGTGCATTGCTGTTAGCTTTACTGTCAGCTGTTGCTGTTAGTTTTACGGTCAGCTGTTAGCATAAGGGGCCCACAAGTGAGACACTGAGGAAGAGACCTACTGGACTTGGTCATGTTGTTGAGGTTCTCCAGGGCCAGCTTGCTGCTGACGGCATGCTTCCGCCCGCAGGCAGTCACCACGCGAAACATGATGCTGATGGCGTTGTGCTTGCCCAGGTAAGAGGCGTTCACACCTGCAATGCAAAGACGGTGGGCATGTCACTGGAGCGGGCTGTGGGAACCTGGGCTTTGGTCACGTTCAGTGCATACATCTACTTCCTGATCATTTCAGTTTCACTTTCAGATCTGTTTACCCTGAAACTGCTATTGGTGTATTTCTCAACTGAAATGAGCGTATTTTCCTAAAAATGTGTGTACACATCTACCAAATTTGTGAATTTGTGCAAAAGCAGGTGGTCCCTCCTATTGTTCTAACGTCATCCAGATGCAAGTTTGTGCACGATGTGCGAGTTGTTACTCTTTGGTGGTAGTGCTCAAACAGAATGGTTATGCATCACAAGTACCACTACCACTCAAGAACTTCGTCTAAGATTTTTTTTTCGACATATTTTTTTCAAGTTTGTCATATTCATCGTATTTTCACCTAATATGTGTACAAAATATGGTGAAACAGTATGGGTAACAGGCCTACACTTTAGTGTGGTTCCCTTGGACTGGTTTTCTTGTATTCCCAACAATCCTGATACAGGAACTACAAATCAACTGCTTTGAACTATCAGAATGGCATGCTTCCATGCACAGTCTACAACTAAACATATACATGTACACAGCCACGCATGACCACTCTCCCTTCCCTCTTTTCTTATGCATCTTTCACTCATTCATACAAACCTTCATAGCATAGCAAGCCTGAGAATCCTAAGTAAAGTGTCTTAGTCTCACATGGAGCAGGGTTTCTTTCACTCACCTGTGGTGGTCTCAGAGTTAGTCTTTCCCAAGAAATGATAAAGCAAACCTATGTGCAGCCTGCACTTGCTGCAAGTAAAGGAACCCAGGGCAACAAGGGAATTGCTCCTGGAACAATTCTGCTGAAAACCCCACTCTGATAGACTAACAAAACCATAAACAGAAAAAAAAAAAAAAGGGGGGGGGGGGGGGGGTGATGGTGCGCTATGGCACACTGTCCTCCAAAGAAGACAGCGGCACAAATTTTACAATGAGAAATCTGTAGCAATGATTAAGTAATGTAATACATTTTGCATCACACGCAAACACGCATACACAAGCACACATGCTTATACACAAACACATCTCATTTTTGCATCAGAACATGCATATATACACACATTCACTCCTTTCCCAAACAGGCGAATCAAACACACACACACACACACACACACACACACACACACACACACACACACACAAACACACACACACACACAGCTGTCCACTCACTATTGGCAGTGTAGAGTTTCAGCACTTGCAGAAGAGGCTGCAGGTAACGGAAATGATTGGTGTTGTTCTTGATCAAGTTCAAGGTCAAGAGCAAGGTACGGTGCAGGCGAGCCTTTATGCCAAACTTACGATCTGCACATCAAAAAAAAAAAAAGACACTACAACTAAAGAGACAGAACACATACAAGAAAGGCACGATGTTATGTATAACTGAAAAAAAAAAAAACCAAGATACAGACACATCCACAAACAACATCAGGGGCAGATCACTTCATAGATTACGGAGAAAGTAATCAGGTACAGGAAAAGCATGAGGGGAAACAAGGGATGGACGGCAGGGTGTTCAAACTTATTTCTAAATGTCTCCTTGCATACTGTGGCCAAAAGGTTGTTCAGCTACAGAAGTAGGGAAGGAGACAGCTGCAGTGGAGGGGGAAGGATGACGGGAAAGGGAATACCATGCGCAATCTGCACATTGTCTACAGTGATTTTAATGCCATGTGTCAACAACGTTTTCCTTTTAGTCTGGAATGTGCTCTTCAGACTCTTTAGGCGGGGGTTTTCTGGTGGTTTTTTTTTTGTTTGTTGTTTTTTGTTGTTCGTTTTTTGTTTGTTTGTTTTTTTTTAGAATTTGGCCGGAATGGAGAGAGGGGAAGGGGGTTGCAGAAGGGGTGGGGGTGGGGTTTAGAATGGGGGTCTAGAATTCCTGGAATATCCCCTCCCTCATCCATTTTTATAACAGTTTGAAAGTGTGGTGTGCATGAACACATTGCGCCTGGTGTCATGTATGTGTGTGTCGTGTACATCCATGTCTGCACCTGTGTCTGTGTATACATACAAACCTATCCTCATGTCAATGCAGGCTCCCACATGGGCCCTGCAGAATCCAGGAACAGGTAAAACAGGACTGAACTTCAACAACTAACCCGCCAACATACAATCTATCAGCCTCTTGCCTTGCCTGGAGGATAAGCAAAGATGAAAGGCTATCAACAACATCACAACAACAACAATCACAACCAAGGTGCTGTTACCTTTGTGCCCTATTTTGGCAAGGACAGAGTGACAGAGCATGAGGAGATCCTCAGTGAGCGTCAGATCCTGGCTGACCACCTGTTTGAGTAGTCCCAGCAGTACCACCGTCAGCCCATGATTCACCAGCATTGAGCATCGCTTTCCTGCCTCTGGTTCACAGTAACACAACACAACCCCGTTGCAGTTTTGTCACTGAAGCGTCAGTGCATAAGGCATCATCCATAGTCACTACACCAATATAACCAAAGTCTTATATCAATATGGGTATAAATAAAATAAAAAATAATGATAAAACAAGAAACTTGCATCATCCACAGACACTACACCAATAAGATCAAAGTCTAAAATGGGTGTAAATAAATCAACAAATAATGAGTAAACAAGAAACTTGCATCATCCACAGACACTAAACCAGTACGACCAAAGTCTAAAATGGGTGGAAATAAATGAGAAAAAAAAAAAACAAAGATAAAGAAAGAAACTTGAAAATAAAGTAGGGTGGAAGAACTCATAGACGAGGCATGGTGGAACCCTGACCTATGAATAAGCATAACATATAATGGACATCTTGAAAGATCTGTTGCGCTGATTATAACATCAGATTTGTTTTTACCTCTGATGCCCAATGTAGCTTTGTGACACCTTTCATTTCACTTATGAGTAACAAAACTATTCTTTCTTCCTCTTGGCAGTTGTCTTTGCTTCCAAAGTCAGCAAACACATCTTCAATCCATGAGACATTTAATTAACTTTGCCTTCAAGGTAAGGAAACACACCTCCATTCTCTGACACATTTGTTTCAATAGGAGAGGAAAGAACACACCTCTAAATTCTATAACATGTCATTTTGCTTCTTCTAATTGAAAGCACATCTTTATTTCTCACTGTATTAAGCTTGGCTTCCTATGCTGTGATAACTCATAATTATGGGAAGATAACCAAGATTTTAAGAAAAAATAAACAATATTTTGAAAAAAACATCCATGAAAATTCAAGTCTCAGTATATCATAGGTGGAAATGGTATTGAAATGTGCATAAATCTATAGGACATAACAACCAAGTGCAATTATTTACTAAAAAAAAAAGCATGTAGTGTGTTCAGGGATGCACTGAGTAATGCATATCAATGTCGGCTAGAGATGCGAGTTTTACTAAAACTTCACCCATCATACAAAAAAATTGGCAAAAACTTAACTTAACAAGTGTTGTCAACCACTGTCACTGGCATCACATTCTGACAAGTTTTGCGTCGCATTCTGACAATTTTTTCCTCTCCTACCACATCCTCAACTACGCCCACTACCAGCATGACCACGCCCCCTACCTGTCAATGTACTTGGTAGATTAGTATCTTCATCCCGGTAATCTGAATCACTTGACTCATTGTCAGGCTGATTGACAACCACATCACCTTCATTTTCCTTTCACTTACGTTGTCGCTAATCTCACCATTGTACGGCGTTTCAAACACAATTCTCGTCACCTCTTCGGCAGTATATCTTCTGGCAGTCATGTTGATCTGCTCGACTTCTTTTTGCTTTACAAAACGAAAAATAAAAACGCGTCAAAATCGACCCAAAACTTGCTGAAAAATCGCTTCAAACATGCTGTATGGGAGCTGCCCTTTGCAAGCAAGTAAACAATATCATGTGACCGGTCAGATGATCTAATCATGCGATGATCCTTGAACCGCGGCTATATCGGCGGCCGGGAGTGAAAAGCTTAACTATGGCCTCATTCAATCCCTTCCATAACCAGTTAAGAACTGTGCACATCTGCTGTTAGGTTTGTCCACCTATGAAAAAAAAGTGCATCAATTTTTTTTTTTTTTTCTGCAGCTATAATACCTGGAACGTTTGAATTTTTCAGAGAGAAATATGCCTAGCGCAGGATAGCAGACATGACTGTTAATCAAACTGACATAAAGAGATAAAAAGAGAGAAAGACAGATGAGGAACGACCAGAAGACAAGAAGATACAAACAGAGATGCAAGCAGCATGATTAGGCAGGCGTACAGCCAGCCAGCCCCCAGAACAGACCAGACAAGAACAGACGCACAACAGAGGAAACAAAACACAGAAACCAAACCAGACGACTAGCCAAGACACAGACGACAGAACAGAGGAAGACAGAACAGAC
>CM065722.1:64076541-64161541 GCA_033310375.1 Conus canariensis | reverse complement strand
TAAAAGTAACTGAGTATGTTGTACGCTCTATCAAACAGTTCCTTATGAGCAGATTCAATAATAATGAAAAGCAAAAGGTTCACAACTAAGCAGCGTACATGCTCACAATAGCTTAAAATATTGACAATCGCAAGCCCAGTGTCATATTTGCCCAAATCTGTGACAAGCTGGGCAGAGCAACTGTACATGATGAGAAAGCTGAACTTTTTTAAACCTCAAGTTCGTAACTGTCAATGGCTACCAAATACAAATAAGATGTGTGAAGTTAATATAAGCGATTGTATACCTAGCTACAGACATTAATCAGCAGTATGTTCGGATTAAATAACAAAAAAATTACAATTCAAATATGGCATGAATTAATATATCTTATTATCTTGTTTGAAAACAAACTCAATAAATAAAATCATTTCAGACAAAATATGTGCCAGAAATTCATGTGTTAAGTGACATGCATTAACTGAAGACAAGTAAAAACACTACAGTAATAAAAAAAAAGATATACTACAAAAATGCTAATCCACATTATTTCTACACTTCATTTAAAGTAAAAGAAAAATCTATGATTTAATAATTCAATCAGAAAATAATGATTGTTAAAAAATGTCAATAACTTCACATAAACCTTGTAAGGGATCCTCTGAAAAAAAGCCATTTTCAATGTAAATAGAGAATAAAGCATTTTTCTTTACTTGCATACCATATGATCAATAAGTCATGCAATCTAACTGAAATGTAAATAGAGAATAAAGCATTTTTCATTACTTGCATACCATATGATCAATAATTCATACAATTTAACTGTCTGTAATCTGATAATGAATGCCCCTTTTGTTTAAAATCAACATGAAACATTTAGCATACCACCTTTTCAGCTGATTATGAACTACCACAAAATTCTTCACAACAAAACTTAATCAGCGATCTAGTCAAATCCTTAGGACCATTCAATACACAAAATTACACAGAATAATGGTAAACCATTCACTTCATGGAAACATTTCTGACCTGTTCATTTGGTAACACAGTATAAAAAAAAATTGGTTATACTATATTTTTTGATGTGATCAGATCACAAACTATTTTCACTGCAGTTTACAACAATCTGAACAACAAAGGTGTATTCCTAGCATCAGTTTTATGCAGTTCAGTAAGTTCACGAAATATCTCTGACTGCCTATCATTGATTTACCACGAAAGATTTCGTTTTCTTCTACTTTCTACTGCAAAGACAAAGTTCACAACAAAGGCCAGGCACAACCAATCAGACATCAGAAACGACATATATCTATATATATTTCTTGCAACATGAGCACAGATTACTTTTCATCATAGCATTGCTAGTAAAAGCACAGGTCTCAGAACTGGACTTTCGAGAGGCTAAATGGAATTTGCAGTTGAGGTAGAACAGACCAAAGAGTTTTAAAGTGTTCATCATGGTCACAAACAGCATGGTAAAGCTTACACTTCCACTCATGTTTTTGGTCAATTTTCATCAAAAACATTTAGATATAATACAATTTGGCTTTGTAAAGCGAAAGTTTATTATTATTATGTTATTCTTGAGCAATGCTTGCTTCTAATCACACACAAGCTCTGATCAAAATAAAGGGCAGATTTCAATGCTCCATTTATCCCTGTACCATAACTACAGCAAAAATGGCACAAAAAGCACAAAATAAATACATTCTCCAAATCAAATGATGTAAAGCTATGGAGCTTTAAAACTTGAAGTGCAGTAAAACACCGATTTCTCACGTCTATACAAACACCTGCTAAACAATATAGTCTCAGCACCTCGCAAAACACACACACACACACACACACACACACACACACACACACACACACACACACACACACACACACGAACACCCACACACGCACATACACTCACACACTCCCCTTCTCACATCTCTCCTCTTTCTCACTCCATACACTGATGCACACATAGCGCAGAAAGAAAGAGCAGCTTACCCTGCGCAGACAAGATCTGCAACAGCTTGGAAGAAGCATAGCGAATCTGTTGAATGTCTTCCGTCGCAGACTTCTTCCCCAAGCGACCAAGAGATTTGTCTATCAACTGGAACAAGTTGTTCAGCCTGGTCCTGCAAGTGCAAGGCAGCTTGTCAAAGATACACTAATGTCAATGTCGCTTATTGTTGTGTGCAAAACACTTTCCGGGACGCCTCTAATACACATCTTCAGAGACACATGTCGTGAGGAAAATCCCTAAAATTCAGCTACTGAAATTACTGTTAGCTCTGAGGAGCAGTCCAGATATTATGAAATTTTCACTTCATAATGCAAGGGTTAGTGAGTAACACTGCTTGTTCACTAATAGTGGTAGGTGTAGACCTCTAGGGTGGGCTAAGGAAATGTTGACAGTACGTTATTTCTCTGATCTGTTTAGAAGATGTACCAATGATCAGCTGGATAGATTTGAGAGCCATTTTCTCTTGGCTGGTAATCGATGCAAGGAAGCACAGATGCTAAATATGCCAGTGAGTCATAGTATGTGTTTGATTCTTTACCTTTTCTTTCCTGGACTTCATGATTCTGACTCTTCATCAACAATTTCTATTTTTCACCATTACCACCAACTTATCCCCAGTCAGTATTATTCACATACAATTTCTTTCTCCCTCTTCCAGTCCACACACACACACACACACACACACACACACACACACACACACACACACACACACACACACACATGCTCATCCAGAGCAAGCAATGGCAAGAGCACTGACAAAATAGCCAGCCACAAAATATGGCTGCTCACTCTGTATGCACACTGACCTGTCCGCTGTTTTCTCAAACTCTGGTGCCTGTGCCATTTTTTGACTCCACTGTTTCACCACTGCTCTTTCAACAACTGATGGTATCACCAACGCTGCTGCCTCTGTTGTAAGATGATGCCTGTCTCAGTAATGGCAGTGACTGTGCATACAATGGCAGTGGCAGATGTACTAGTGATGATATGAAGCTCCTGTTGCTGCGCCTGCAGAATGTGGCAGTGATGATGGTGAAGGTGCTGTTCAAGGTAAATGCAGATGGCGAGAAAGTGTGAACGACCATGAATCAACTTGTTCCTTGATGTATGCTCACTCTGGCCATTACTGCCAGCTCAGTACTCTCCTCTGCTGCTGATCTCTGGCTCCTGATAGACAGAGGCGCACGCGCACACACACACACACACACACGCACAAACATACACAAAATGTAGGCATGTGCGTGCGCATGCGCGCGCCACACACACACACACACACATTACATTTCATTTTATAATAAGGCATGAGTATTTAACTTTTTGGCTACTCACAACTGAATAGTCACAATATCTAAGTCTTTACATTACATAATTAATGTTCAGAGCAGCATTGTCTTGGCACACTAGTTTAAACATTTAAGTCTTTGCATTACATAATTCATGTTCAGAGCAGCATTGTCTGGGCACAGTAGTTTAAACAATACACAGTAAATGCCAAATGTTGTCCATGTTCATCAGCAGACTTTACAATATGTGTACTGAATGTTCTGTCGAACACTATTTTTGTAGGTTATGTGTTAATAATTCACAATGCCTCTCCATCACTGTGTTCACAACGCTGGGTAATCATAATCTAGGAATATACTGAGCAAACTTGTGTCAACCAATTTTCTATTTATGGCCATTCAAATCATTTTTTCATTACTCCACAAACTGATGGTCTATTCTCACTAAAACATTTCGGGGTAAAAAGTGCAGTTTTTAGCCTTCCTTTCTGCTTGCACATATCAAGCTGTCTTCTCCCAGTACCCAAACACTATCCTTTGTCATGCTTCCACAAATTTTCTGGCACTAGGCAAACTGTGCCATTGTGCATTAGGCATTTGCAATATTCATCTCATTGGTTTCATTTATGTTTTCTTTAAGCTTTTATGTATTTGTAAGTGCTTAGGGCCTCTGATGTAAGATTAAGCACCATAAATAATCATTACTATTATCTTTCTACTGTTACCAGCTTAAGAGGTGACGATTTCAGTGCAAATTTGTGCACAGCATTGTAGCTGTATTTATTTGCAATAATTTGTTCCATATTGATTGGTGCAAATCCATGTATTATAAGTGAGAAATGTTTGATTTCACTGTAAATGTATAAAGTAGATTTCATGTCACATGATGTGAAGCTAAATGTTTGCTTTCATTGTAAATGTATTAAGTAGATTTCATGTCACATTATGTGAGGCTAGATGCCTAACAGAGCATTCAGCTGAACCTACAAATTAGTTGCATTGTAAGAGAGTTACAAACGCTTTGTATTGAGAAAGGAAATCTAAAAGTATATGCAATGCATGCCTTGAAACATTCTGACATAATGACATTACCATTGATTTAGACACAAAGGGTAGCTGCACTTAAATCTTCTGTGTATAAAATGTTACTTCAAACTGATGTAACAGCATGGGCTAATTTTACTGCTTCTGTTGTTCAAACAAATCTAAAAGAATGTGGAACAAAACGACAACAGTGTTCCCAGTGTTCAAGGCACACCACCAGTGCCATCCCCAACAAAAGACTCTCAAGTCCAAAACTGTCTGCCAAAACAAATATTTTGCCCTTTTTTTTTTTGCTTCACACCCCAGCCTCTTGTTCAAGCTTCCATGTGAGACATGGAGGGTCACTGCAGAACTGCAGAGAAGAATGCAAACCATAGAAAAGAGATGCTGCTACAAGCTATTATTAAACATCACGATACTACTACCTGTAAACAATGTGTCATACCTTTAAGCAGCATATCAGACTGTGTTAAAGATTTGCCAACATCAATTTAGAAAATAAAACTGTGTTAGTGGGGCCATGTAATATGAGCCAATGACCTTGCTAACACTCTTCTCCAAGGAAATTGTTGTAGTCCTGATGGAGAGAGAGAGGTGGAAGGGAGAGAGGGAGGGCAGCAAAAAGAGTGATGGTAGTGGTGACAAGGAAACCATTTGCAAAGACAGAGGCCTTGACACACAACTGACTGAGCTGGAGGAACCTGGCCAATAGTTCTTCAGGGTGGGTGCCCAAATGAGTCTTGACTGAGTTACGATAGAAAATGAAAAAGAAGTTGATCTTACTGGTTGACGCACTGTGAAAAAAAAAGCTTACTGGACAAAACAATAGCTTTGATGTGCTAACAGTACTATTTGAACAGCTGTTTCCACAAAGAGAGTGTTAAAGCGCACCTTTTATACCCCAATCCACTCTTGGTTTTTCCTTTTTCTTATTGTTTGTTTGTTGTTGTTTTTTTTTGGCAAGCCTGTAAATTTGTTTTGCTTTAAAGTTTATTTTGGATTACTTGTTTGTGTTACTGTGACCTCTTGAGAATAAACTCATTCATACACAACTAAAATTGGCATGAAAACGTTCAGTAACTCATGCGACGAGGTAATTTGGTTTCACAATGGAACTGTAATGAGTTAAAACTATAACTGAATTAAATTTCAGCTTAACAACAAAGCTTTCTCTTCGTAACATCTTTATCATAGACGTTCCAGGTTTATGCATACAACCAAATACACACACTTGTCCTTTGACACAATATTTTCACTCCCGAACGAACGAAAATCCTAGGCAGCTTCTCCGTCACCGATTTCGCAGACAGTTTTACTAGTAACAAGCTACAACGTGAAGTTCTAAACAGTATTTTGTCTCTATGATTCCATTACTTTGCTCCACAAACGCTCATATGCACACTTGACAATGCCTGCAAACCTTGATTTGTCTAATGCACCAGTAGTTATGAAAATGGCTACACTATGCGGGTTCATATAGAGTATCTAACAAAGTTTTGAAGTGAGATGCCATGTTTGTTGCCGTTCGCCACATCGTCAACAGGGGGCATAATCCTGTCACCATAGACAAGTTAAACCCCTTGGACAGTCAATTTAGAATGAGCTCGACACGGTTTCTGACAGACCCGTCAAAATAATGATTCTAAGTAATTAAATGCATGCCAGTTTCCGTTGGGCCCACTCGATGCCACTCTCTGGCACTGTCAATAATAACATAACAATAATAACGAGAGAAGGGATGAAAAGGAAGGAGAACGAGGGGGAGGGGACTGACAGGCGGAACAAACTGGAGGATTATAGATCATGCGAAAGATAGAATCTAAGACATTATTAACATAATATTAACAGCAATAGTAATAATCATAATCATAAAATAGTGGTAGTAATGATATACAGATTGGAAAGACGGTAGGTCGTTATCTAAGGAATATACTAACGCGTGATGATAATACCAATAATACTAGTAAATATAATAGTTGTGAGTTATGATGTTGTAACAGAATACAGTTATAATGATACTTTTATAAATGATGTAATGGTAAAAATATCAGAGTTAGTAATAACAAGAATGGTAATGATAATAATGAAAATGATGATGGTAACAGTGATGTCAATACTGATTTTAAGTTACTAGCAAAAATAAAGTTTGTAGCTTTTTATGATGATGGTGATGATAAAGATAGAACTGATAATAATGATATGTTGACGATAATAATGATAGTAATAATGATGAAAGTAATGTTAGTAATAATAACTATAGTCGATGGAAAGGAATAGAACCGACCAATGACAAATGGCTAAAACTACTATTGGGGCAGGCAGAGAGTGGTGTTGATAGTAATGATAATGATGATGGTGATGATAGTAATGATAGTGATATTGATTAATATAGTAATATCAATAATAGTGATAGTTGGTAGAAGGGAAAAGAAAGGATCTAGGAGTGAAAGGCTGTTTAACAACACTCACTATTGGAACAGGGAGGGAATAACTTTAATTAAAAAAAAAAAAAGAAAACGGGGTTGGGTGGGTGGATGCGGGGACATGTACCTACACCTACACACATACATCAACACACTTGTCTCTGTCTCTCTCTCTCTCTCTTTGTGATGATGATGATGAAAGTAATGATATGATGAGAATAATAATAACAATAATAATAATGGCAGGCGTAATATTAGTAATGATAATAGTTGGTGGAAAGGAGCAGAAATGACCAAGGAGTGAAAAGCTAACAGTACTAGTGGATGATGATAATAATAGTGCTGGTAATAATGGTAAGAAAAATATTAGTAATAATACCAGTTGGTGGAAAGGAATAGAAGTGGTCAATGAGTTGTTGTTGTTGTTGTTGTCATACCCTGGCTAAAAGACTCAAGGGATCATCCAAACAGCCGAAGTACTTGAACACAATGGTACAAATGCATCAGATGGGGATGAGAACATTAGGTGTGCGACCGTTTTTGATTACCCTGCCACATGGGCTGCCACACTCCGACTTTGGGGGACTTTGGAGACTGATAATGTAATGCTAGGAGCTTGTCACAACTGAAGACAATCCAAGCATAACTGTGCAGAGATAACAACATTTTGATGTAGCCTTGGTGTTCTAGCCTATGTCAATTGGCCTGACACAGCCTTCAGCCAATGCGGGGTCAATGAGTAAAAAGTTAGTAGTACAATTTGAACAGGAAAGGGGTGATAATGGTGGCTATGATAACAATGATCGTGGTGACAGTACCTGCACACACACACACACACACACACACACAAGAAAGAGGGAAGGGAAAATTATGTGAAAAGGGGTAGTATATGTAACTGAAAGAAAACAAGATGAAGAAAAGGGTGTGGATAGGTATGAGAGTAAAAAATGGATAGATGTAACACATGGGAGACAGTGTAGGGAAAGTGGAAAGGAAGATAGCTGTAGTTCATACATGAGATAAATAGTGAAAAGTATGGTAGAGTGTTGGAGGAGGGTACTGCGGGCTAGTGTTGTGGTGGTGGATAGGTACATGCTACTTTAGATGTTCATGCCATGTGGATGGAGGGTCCCCAACTCGGGCAACAAGATAAGACTCCTGCACAGTGCGCTCGAAGTCGTCACTCTGTGACTGCTAAAGTGCAATGGATATGGCTGATGTTGTGTTGGGGGTGGTTGAAATGTAGAACAGCTGGTTTGGGCCAGTGGTGACACTTGGGCCGCCTGTCAGCCAACTGCTCAGAGATGCATGTCTGAAGTGTGCGGGATGTCTCACCTATATAGATTTTACCACACAGCTGGCAGCAGAACAGCGTACACAATGTTGTAGCTCTAACTGGAGAACGCGCGTTTAACTGTGAAAGAGCCTTTGGGGCCATGTAGCATGGTGTCTGGCTTGGTGATAGGGCAGATTTTGCAACTGGGTTTACAGCAGGGGAAAGTACTTGGGCATTTAGCTGTGTGGACTTTGTTCAGTTTGGAGTTCACGAGCAGGTCTTTGAAGTTTTTTTCCCCATCTGCAAGTGATTATCCGCTTGGTGATTTGTGACTAGATTTGTGACTTTCTACAATGTGCCAGTTGGACCTGCAGATGGGGGGAGTGTGTGAATGGAAGGAATGGCAGGTGGTGGGTCTGTCTGTCTCTCTTGGAGGCAATATTTCCAAAGCGGATGTTCTGGATATAGCTGTGGTGTGGCTGCGAGCATCATTAGTAACGGTGCTGGGATATCCAAGGTTGGTGATAAACTCGGACATGTTGGCTGCATGTAGAGTGAAATCTCCTTCATTGGAGCAAAGTCTGCACTGGCGGAGGAAATGAAAATATAGAATGCTGCTGAAATGATGCATTCACTAAAGACATTGAACAATGCATTGTCATTTAGCATACACACCCTTACAATGGTCAACAAATGCCCATGAATAGAAACATCAAAGGCCTTTCTATAGACTACGTGCCACTTCTGGTAAAGGTAATTCAGGAACTCCCAAGTGGCTCATTTCGAAGTAGTTACCGAGTAAAATACAGATAAATTGTTAATTCGCAGTTGCTTTCTCCCAGCATGCCTTAAAATTCATTTACTGAATAATATGACAGAAGATAATCTTCATTTGTCATACTCTATTTGGGTAAAACAGTAAGCCTACAGACGGCTCATTCAAAAATCTGTAATGTTAACAGTACAACCTTAAGGCTGTCTCATGATCAAAACTGAATTTGACTACTGTAGCTTTCTGATGTAATAACTTTTGCGTATTACTAGTGCTCCACTGACACAGCTTCCATTGTTTCAATTTTTTATACGAATATTAGTCATTTTCAATTTTCTACCGAATAGAAGTGATCATGGAAGGTTTTGGGGAGTACAGGAAAGAGAGAGGCAATTGAGACAAGACTCACAATAGCCGAAACTATCCAATGGCTGAGACCTTAAAACTGGGGGAATGGGTGGTATCTTTGAGGGGAAGGGTGGGGGGAGGCACATACACAGGCTCCCATTTCAGATCTCAATCCTCAAAGTCAGTTTACTGCATCTCAAAGTTTGCTTTGCTTATTGTAAATAGGGGACAAGAATTTTTCTTTTTCATAAATCAATTCGCTGAGGAGTATGTGGTTGCCTTATGAAACTCGCTCTTGTATGAATAAACTTCATCTATGAAAAGTCTTTTTTCTTGATGTGTGTGTGTGTGTGTGTGTGTGTGTGTGTGTGTGTGTGTGTGTGTGAGAGAGAGAGAGAGAGAGAGAGCGAGCAAGAGAGAGCAAGACAGACAGCTAGTGTGTAGCATCTTTCTTCTCCATCATTCACTATGAGCAGATACATTCTTGGAAATTCTTCTTGTTATTCTTTCCTAAAGACATGGTTATGCTTTTCTTTTCTTTTCTCAAGGCCGCCTTGAACAGTAACATGCTTTTTCATACTGCAAAAGGGATCCCATCCAAAATCTGCAGTTGGAGAACTTCTCATTGAGAGAACTGCTGGTCTATTTTGAAAATCTTTTTCATTTCAGCTATTTTTTCAAATGTGACAAGATAAGTGATTGCTCGTTTTTCATTTTCATTGTCATGAGCATTGTTTATCTTGCCTGAAGAAAACTAAGAGGTCAAAAGGTGTTGCGTTTCGTCTTGTGATTCGTTTGTTCATGTTGGCAGATTTATTTGTTTATTCATGTTTTGGGGATTTATTATGTAAACTTTTTATGGTTTATTTTTTTACTGAAAAATTTTCATTCTCTTTTTGTTTGTTTGTTTTTCCTTTACAGCTGAATACTTTTCAATTGAACATGATTTGCCTTTGAGCACATTTTGAATAAGTAAGCACTAGAGTATAATATTTTTTTCAAACTGACAGCACTGTTTGGGAAAAGGTAAACTAAGACACGGAGATAAACTGACGAATATTAACTGTAAATATACACCTGCACATATTTGTGTTCTATATTTTTTGGTATGAAGATGGAATAAGTGAATTTTGTTGATGTAGAATGGCATAGGTTAGTGGATGCACTGGTCCAATTCTGTTGTCAAGCACTGGCCTGCTTATCACCACTTGTACCTAACACAGGGAAAGAATGCTGTGTGAGTATACCCATATGCTATGCATGTCTGAGAGGGTTGTGGCATAAAAGTCGAGGTTCCCACTGAGGACATGCAAAAATCCCTGAAATTTTGTGTGGTTCCTGCATGCATTCCCTACATTCACCAACCCAGCCTTCCATCCAGAAACAATTCTGAAACTCGCAAATCTGAGCAGGGTGGTGTATCATCAATTTTTATGTCCAACCAAAACCATGACAATTTTTTCAAACATTTTTTTGTCGATCTCTTTCAGTTTTGCAGGATTTTGGCTACATGCTGCGTCAGAGCATGATGTTCATGATTATTTTGCCTTCATGTAGACAAAATGGTGACCGTCTGATCTCACAAAGAACTTTACATGTGGTTTCAAGACTACTGTCATGTTGGTATTTTTTTTTTTCCCTTTCTTTCTGCATACGCAGGCTGATACTCCTGCAGACACTGCCTGTATAGACAGGCAGTGGACTTTTGTGTGTATGACCGTTTTTTATCCCACCATTAAGGCAGCCATACTCCATCTTTGGGGAAGGTGCATGCTATGTGTAACGTGTCATCCATACCAACGGCCAAACTGGCCTTCTCTTCCGAAAGTTGGTGATGGGATTTTACATGTGTGCAAGATGTTGTGCGTGCATTCACACACAGAACCTCGGTTTATACTCTCATTCGAAGGACTGTATGGGGAATGGAGTCAGAACCAATGTTAACTCCAAGGGAAAAATCCCCCTGTACCGAAATTTGAACCCACAACCCCAGGATCAAGAGTCCGGCGCTCTACCAACTGAGCTATTCCGGCCCCATTTTTCCACTGAAGTATTGCTCTTTTTTTTGGGGGGGGGATTCTCACTTTTACTTTTCGCAGAAAATCGTAAAATTGAAGCGAAGTGATAGTCCTGACAGGTGAGAGAGGATGCTGAATGTTGTTGAGAGTGAAGCCAACCGTATCTGGGCTGAGCCAATTGAGGATAGTTGACAAAATTGTTGACAGGTCTCATAATCAACAGTATTGTGCAAACACCATTATTTACAGCACAAAACAAAGAGCAGATGTACAGACGGTTTAATGTACCTTTCTCTTTCGAACACATGCATAAAAATGTACACAAACACATATACACTCACACACTGACAAACAGCACAGCGTAACTCTTATCCATTTCAGTTTCACATAAATACTTCCCATGGAATGAGCAACAAACCAACTTTACTCTTGAGATGGCCTGAAATGGTTTTGAGAATGGAAGTTGCTGCCTTTGAAATTCATTACTATCAACATCAATCAAGGATACTTCTTCTTCTGAGAAACAATAATGTTGCAATCTACTTTTCTCATGAGGCTGAAAAATTTTCATTGATCTGCCATGAACATTTTCAAGTGGGGAAAAAGATCATGCAACACATAAGGAACATTTTGATCAGTGTAATCTACCCATGTTAGATTATGTACTAAATATTTCTTTCTCATAGCAATCCAAGGGGAAAAAAAAGGCTCAATCAATGATTCTCAGTTTCATGGCTGATGAAACACACACAGATACGCACACAATTTTCCACTGAAACATTCATTGTTTTTCAACGGGAACCTCCATCACTGGTATCCATATGTTCCTGCTTAAAATCATTTTGTTAGGAGAACCAGTTAATAGTTTTCATCAATATGGCCCCACCAGCCACATTTGGCCTTTTCAGGGCATTCAAATTCATACTGGACAAAAGCATAAGAAAATAATGAAAAGCAATCAAATAAGATAAAAAAAAAAAATTTAAAAAAAAAAAAAAAAGCCATGCAGGGAAACAGACTCTACAGAACGGACAACTGGCGTCCATCTTGGAAAGCGTGTACAAACTTCACTACCAAGTTGCTAGATTTTAAAAAAAAGAAAAAAAAAAGGGGGGGCTTAAATTGTGACCAGGAAAAAGTATACAAGAGATTCGAAAACAAAGACACGTGAAAAGGGTAAACAAAGGCAGAAAAAAGTAAACAATGGTATGTATAACAAAGTGAAAGACGGTAACAGAAAGGTTACAAGCAGTCAACTTCCATAGGGAGGGGAAGCTATTCTTACTGAACAAGAAGCCTGGCATCTCCATGATGTCTACCACTTCACATGTATAAAACACCTGCATCTGCACTTGATAATTTTATCTTTCATCAGTTCACCGATTCTTCTTTCACTCACAATTCACACCACTTCTCTTTCTCTTTCACACATACACACACACACGCACGCACACGCACACAAACACACACACACGCACACAAACACACATTCCTTTTCTCTTTCACTCTTTTTATTTGCAAGTCTCTAAGTAACAGGTTTTCAAGTCGTGACTCATTCTCTCTCTGTCTCTTTCTTTCTTATACTCTCTCTCTCTCCTCAGTCTTAATTCATTCATTTGTCATTCACATAGTCATAGTCACATTCATTACGATCCTCTCATTCTGCCTCTCCCTACCCCTGATTTTGTTTGTCGTTAGTCATCATTAAATGTTATGCGTTTTCCAGTGAACGTGGCTTTCTGTTCAAGTTCTCTCCTCCTTCTTTTGGCATCCCATGATGGATGTGATGCAGAGTCTTCTGGCTGGGAGCTGGATTTTGAGCCTTCTTCACTGAACGTGGCTTTGGGTTCAAGTTCTTTCCTCCTTCTCTTAGCACCCGACGATGGATGGGATGCTGTGTCTTTTCGCTGGGGGTTGCGTTTTGTGCCTTCATCTCCTCTTCTCTTTGACACTGCACACACGACCACTACTTTCCATCATTACTTTATCATCACCGTCTTGTACGATTACATCAACTGACTTCAGTTATCACTGTCATCCCCTTCCATCACCGTCACAATTATGTTGCTGTTGTTGTTGTTGTTGTTGTTGTTGTCGTACCCTGGCTAAAAGACTCCAGGGATCATCCAAACAGCCGAAGTACTTGAACACTATGGTACAAATGCATCAGCTCAGGATGAGAACATTACGTGTGTGACCGTTTTTGATTACCCTGCCACATGGGCAGCCACACTCTGACTTCGAGGGATTTTGGAGACTGATATTATTATACTAGGAGCTTGTCACAACTGAAGACAATCCCCGCATAACTTATGCAGAGCATAATAACATTTTGATGTAGCCTTGGTGTTCTAGCCTATGTCAATTGGTCTGACACAGCCTTAAGCCAAGGCGACCGCAATTATGTCATCCCTCTTCATCTTCATGATTGATCACTTGCATCACTGTAATCATCTTGTGATTACCACTTGTCTTTGCTGGTTCAGACTGATGCTTACACCCACACATCATTCATCACCTCTACCATTAAAAATCTGAAGTGATGTTCTGGAAGAAGACCACCAAGCGTGTGTGCAAATGAGGACAGGAAATTCCTAGGAACTGGACTGGGACATTTATTCCAATCACACACACACACACACACACACACACACACACACACACTGTATTCATTAATCAACTTATCTGCCTATCATGTGTGTGTGTAACTCATCACCATTAGGATACACTAACTGACAAGTGTCAAACTGGCCATTATCTGATAATGTGAATAAAACATAAAAAAAATTCTCTATCTAATCACATAAAAATAATCACAGCTGGTTTCTTCACAATGATAAAGTTAACGACTTACAAGGTGTTTTGGCCAATTATCAGCCGCTTTGAGAAATCACGATTAAAAAAAAACACTCAGAATATAACTTGCAGCCCTTAAAAGTTGTTTATGAAGATGTAGGATCTTGAAAACTGACTGACTAGCAGTTGGTAAACAATGAAGATTAGAGAACACTATCATGGCCATCACACAAAAGTGTTTTTTAAAACAGTACAGCAGAGGCTTTTCTGAGCATGTTGTGCAGAAGCATCTTTAATGTACTTTTATTCATATCGGTCATGGAATTATTTGCCCTTTGTGGTAGCTCAGCTTGTGGCAGATCAACCTCAGCTCTTCTCATATTCATAAGCCTCATAAATTACCAAACTGATACAGTATAGAGAGCAGAGATAAGATTCCATGCCATGACCCGAAAATGAAAATAAGCTTCTTTCTCCATTTAGTAAGTTAGAATTAAGAAAATGAAAATAAGCTTCTTTTCTCTATTTTAATAAGTTAGAATTAGTCTCAATGAGAGAATGACAATTTGTTATCTGAGAAGGACAATTTGTTATCAGCAAGTTCGAGTTTAAAAATCTAATTTCATTTCTCATTTTCCTTCAGTATTTATTTGTTCTGCATACAGTCAAATTCCATTTTTTCACATTGCAAATAAATATTCACAAAATTCATTAAAAACAATAATACGTTATTTCCTTGTGGACGCTAGTTTCATACATAAAACAAGAGAGCACTTTTAATTCATAGTATCTTTTCAACTACTCCAGTTTCTAAACTTCAAACTGTTCTTCAAATCAACAATGTCTACAACATGACATCATCTTAAAACGTTACATCACAAATAAAAATTTGCCAATATTCACATTTATCCCCATAAGAGAAAATAACATACTAATGGAAAGATAAAGAAAATTTCTGAATAATTCGTTGACCTTCTTTCCGTCTATTGATTAACTTCTCTTATGAGGATAATTGTGGATGTGGTCTAAAATTTTCAGTGACATTACTACTATCAGACATTTTACCTTGACCTTTGGGACCTCCAGCTTTGAAGAAGCCCCTCCTCGATGAACCCGACCCCTGACCTCTTTGGGCATCTCTTTTACTCCTGGAATCAAACGTCATATATCATTAACACACACGCACACACACACACACACACACACACACACACACACACACACACACACATTATCAAACAGGATATTCCATTCAAACAGATGAATGGGAACTTTCTATAAAAACATATGATTTTTTTTCCCCAGGAGGGACTCAACAGGTAATACCCCCCTACACACACACTCACTCTCAAAAAGACAGGACACATGAGCTGAGTCATAAAGATTTCTGGACAACCTTCTACATTCCCTATACAGACAACCACCAAATCAGTTAAACATACTTGATTTGAACAAGCCCTAAACTGAGTATTGTACTTGCTTTGATTGTCATGTAGAAAAAAAAAAAGCGAAAGAAAGTTGACTTTTTACTTGGCAAGGGCAGGTACCACTTTACAATAATTTATAAACCAATTTTTATGCACATCTAGTACATCGTGGTAAATTGTACTTTATCACAGTTAAGTGTTTGAAACCATCTACATCTGAACATGCATCTTCTGCTGAAAGAGCTAGGCACTGAATCTTTCTTCCAAACTGGAAAAGTTGTTCTAGCTGTAGGCATACGTTGAAAAAGTGAGCTGACAACACACACACATCTCAAGTCAACACAGATTCAAGCAAGTATGACTGACTTTTAGGCCAAACACACCAATACATACTATGAAAAAAAAGAAAGTTTCACATTCCTGTTTCTGAGACAGTATTTATTTCCCTACTTCTCTTTCTGTGTGTGTGTGTGTGTGTGTGTGTGTGTGTGTGTGTGTGTGTGTGTTATGTGTGTGTGTGTGTGTGTGTTTACCTTCATTCTGATAACAAAACAAAATCAAAATATCTTCAAAAGAAAACAGCTGCCTCTCCTTCCTCATCAGGTGAGTGGGCTGCTGATCTTGGCTCAACACTGTAGGAAATATATCTCCTTCGGATACAACACGCTGGAAGTTTTGCACAATAAATCATTTCCTGCTGCGGAAGTCGTAAGTGTGCATTTTGGAGAAAATACAGTTCAAAATATCACCATCAGAACTTCTACTTTCTGAGAAAGCATTTTTACGTTCCTGTCACAGCAGACTTTATCCGTGACAATTTGTACATTGTGAGAAAGGTAAAAATTAACTGCTCATGGGGGCCATGTGCTGCACACTGGGGAACCTCGGGAAAATACACCAAGAGCAAACGATGGTCAACGACTCACCAGCCTCTCCCCGTGTCATTCTCTCTTTGCGCTGCATCTCCTCTCAGCCACTGGTCGTCCTTCACCTCTGGGAATAACTGGGTGTCACGAACACCTTGAAACACATGTACTGACCAATCAACACAGAACCCTAAAACATGAACAAATTCTGTGATCAGATTATAGCGATGAGATATTCTGATAACATTGTCTTAAACATTTCCACCAGTTGTGTCACAGTAAATATCAAAAACAAACAAACAAACAAAAAACTCCAAAAATTGAATTTGGAAGCAAGAATACATGCTGGCTAAGAGAAACGTCTAGAACCCCAAAAAATTAATAATGGTGTTTAGATTTACTCCATGCTGTTCAGTTTTTTAGTTCATTTTGATATTACTATGATAACTAATCTTGTTATTCCACTTCATTCTTTAGTTCTTTTTAACAGTACTATAATAACTAAGCTTGACACTTCTTGCTACTCAAAACACTGTCAACTGGAAATATTCACAAGATAGAACAGCCTTTAGTATATTTTGATTTGACTGCGACAGCAGTATGCGGTTTGAAAGGCATTTTGATTTTAAACTACACAACACTGCATTTTCTTGTCATATAACATCACAAACAGTTCTTTGTACTGATTTTAATATAACCATTAAATGCTGATTGTAAATCTATTGAATTTATATGATGATTTTTATGTCCATTATTCTTAATTAAATGAAAATGGAAAATGTAACATGGAAAGCCCTGGTTAGGAACAATCCACTCTCTTGTTCAAATCAGTGATGATCTGAGGCTCTTCTACAGTTGCCCATGAAGGATGTGCCCAGCATTTGAAATGCTGACATGTTGTGAGCAGAATGCAGGGTCCTTGCCTTCAGATGTGTTTCTAATGCATTTCTACACAAAAGTGTAACGAGGACACTTTTTCCCTGGTGTTCACTCTTACAACCACAAGGTAAGGTAATGTTGCTTATAGCCCAGCTGCCCGCGAAGGGCCATATCAGGGCTGTCACCACGTTGAAGTCAACTCACAAGTCAAAAAAAAAACAAAAAAACATTCATACATCTCTTTAAAATACACCTTCTAAAAACGCACCAGAAACTTTGTTAAAAATCTGTCTTCCGTAATCTTAGATCAGATGAAAAATGATAATCTGTTTCAGAAAGTCAGGTGGGACATCTCTGAACAAAGTTTTCATGGAGTCTGCTGTAAAGTGTTTATGTCTCACATCGTGCAAATCCCAACACTATAAAAGAATATGTCTCACTGTGAGTGGAACATAACATGGAATGCACCACGGAGCTTCTTCACCTTTTAAAAGATAAGGATGGGTGTAAAACGAGTGGCCTGTATGCAAACGGCACATGACTGTTTTGTCTTTATTTCCAGCTTGGGAACATGGTAAAAACTCGTTCTGGTTTGGACAGGTTTTGTACAATTTGTTATCTGTCTGCAAGTTCCAGTCCTCTTGCCAGAGGTCTTTGACATAAGCCTGTGTTTTGGGTTTCAGATCAATGTGAGGGATAGACAACCTGCTCAACTTTTCCTTTGTGGCACTCTTGGCAAGTTGATCAACCACCTCGTTGCCTCAAATGCCGACATGCCTGGGAACCCAAGCAAACACTATGTTATATCCATCTGATTTCAGAGAGGTGTACAGTTCCAAAACTTTCAGCAGCTGAGGGTGTTTGAGATTACAGCCAGCAATGGCCTCCAAAGCAGAAAGGGAGTCTGACAAAATTACCACCACAAGAATGTAACTGGATTAGGTATTTGTTACTAGTACTTTATGTGCACATTGTTTATTCTACCTCCCTTCTTTGTCTCTACATGCATGTGTCGTTACTGTTATTCTACATCATATGCTGTTTGTCTTCTGCCTCAGATGTATGCAGGTCTACACAACACCTCGTTTTTTACTCTTTCTCTTGTTTAGTTGCATCATATGCCCTTCATTGCTATCGCCTCCCCCTTACCATTTCCATCCACCCCCATTATGCCTGTGTCATCCCCTAAGAGAGAAAAAATAAACAATTTTTATATTCTTTTTTTGTCTGTTTACCTGTTTCTGTTTTCAGGGGAGGATGGATGGGATGGGGAGAGGCATTTGTAAGCACTCACAAAACTATTTCATCATAACATATATCCGGCTGACCTGTAGGAATGAACAAATAGAATAAGTGCACTAAAAATAGCCATGGTCCACTAATCATAGCCTTTTCATCATCCCAATAGGCAGCATACTGGCCTTAGTTCAACAGACTTACATTAAAAAAAATCAAACACACAATCTAGAGAAGATTTAGAAACGTATCATATTTACTTACAAACTCTCCAAGTATATTTTTCAAATGCTGCTGGTAGACTTCTGTTCTTTTTTTTCAAATTAAGTCACTAAATTCTAAAAACAAAAAACAAACAAAAATAAAAATAAAAAACCAGAGCACGAAAAGCATGTGTGGTTTCCTTAGAATGCTTAGAGAACTACAGTCCATCAGCAAATGCACAAAAAGGCTTAGAAGACTCTTCAACCAAAGTAGCATTCACTTCATCACATGAACATGTTCAAAAATAGGATCTTCCACCGATGGCAAGTTCGATCATCTTTCTAAACGACTAACCCAGAACACCTTGACAGAGCCATTACCATCAGTTTGAAGTTTGCCTTTAATCACTTTCATTTGCACTGTTCGCACCATTTCATCCTAACAAATCTTCTTTATCAATATACACTTCAATTTCTGCATCACCATTCTCTGTCGGAGGCTTTGTCACTATCACTTTCATTGTCACTGTCCGCATTAAGCTACCACCATGACCATCATAATGTACGTTACCTCTGTTACTGCTGATATGGTGATGCTTGTTTGCTGACTCTGGCGCTGGGCTGTCAACATTCTGCACAGATGTTAGTCTGCCCTTGCCGACAGTCTTTTCAGGGATCGGGTCCACCTCCATAGACTTGTACTTCCTGGCCGCTCTTTCTTTCTGCTCTTTGGTTTTGAAGCGGCGACCTGTCCTTTTCACCTTCAAGAAGGCAGCCAACTTTTCCCAATCACTATGTTCTTCACGAAACACTTTCACTCTGTTTGCGAGGAGGCGGTGCTCTGATAGTCGCAGCAAACTGCGCATTTCACTGCTCACCGATGACTAGGAACAGTTAAAAAAAAAAAGAAAGAAAAAAAGAGCGATGAATCATGAAGTCTTCAAACGTTCTAAAATACACCAGTACGTCATCATGAATTCTTAAAATTCCACTAATCATGAATATTACCCGCTCTAAATGTATTCTCAAACACCAATGGATATGTCATGTGGCTATTGCAGAAAGCAAAATGGAAAACATTCCATGATTTCCGGATAATGCTTACTGGGGGGAGGGGGGGGGGGGGGGGGGGGGAGTGATTTAACGTTGGTAACAAATCAATTACTACTGAAACTGGTCAAGATCTCTCAGGACCTAATCCCAGTAACAATGTAGATGCTAGACCTGTGCACCTGAAAATTACTTTGGTGTACTTTTTTTTTTACATTTCTTTGATCTTGAGCATTTCTTCCTTCAAATTTGAAGATTCACATCCCAAATACATTTCGACTGACCGCCAGTGCATGACATGTCGGAATCCTTTAGAGGTAAATCCTGTTCTTCTTGATCTCGTCTTGAAATGTCAGCCCCTGTTCCCACACTAAAAATGGAAGAAAAAGAAAAAAAAGGCAGTTTTCATATTAACTGTAAAAACACAGTCATAAGGCTTCTTCCTGGTGGGTTGGCTTGTTTCTTCTTTTTTTTCTACAGTGAAAGCACTAATGAACTTTTTGTCAAACGGTGTACAAAATACGCCAAATATCACTGAAATAGATGTACAGGTGTGAGATGTATCCAAACAAACTTTTAAATAATCTTTTTTGGTGTTCACTGTCCTACTGAACATCATATGACATACTGGACTAGCACTTTAACAGTGTAGACAATTAATCATCACACACACACACACACACACACACACACACACACACACACACACACACGCATGCATGCACGCACACACACCACAGAAAACTGCCTATGATCAGTATACATTAAAACAAAAAAAAAGTCCTCACGAAATTTAAACGCACACACACATACACCACAGAAAACAACCTATAATCAGTAAATATTATATATATATATATATATATATATATATATATACATGAAAAAAAAAGAAAAAAAAAGTCCTCATAAAAATTACAAGCACTCACACACACAGACACCACAGAAAACTGCCAAAAATCAATAGAGAATGTTCTAAAAGAAATCCCAACAGAAAAAAACAACTAAGCAGAGCTGAACAGTGGTGAAAGAGCTCTCTGAATTTAAAGATCATATATAACTACCTGTATGCATAATCTTTTGGCATGAAAAGGAACAAGACAAACAAAACGTAAAATATTACCTTGCAGTGAAAGACAACAAGAGAATAAGCCTATGAGATGGAGATGGACAGAGGGATAGAGAGGTGAACACAGAAGTGAAACGGAAGACAGACCTGCTTGCAAACATCAGCATAGGTTGCTGTATTGGCCATGGCAAACTTGCTGACCACATCAGCATTCAGGGCCTATTTAGACATGAAGGTCATTACATGTGCAGCTTCCACTTTTCAAGATTTTCACATACACCACAAACTAATGGTCTGCTTGGGTATAATCATGAGTGAGCGAGTGTGTATGTAAATAATGTTAGAATGTGCATCATCATACAACCACGAGTGTGTATGCAGTGGTACAGGTATTTTAGCATGTATGTGATGTGTGCGTGTGTGACGTGTCTGTGTGCGTGTGTTGTGTGTGCGTGTGCGTGTGTGTGTGTGGAGGAGTGCACACATGTGCATGTGTCTGTGCACGTGTGTGCAGATGAACACCCTTGTGTGTATGACTGTTGCTCTGTTTGTTTTCCTCAGTTTCTTTGACGTTTTCAGTTCCCCTCTCGCCCAGTCACTAATTTCACATGAAGCAGCAAACTTTGTATACAAAAGGTTGGCTGTATTGCCATCTGTCCAACTGGTAACATGTACACACATGCATCTGCATGGAACAGAAGTTATCTAAATATGATGCTCTACATTTCACAGGAAATGAAAGACCAAACATGAAAATCAGAGCTTGGAGCAATTACTGATCTAGACAATTCATCTCCAAATATGTAACCCTATGACATCTTAATATGATGAAACCAACTTGACTGACTAACACTGTAATGTGTCAAATCCACTTAACACACATAATGGAGAGTAATTCTTCAACCATATGCATATATAATGAAATCCAACTATGTGCAATAAATTGCATTCATGAATGCAAGTATGATGTTGTGCAAGTGATACTGTTGTACCAAGACCTTGTTGCAATAAACCAATTTTCTTTTCTTCAACCAACTATTTTCAGTGTAACAGTCCAACAGCTCTAGTTGCCACAAAAAATGTTGGTTTTTTTTTTAAAGAGGTTCTTCATTCTCTTCAATGTTTATGTATCCGAGCTATGTTTGTAAATGAGAAATAAAAAACAGAGAGATACGGATACGGATACGGAAAGTTTAATCATGTTTAGGCCACTGCCCCTCATGATGGGATACATATATACAAACATTTCTCAGAACTGACAATTGTGAACAGTGAAATCATTCAAAACGCACTTGGTAATAAGTTTAAGAAGTAAGAATGGAACACAGCTTAAAGGCTTTATAAAGACAGATTGACAGATTCCTGACTGTTTTTTCGTGCGTACTCGCCATAAGCAATGTAAATCTAAACAGACTTGGTACTTTGTAATATTTCAACGGAATGTACTGTGTTCTTAGGTCATACAGAACTGGACAACATAAAATGAAATGTACCTCACTTTCCTTCTCTTTTAGACAAAGTGGACATATTAATTCATTTTCACTATGTGCTCTATAGCGAATACGATGTACCACGATTTCAGAAATGCCAAGTCTAAATCTTGTCAGTATGTATCTTAAATGCCTGTCTAAATTTATCAATAAATGTGTTTTAACGTCAGGGACAGTGCAAAAGGTTCTGTAAACGTTAAACCTATCACTATTGTTAATATGGAAATTCCAGTCTTGCCACCTGCACGAAATCAGCCTTTCCTTAAAACTTTCAAAAACTCGTTAATTCCTTCCACGCCTTGATTTAGCCATACAAATCCATACCCAAACATGTACAATTTACTGCGAATATTTGAGGCCCAGTTTTTCTTCCCTCGCACATTCAAATCAAAAAGCGTTCTGTAGGCCTTATAAGGTCATCTGCATTCATCCATTCTCGTCAGTTTTAACCAAAACCTGATGCACTTTATAGCTGAGTTTATGTAAACAGGATATCTATTTGTTTCTCCATACACCAGGTCATTAGGTGTTCGCATTTCAATACCTAGGAATCGTTTAATAGCAAACAGATGCAGTTTTTCACAATGGTGTGCTGCATTGTCAAGTCCCCATAACTCTGCCCCATACTGAGCAACAGACTGAACCTGTGAGTCAAATAACTTAAAAAATCAAGAATGAGAGTTACATTTCAGCTTAAGTAACTTTTGCAGAATGCATAATAAAGCATTTCTTGCTTTGCTTGTAAGGTCAAGACATGCAGCAACAAAACTTAGCTTTGCTGAAAAATAAATTCCTAAATATTTGTATGCATTCACAACAGGCATCTCAATCCCGTTAAATGTCCATCTTTCTCTGGCAGCTAAATAACCCCCTTTCCTAAACACCACTATATTACTTTTATCCAAATTAACCTTCAACTGCAAAGCAGCGGCTGCATGCTGAAGACTGTTTATCTGTGTTTGTAGGCCTACGACTGTCTCAGAAAGTAAAGCCACATCATCAGCCAGAAGCAGTATAAATAATTCAAAATAATCAGACATAAACATTGCCCCGTGTTTCCCTCCCCTTATCACCTCTAATGCCAGCTCATTAATAAATAAAGAAAACAAGACAGGGCTGCAAGCATCTCCTTGTTTCACTCCACGAGTGCAAGTAATATAATCTGTTACACCACTCCCACATCTAATTCTGGCTTTGACACTGTCGTACATGCTGCGAATACATCTAAATATCTTGCCTTTGATGCCATTCTTTAACATGATAGGCCACAGTAAGTTTCTTTCTACGGAATCAAAAGCCTTTTCAAAGTCAATAAAGGCTACATACATTTTTCGATTAAAACAAAATTGTTTTTGTATCAGTGCCAATAAAGTAAACACGTGATCAACAGTGGAGTAGCCTTTTTTGAATCCAGCTTGATATTCGCCTGTCAAATTATGCTCTTCTATCCAGTCCTGCAGTCTACTATTAAATTTTTTTTTTTTTATAGCACAAAAACAGAGAGAGACAGAGAGAGAGAGGGAGAGAGAGAGAGAGAGAGAGAGAGAGAGAGAGAGAGAGAACTTACCTTAATTACAAAAATTTCATCCAGCATTCTCTGGGCTTTTCGGAGATTCTTCTCCTGTTGTTGTTCTGTGCCTCTGCAACAGTGATAATCCTTTATCATCAGACAATACAATACTAGAAGTCAGAATCAACTTGATCGACTGAAAGCACAGTGTTACTGGCCGCAATGTTTCACAATCACATATCCCCAGAAACAAACATTCAAACTGAGGAGTTGCAATTTTCTGCCCCCCCCCCCAAAAATCACTAAGAGTAAGATATCACATAAACATTATGCAAAGTGATTGTAATATAACCATACATTATCTGAAAAAAACAACAACAACAAAAGCTGTCTTGAAACTTCACTGTTTGAGTTTTTCACATAGCACTCAGTAAAATGCCACCTTCTCGAAACTTCATTTTACAACAGTATGTCAAGGTGCTTGAAATGTAGTTAAGTTACTGGAATACACATGGAGCTAAAAGCCTCGTTTTCATTCAACACCTGCCTACCTTGCGCTGAAGAGATCTAAGCTAAGTGAAAAATTTGTTCATTTTCATTGTCCTATTTGTTTGTGTCTTGCCTGAAGAAGACCTAAGAGGTCGAAACGCATCGTGTTTTGTCTTGTGACTCGTTTGTGCACATATTCTCTTGGCGGTTTGCTAACATTTATTTAAGATTTGGAATACACATGCTCACCTCTACAAACATAAAAGCACTGGGGATTCATGGGATGGAAAGCGGGGAGCAAAATCTTTTTACCAAGAATGGAGAGTATCAACAAAATGCGTTATTTTGTTTAAAACAAAGAAAACACAGAAATGTACACTAACAGTCATAGAATACTCACTGTAAAATGCTAAAACGCTGATGCTTTACACAAAAACAACTGCAAAAGCAACTCAAAGGAAAAGCATCAAATTCAAAATACACTGGAAATAACTTCTCATAACAAGAACAATTATTTCTATAGCATCAATATAATCTCCCTTTAATTGGTAGATAAACAGTGGGGAAAAAAACCTATTCTGAAGTTAAATTTACATCCAAAACCTGTAAACCAACTTGCCAGTCTTATTTTAGCGACACAGACTGATCTGAAGATGAAAAATTTGGAGAAAATTACAAGTTCTGCAAACGGGAAGAGTGGCAGAAGCAGTGGAAGGTGCACAAAACAAAACAAAAAAAAGAAAAAAAAAAAAACACAGGCAGTACTCTTGAGGCAGCACATGTTTCACATTGCAAAATAATTATACCACTTTCGAATAAATTTTCCACAAGTGTCCATTAAAATTTTGTTGAGTCAATCAATGCAAAAATTTAGAGACTGGAGGTGGCCTTTCAAAGATTTCCAGTAAAATAAAGAGAAAATCAGCTGAAAAAAAGGACAAATGACACGTCTGATGGTACTGAAGGACAAAGCACTAGAGAAATTAAGAATGACAATGGCAATGTCAGTGAAAAGGAAAACGAAACAAAAAAAAAGAAAAAGAGAAAAGAAAAAAAAAAGCGCATGTCGTAAAAAAATACAGAAAGAAAGGAAGGAAGGAAGAAAGAAAAAGAGGCATGTCTAAAGCCACATTTAACATTTCACACTGTCTCTGAACGGTCAAAGAAACTACCTGTATTTCCCCTGTCAAGTTTGATTTGTTGACATTTTGTTCTCTCCAGGTGAAAAAAAAAAAAAGAAGAGAAGAAAAAAGATACATGTCTTTAAAAAAAAAAAAAAAAAAAGGAAAAAAAAAAAAAGATGCATGTCTACAGCCACATTTAACATTTCACGCTGTCTCTAAACAGTCAAAGAAACCATCAGTATTTCCCCTGTCTCATGTGTGATTTGTTGATGTTTGTTCTTTGCTGTGTGAAAATGCTTGCCGAGTTAATACTAGATAAATATTCACTCTTGTAAGCCAATGCCAGGCCATCAAAAGCATTTCAACATCAAGGGGAGAAAGGATCATCTTTATCAATGTATGGTCATTCTTTATGATTCTGATGTAACATTGCACAGCATGAAATTTTTTTTTATATAGGTATTTGAAATATCTCTGCCAGTCAACATGGACAAACAAATTTCAAGACAAAACACGACGCGTTTCGACTTCTTAGGTCTTTTTCAGGCAAGAGAAACAACCTGCAGGACAATAAAAATGAACAAGCATTTAACTGGCCAGAGTGTTGGTTATCTTGCCTGAAGAAGACCTAAGATGTCAAAACGCAATGTGTTTTGTCTTGAAATTCGTTTGTCCACGTTAACTGACGGCGTTACTTCAACTACCTTTTAGAATTTGTTCCAATTTCCACCTGCAACACACAGACATACAAAATTAAATCCATGTCTTAGCTTGTGCCCACACTGACACAGCGACAGGCCAAAATCATGCCTATCTTGGTTTTCCTGCTGAAGTGATCGTTGCATACAAAGTCCCTTAACCCATGTGAATGTGCTCAGGAACTTACTTCTTGCTTTTCAGTTTCTGGATCATCCTGGTCAACTTGTGGATGACTTGCACTTTGGCAGACTTCACAACACTTCTCATGTTCACCACCTGAAACGGCAAGGTCAACACACACACTGGTTCAGCAGTTGTCAGACATCAGAGCTGTTTACCCTATAACTGCCTGAGGTGTTCTTTTCAACCAAAATGAGTAGATTTTCTGCAAACAATGTGTACAAATCTACCAAATTTTTGCAAAAGCATGGAAGGGGAGGGAGAGAGAGCATGTTCATCTGTCATCATGCAGCAGAGGGTAAAGGGATATCTGATCTTGTAGTGACTTCAGTAAACACAGGTTCTTCCGACACAAATTACTTTTAACCCCCCCAATTCATCTGCATACCTTGGCACAAATTCATGTCCTCTCACCTTTTTTTTCCCCCTTTACATTTCAGGGCCTGTAGTTGCTGCTATCGTTCCTTTTAAAAAAAAAAATTGAACACTTTTGTACCACACTTCCTGCCAAGAATTTATTTATTTATTTTTTTACAGGGAGTCATGGCCTTTTTATATGCCTCAGAGCAAGACAACTGAAAATGAACATTTTTTGTCTCCCTTTGATCACTTGGAATCAGGAGTGTGGCGAAACGGTCACTGAATGTCATATAAATTTACATTCATTCATTCAAGTATTAATTCTGAAAACGCATGCCTCATTACCTTTTTGCTGGGTTTCTGGAAGGCCAACAAAATGCAGGTAAACACTTTTGTATATCCACGCTGCACAGGGATGACTTTACACAACATCAAGGACAAGTCGCTTTTAGTGTGATCATGACGCCATGTAAAATATTAATACTATCTAGCCGAGAGCGGCGCGTGCAGCACAATTCCCTGCTACCGCGCGCTCGCGCATGGTGCTCAGTCCCTGCTAACGCGCGTATTTCGCCACTTTTTAATTTATTTATACGGTAGCTAGACAACAACTGACAGTGTTGTGTTAGGTGTCATAGGAAAGAACAAACACTCAACTAATCGAACATAGTAATTTTGAATCATTTACTTTCAATAGGCAGACACGACTGTGCGTTGAAAAACAAGTCTGACAAGTAAAAAAATTCTTTGTTTACATTCTATTCCGTTCTTTTACAACACGAAATCAGAAGATGAAGGGATGGCTGCATCTTCAAACAATTCACTTTGCTCTTCTCTTTCATAGTTTTCTATCTCTCTATCACTCCCCTCATCACCAGATCCACTTTGTAATATGATTTCAAGCGCTTCATTGAGCGAGAAATCACTACCACCCCTTCATCTGACCGATATTTTTTTCACACGCGTTTAGCGGCAAAGCCCGGTGCCATCAGTTCCTTTGTTTCAAAGCTGCTGGGGTCACCCAAGTTCACGATAGAACACTGAAAGTAAGGTCTACAACTCGCTACGACATCCCAAAGACTAGTTACAGAGCTTATTTCCCTTGGATCATTTTATGGAAAGTGTAGGAATTTTTTTATGTTCCAGTCACCCAATAGTGGGCGACACGGTAGAATGTACTGTCTGTCTGTCACCCAGCCTTGGGTGCCTCGGCTTGAGGGAAAGAAATCCTGTCACCCACTATTAGGTGACACAGCTGGTAAAGGTTAAAAGCTGATGCATAAAAGAAAACAGTTGTAACTCAAATGTAAGATTATAATGCGCATGCAGTACTCAGAACGAGAATATTCACTACATGTTCTTTTGGCTGTTTGTTGATTAAAAAACAAACCATGAAAGAAAAAAATAGAATGGTTAAATATTTTCACACACACACACACACACACACACACACACACACACACACACACACAAAAACACACACATCCAGTGGCCATTACACAATGGCATCTGCCAGGGAGCAGATATCTTAATGGAATGCCATGTGCATTCCTGCACCCTATGCAAACATAGTGCAGGCTTCCTAGGGTGGTGCAGGATTGCTCTCACCTAGTTTGTTCGGCAGTTGAGGACAGTATTCTCTGGTCCCCACCCACACCTTTGGATGTATCTTTTGCTTCAGTCTATAAATTCAGCAACATGATCACTGATCAGCAAGCTGCAACGGTCCATGTTTTAAGAGTGCTGGACAATAAAATGCCTTGTCATGATCAACAAAATTTGCTGATTGCTATGGTCAAGTCAGTACCACAACAGAAAGCCTTTAACATTTAATCTATATCCACCCATACAGCACTGCAGCTATGATCAAAGATGTTATATGCCCGAGTGTAGAACCCAGAAACAGAAGTTTGGGTTCCTGTCACTCCAAGAGAGATCCGACGAGCGAGACATACAGTCTCAGGTCTCAGGACAGGAGTTAAGATTCTAAAGTAGCATCGCATAGGCTGGCATTTGCTTTTTCGTAGCTACAGATGTGGGCAGACCACGAGAGGCCATTGCAAGTTTGTCCCAATATTAGTTATCACCTGACTTGCTTCAGAAACAGGTTTTCCAGCTGGCGGAAAATGGGTGATCTACGGTGTACACTAAGAATGTAACACTTTCTGGCACAGAACCTCTCTTTCAAGTTGTTTCAGGTCATCCTGCAGGGTTGTATAATCTGCCTGGATGTTAATTCTCCAGTAAAGTACACAGTCATCTGCATCCAGGATCAGTCCAACTTACGACTTCAAGGCTTGTTGCAGAAGGTCGTTGATGTGCCACAGGACAGGATAGGGTCTGGGACACTGCTTTGGAGTATGCCAGAGTCTATGGTTGTTTTGACCACAGTTTCTTTTTTTCCTAACCATCACCTTCGTATGCTACTGGGTGAGGAAGGTGGTGGGTCACTGATGGAGTGATCCTGTACTCCATGGCTCTCCTGTTTCTCCAGATGAGTTTTGAGTCGGTAGCTGCATCTACGCATAGAAGTCCAGAATGGTGATATCCCCCAAGACATCAGAACTCGGGCATAAGTCATGGAGGGTTGCCATCAGCTGGGTCTCACAGGAGGAGCAGCAGGCTAATCCATGGTTTAGAATTGCGGGATGTTGTGCTGTTCCAGGTGGTACACCAGGTGATTAAAGGCAAGTGACACAAAAAAAAGGGAGTTAAAGCATAACTTCCTTCATTGTTTATACTTTAAAAAAAAAATTGAAATGGGGGGGGGGGGGGGGGGGGGAGGGGGTCTAATCTGATGCAAAAACCGTTATCTGGATCTGTATGCATCTAGGAATGATGCTAGTAATGGCCATGACATTGACAAACTCAAAGGGATTACACAATGGGCATTAGGGAAGAGGTTGGGGGTGGAGGAAGTCCCATACCACATAACTCTGACTGTTTAGGGTTTTTTTTAATGTTTTTTTTTAATCGATCCGACTACCTTTCCTACTGGTATGCCCAGCTGTGCTGCAGTGCAAGCACAAATGCCTTTTGCTCCCATAGGAGCAACCATTCCCCAGTTCTGCCAAATCACAGTGGCTAAGCCCTTACTGACACCAGATCCTGGCAGGAAGAGTGGGGGGAAAAAAAGACAACCTACAAGCCCCAACTCCACCCTTCTCTTCCCTTCCTGTCCTTCCAACCAAGCTCTAAACTATACTGAGCAAGAGAGGATTCTTAACAACTTATATTCAGATGACAACTGACAGGTCTCCTTATTGAGACTGTACCATTCTCTCACTATTCGGGGGGGGGGGGGGGGGGGGGAAGAAACTGTTGATCTATAGACATGTGCTACCATTCCCATGTGAATGTCACAGCTATATTTTGTTGTGTGACCTTGAATGATATTTTCTCAGCGTCTTATTTCCTATTGGTTTGATGTACATTTCTGCTGAGAGTCCTGGGTACTGTCCTCTGACAATCGTGCACAAGAAGGCCAGACATTCTGACAGAACAGACCCACCTCACTTCACATCTCTTAAAACTAAATGCACCCTGGATGATACATGTCAACCAATAATCTTGCTTAGTAAAACATGCTACCTCTGTGGTGAGCTGCATTTTTCTGGTAAGGATGAAGTGTATTCTAGGTGATGGCGCACAAGAATGATCTACACTCTTCTTCCTCGTTGCAAAACCTGCCGTTTCTCCCTGTTAATGTTAGGCTGACACTAACTTTTTTCATTCCTTTCATGTGGTCTTACCTAGATAAACATTTGCAGGATTATCACAATGATTATGAACCCAAAAATACCCATCTGTTTCTGGTCTCCCTAAAAACTATCATTCCTGTGATTACTAGCTTCTGTGATCATAGACAAGTAATAGCGCTAGGCATATTCAATGTTTGGCACCTTTTCAGACTTTGTATCACTATTGTCTCTAACACTAAATTGTAAGAGAGAGGTCTAGCATGCTTGTTGAGCAGCCATGAAATTGTGTGACCAACTTTATTCTGCTTTGTTCTCCATGTTAACTGCAACATGTTATCTCATGTTCTTATGACACCATTCACATTGTATCCATATATATATATATATGTAGTTCTTTTGTCATTACATTGGCAGCATCCATGCAGCACCTTTGGAAATCTTCGGAAGAAAACATAGTGTAGTTTACATTTGGGCATGTCTTCTTCTTCTTTCTTTGAGTGTCCACCTTCATCGAGTTGAAGATTCTGACACTATAGTAGGGGGTTTCCGGATCTGATGGGCCTTTCACTGGAGTGGGTAGGATGGACTAAGGTGAGGCACAGGAGGGATGGGGGGGAGGGGGGGGGGGCGGGGGGGCAGGAGAGGGAGCGGGGAAGGGGGAGGGAGGGGGAGGTGGTTAAATCCAGGATTTGAAGTCCTCCAGCGAGGCCGATGCCACTGCCTCAGCTGGAAGATTGTTCCACTCTCTCCCAGTGCGTGGAAAAAAGCTGTTCTTTCTGTAGTTCCTGCAACAGGATTCTACTTGGTACTGCAGCTCATGGGAGTTTCTGGTGTTGTACTGGTGGCTGAAGCGCGGAGGGATATGCGCAGTGTTGATCTTGATGTTGCCGTGGTGAAACTTGTAGAAGGTGGCTAGCCTGATTTGCTGAGGTTGCTGTTCTAATGGAGCCCAGTGCAACTGGTTGTACATAGCACTTACGCTGGACGTCTGGCGGTAGCGATTTACAACCCAGCGCGCCGCCCTTTGTTGAACTTTTTCAAGTACCATCTTGTCACCTCCTTGATGGGGATCCTACACCTGGCAGGCATACTCTAGGGCCGGACGCACAAGGGCTTTACAGGCTTTCTTTCGTTTGGATAGAGACTAATTTCAGGTTTCTCTTCACAAAGCCGAGGGTCTTAGAAGCTTTGTTAACGACGTTGTTAATGTGGGGTTCCCATTTCAGATCTGTGGACATGGTGACCCCGAGGTATTTTTCCTCCTTGGAATGTTGTCATCTTTACTTCATTAAAGCCACTCATGCAAATAATTTTGATTCATCATTACGCAAAATTTGATAGAGATAAGTGACTCATTGCATACTACTTTCAATCATCACTTTTTGGAGTTGTGATGCCGGCTCCATCATGGCCTTGCATTACAATTGTCAGGGGAGGTCACTGGGTAATGGATGAACTGCAGTTTATTCTCTTATAGAACAGAATTTCTCTCCATTTCCCGACCCTGCTGTATTGTGAACATTTCTTAATTCACTTCAAATGTCCACAAGTACAATAGCAACAAAATTCGTTACTTTGTTCCATTTTATCGAATTATACAATCTTGGTATCATTCGTAACAACCCCTTTCCTCCCTTTTTTAAAGGAGTAACTTGCATACATGTCTTTGTTGTTGTTTTTCTAATAAACCTACATGCTACACAGTGGTGGGTGGATCTACTTCAAGTTTTGACCGCTACCAGTATCATGTAATGACTAAATGACACCGTCATTGACAGTATTGACACAGTCGAACAATTAGCTAACAACGGAGACCATGTCTAGGCAGTGGTATGAACAAACAAAAAGAACACTGCTTCTTCTACTACCATGTTATTCAAAGCGACGAGGTCAATTGTCGCCTCTCTGGCAGTGTCAAGCTTCCTCAGTTGGTCTTCCTCCTTATCGACATCCATTTTCGCCATGCGCTCACCACAACCGGAAATGAAACGGATAAGCTGCCCCGTCAAGAAATAGAAGACTTTACGACTATATAAAAAAAACGCCTTATAATAAAACAAAATTGAAATTAAAGCATTTTGTAACTGGTGCTATTTCAGTTCGGAAAGTAATGATTCAGAGGCTCACTGAGATGTGTTACGACATCAAGAATCCTGGTTGTGTGAAGTATATATACACGGCAGATGTGCAAAGGAGTCAAGAGGAAACACCAAGTAGAGCATGATAAACGATCTTCAGAGACGCCGTTCCCCTCTTAGAAGCGTTTCGGCACTGAACTCCATACACTCAATGGGAACCGGGCCATATGCCTCTCTGCTGTCAGAAACTTCTCAGTTTAGGCGCTGCCGTGATACAAACCTTCACTTCCTGAATGGTCAGGCGCCATGAGGCAAACTCGTATTGTGATGGACACCTTGCCAATGCAGCAACCGGACTTCTACTGTATGCAGTAAAAGTTCCTTAATGGTCAGGCGCCATGAGGCCAAGTAGTATTGTGATGGACACCTTGCTAATGCAGCTACCGGACGCCTGACAAAGTTTAGACGTTTAAGCATCATGAAGATCGCTTTCGTTCCTCCTCGACCAAGTGGAACTCTCCTCAGCTGCTTCTGCCGTTGCCTGTACGGGCCAGGTCCTCGCCTTACCAACAACTGTGAGCAGTTTTATGGCTGTACCATAGCCATATGAGCCTACAGCCCCTCTCCCACCCACCCACCTGCAGCTCTGTCCTAGCACCCACCTCCAACCCTCCACTGCTCCAACCTTTAAGGCGAGGACGGAAGTCAGACTTCATCAAGCAGCTGGCTACACAGGATTATTTCCCAATCTTGTAAATACTTGGCTTGGTATCTGCACTGTGAGGTGGCAGCTCATCGCAGTGTACCAACAGCAAAATGGAAAATCATTCTTGAAAGTTGTCGAAATGGAAGATCGATGACTTGGCAGCGCAGAGCACCTTCTTCTCATGTGAATGGTGGTTGGCTGCTCTCATAGGTCCACTTCATTTGTCAGTAAAGGTGGCTGGTTGTGGATAGCTGTTCCTCAACGGTTCACAGGCCGTTCTTCACATGAGACAGGGTGGTGGGATACGTGATGGTGGAGAATGGATACTTGGTGACTTTCGATGGTAGTCTGTCATTCCTGGTTCCAAAAATTGAGTTCAAGGCCTGTGGGGTGTGCCAGCCATCATGTTTTTGAGGACAGACTGCTCTGTAGGCCTGAAGATAGCCTAGTTTGGATAACCCAGAGATGACCAACCTCCAGACGGGAGATTCCTCGACAAGAGATAGGGAACTCGTTGCAACCTTTTTGCCTGTGAAAAAAAAAATCCTTGAATGGAACGACTACAATACAGACTACAGTCTGGGAACAATGACAACAGGCACCCTGCCTCTACGGCGAACCACAAAGAGAAGATGGACCAAACTTAGTCTGACAACTAACTACAGCCAACTTGACTCCACACAGACTCCGGTCAGGAAACCACCACCTTGATTCAGCACAGACTTTGTTATCTGTGGGCCATCTGTCCAGAAGAACCTTTGGACAACAGGATGCTAATATCATCATGCATGTCTATTGTAAGAGAGGACCGTTACACACGAATAGGTCCGGTAATATTTTGTCCCCCAGACCCTCAAGATAACAATACACAAATCTCATACTAACAACATATCGCTTAATATGGTCTGGGAACTGTTTGAGTCTACATGAAGAAATGTAACAGTGTAAAAACTCTCCTGTAATAAAATGGATATCTGATTGGCTGACTTCAGTTTCCACTCTTTATTTGAAGATAAGCACGCATGTACAAAAACAAAAAAACAAAAACAGCAACAAAAAAAAAGATGCAAGGCTGTACATACTGTTGATAATACAATATAACACAGTATGAAATTATATTAGTAAGCTGTAACTAAGGTAGAAGGGGCCTGTGCATATATACCTAGTATCCCCTTCCCCCCTATTTATAGTTCGTACTTGTATCCTGGGGATACTGGTGACTGATTCAATAGAAACAGCTTCCCCGCCTTCTGGAAGTTCTGTGTAAGAGCACTCTTCTTTTCTGTGACTCTCTCTGACTCTGTTTACTCCCCCCCCCCCCCCCCCCCCCCCCCCCCCCCCCCCCCCCCCCCCCCCCCCCCGGTGTTTTTCTACATTTGTGGACCATTCTCCTGTCTTTGTTTGGGGGTATTCTTTTACTTTTTTTTCAACTAAAACTTGCGACATGTCATCAATTGTTGTTGTTGCTGCTGCTGCTGCTGCTGTTGTTGTTGCTATGACGTTCAAATGTTTTAGATTTTTGAACGATGTTATGATATGGTAATGGAAAATCAAGTGGATGCCTGGCGCTCTCAGCACAGTCCAGTTATACTGAAAGTAAAGATGTCAGTTAAACTACCTTGTCATGATTTTTGTGTGTGTGTGTGCGTGCGTGCGTGCGCGCGCGCGCGCGTGTATGTGTGTGTGTGTGTGTGTGTGTGTGTGTGTGTATGTGTGTGTGTGTGTGGTGTGTGTGTGTGTGTGTGTGTGTGTGTGTGTGTGTATAAACAAAGCTTGTATATTTTTGTAAAAACCCGATCGATTCCGGCGGGGGAAAAAGAAAACAAAAAATGAAAAAAGAACTAGGTGATTCTGCAGCAATACAACGTGTCTTCTAGCGCATTGTCTCACAATGATCTGAAACTGGCCATACTCATTATATCCCTCCAGTGTTGAGCTACGACAAGAAAAGCTAACTCTGTTCAATACAATTTATGTTGCTTCAGCTGACCACAGAAGGCTGTCGAAAAGCTAACCAACTAAGCTCCACCAACCAACCATATACGCCAGCACACTGGATCAATTAAGCAATTTAAAGATGTAGATGCAGACATCAATTATTTAAAGATGTAGATACAGGCTGTGGCTGTGCATTTGAGAGCTTGGAGGCAATCCTAATGAGAAGCCACACACACACACAAACACACACACACACACACACACACACACACACACACACACACACACACACACACACACACTTGCTCGTGTAAGCCCGAAATTGAAAGCAAAAAAAAGTAAGGGTTACTGTTTAGGGCTTGTGAAAGATGCCGTGTGTATACGCAAACAGCATCAGTGGCAGCCTTTTTTTTTCTTCTGTTTTTAAGCCAGAGGGCGCTTTCGGCAAAGCATGGACTCGTAATTGGCTTCCTGTTCGACTGCTCGTGAGCTAAGAGGTACGGATGTTTCCCATTGTTTGAAGTACTTACTCATCGGACCAATGCGCTCGTGCTTATACATTATAACATTTGTTTACATTCTGTCAGGTTTTATGGTTTTGGCGTTGCTTTGTAATTGTCATGCATCTTAACTTTCACGATCTGTCGCGCGAGTCGAGCTTGCGGCTGACCAGTTTGCGCTCTCCGAGTCAGTTCTGCCTCTGGCATGATGATATATTATTAACTAGATCTAGGCCTGTTATTTTGTCTACATTTTTGAATACTTAGGTAGACAGACTGATGCATTTTACTGCTGCCGGTCTTTTGCTGACAAAACAGTTGAGAGAAATTAATGTTATGATCGATAGGCCTTGTGTGTGTTGAATTCCGAGTCTGAAGTCTGCATTGCCACGTTTTCGTCTGCTACTCCTACTCACAAGTGTACTCTGTCGTTTGACTGGTGATGCATGGGCGTAACCATTAGCCAGCAGCCGATCTCTCAGTGAGTCATAGAAATTTCTTGTAAAATTTGACTCAAGATTCTGGTATTTCTGTGAGCAAACATTGTGTGAGTGACTGACAGGCAGGGGTTGTTTCCCGAGTATCTGTTAATAGGTTCATTCATGGGAAGTGATGCTTGTTTCTGTAAGAACCAGAATGGGAAAAGGTGTGTAACATGGCTGATGGCAGAGTAGATCTTGTTTCAGTCAACATGACTATTGCATGGTGATTTTGGCTGTTGGTTGTATGAAGATGGTGTTTATAGAAATTAGAAGATGTTTATTTACATCTATGTGTGTTTTTAAAATCCAATCTGATCTGTAAATCAGACTCCTTCAGTTTCCCACAACATGGAGTACACAGGTTACTTGTACTGGATTCAGTATTAGTTAGGCTTTCTGTGGTATTTGATACAAATTCAAAGGCAACCATATTCTTGCTTGATATTTTCCCAAAATTATATTAACATCATTTGTTCTTCAACACTTCGTTGGTTTTTGTTTTCAAAGTGGAGCTTCTCAAGAATGGCATGGACATGAATATTGTAACTTTTCTGAATGTTTATTAACCGTTTGCCAGTGATCAGGAATTATGATTCGTCTCTTTAAATGCAAAAAAAAGAAAGACAAATTCTTTTTGTCAAGCAGAGAACAAACTTGATGAGAGGACAGTCACCAAGTTATGTTACTCAGTTTAGTTTATACAGATAAATTTGCTTTTTGAATGACCAGTATTCTGTACCAGCCACCATATCTGATGTAAATTATATAATTCAACTTACTTTACAAAGTGAGACGACTGCAGGCGGAAATCTAAACAAAGCTAAGTGAATTTTCGTTATTTTATTCGTTTGTGACTCACCTGAAGAAGACCTAAGAGGTCGAAACGCGTTGTTTTGTCTTGTGACTCGTTTGTCCACGTTTCTCTGGGCGGTTCGCTAACATTTATTTAAGATTTACTTTACAAAGATTTGCTGACCACTACATTCAATATGTAATCTTATATTTAATTTAACTGACACAGATTTGCTTTTGGAGTTAGCTGTTTTCTGTACTGACCACTGCATCTTAGATGCAGAATGTTGGCTATGAAAATCAATGGTTAAAATGTGCTGTCTCATGTCAGCTTTTTTCAGTTTTATGGTATAGAAATGAAAATGTGGACTATTGACCTGAAACATACTGGGCAACAGAGTGTCAGTCATTTTTCTGCACAATTTCTGACTGGTTCAAATTTGTTTTCACTACACATTTTCTAGTAAGATTTTCAATTCTGTCAGAACTATTTTTATCAAAGAAATAAGACTGTTGGTTTTCTGTGTGTGTTTGCTGAAAATGTTATGATATCTGGACCTCTTTCTTTTCGCCAGAGTATTTGTAACATTCTGTTGATACAACAGTTTATGCATTTATACAATAAATTGAAAAGAAACAATAATAAACATTATAAGATTTGCCTCAGTTATGTTGATATATCTTTAATTCCACAAAGTCAATATTTCTGTTCAAAGTGTTCACTTCAGCAGAGGACTGTAGAAAGTGGAATACCGAATAAGTAAGGGTGTTGGAAAAAAGTTTTTAAAAGTGTTTTTTTCTGTCATTTGAGCTGTAGATTCTTGGTGCACCATTTCGACAGGGTCAGAACCTGCTGAAATGGCTTGTTACTTCGACAATTAGTCCAAACCTTTGAGTTACAAATGCATTGCAGTGCTTGTTCTGATTGGCTGATCTTAACATCTAACAGCCAGCAAACAAGAATTTTTTGGTATTGTTTTCTTTTTGTTGGTTTTCGGTCATGTATCTTTTAAAACATTAGATCTATGACCCAATTACTCTAGTTATAACAAACCCTATTTTTCTTTTCAAATAACCTACCCATGAGATCTTTTCAACTGGAGCCATCATTTTCAAAATTTTTACCAGCAAAAGGTCATTTGACCACTTATACCTCCAAATACTTTGAAGCTCTGGGCCATAGCTAATGACATACGTTTTAGCTTTGATTTAAGCAAGTTCAGAGAGTATAATGATCACAAATGTATAATGATCGCAAATGCAGTCTGATACTGAAAATTATGACATTGACAGATTCAGTGATAGATTAAGAAATTTTACAGTATAAAATAAGACAGTACATGAGTGGTAGTGGTGTCCTCATACATGTTACATGCTTTTTACATCCCAAAAAAACTCATGTACACAGCAGGCTTCTTGTTTCTGTAGAGCAGACTGAAGAGCTGCCTGCCTGTGCTACTTTTATTCGTTTCTTGTATCATTTAGGCATATTCAGTCACACATGTTTTTCTCATTCTTTGGACTTTATTTCTGGTTTTATGGAATAAACCAGATAGCCTATACTCTGAGGTAAAGGTATAGATTTATTCATAGTTATGTATACAAGTGTTTCTTTTAACTTTAAGTGTGACTAATAAGCAGTCTTTGGTTATGTAGGGTTTAGAAAATTAGTCCAAATGTCTGACCTGCTCGTTGGGCTAATGCATAGGTCAGACATCTGCTAAGTCGTAGCCACGAGACACTCTTCTTTAATTTTTTTTTTATCTTTGTGATTAATTCATTTTTCCATCAAAACAAACTGAAATCCATCAGCTTTAGATCATTTGCAGTGTGCTAATGAAACTTAGCAGATACAGTGTAGATATGGACTAGTCTGTGCGCAGTGATACCTCCTTGATGATGAAACTGATTCCAAATGGGTCTGAAAAGTTAGTAAAAAGTTTGTAAATTCTATACCCTTTTTTTGAGTGTGAACTGTAGACTCATTATCTGTCAGGACAGTCATGCTGATGTGTGTGTACTAGGTGGGTGGGTTGGTGGTTAGGAGAAGGGGGTATGGTGGGTACTTCAGGAAAACAAATTGTCTGGTACCTGTTGTCCTCTGAACTTCTCATGACTTTCATGAGTAGAATCTGATGGAAAAGTCTGTATTATGATTTTTGTTATAAAAAGAAAAGAATTTTGGACTTAACTTAGACTTAGATGCTCCTACGTCTTGCGACGCATTAGGCAGTCAAGTCGCTCCACTGTGCATGGTCCTCAGCCAGTCTGCTGTTGTCACTCCATCCTCTATCAGCGAGTCTGAGGTCTCTCTTGACCGTCTGTTGCCAGCTCATCATGGGTCATCCTCTTTTTCTCTGGCCTGCTGGGGTCTATTTAATGGCCTGGTTTGCAAGTCTTGATGAGGGTAATCTCAAGACAAAACCCAGCCAGCGGAGGCGCCGTTTGCAGATAGTGGTTGACATGGGGAGCTGTTTGGACCTCTCTCTGACCTCTTCAATTGGTATAAAGTCTGACCATTTGATGCCCCAGATCGTATGTAGGCACTTGAGGTCAAAAGCGTCGACTTCCTTCTCCTGGGTGGTTTTTAGTTGCCAGGTTTCACAGCCATATAAGCAGCATTGAAAATACACTGGAGTTATAAAACTTCAATTTGATTCCAAGGGAGAATTTCTTGCTGTTCCATATTTTGTTCAGCTGATTGAATGCTGATGTTGCCTTCCCAATATGACACTTCAATTCATGTTCGAGGTCATTGGCGTTGTTGATAGAGCTGCCTAGGTATGTAAAGTTCTCTACTTCTTCCACTTGCTTTTGGTCGATGAGAACGTCTGTTGGCCCATGGTGTTTACCGGTCAGCATGTTTTCACAATTTTAGTCTTTTTGGCACTGATAATGAGGCCAATGTTGCTTGCAAACTTGCAGATATTGTCTACAAGCACCTGCAAATCTTGAGTGGTGCTTGCAAGAACAGCAATGTCATTGGCAAAGTCCAGATGTGAGAGGCTGTTTCCTTCTGTCCACTTGACTCCTTTTCCTTGGGTTGCATGTTTCAAAACTTAAATTTTTGAGCTGATTTATTTTTAGATTTACTATCAAACATGAATTAAAAGTTGAACTGGATAGAGCTTTTCTAAGCAGAAATTAAGCACAAGATAATGATACAAGAAGGTTATTCAGTGGGTGCGAATTGTTCTAGGTATTGCAGAGTCATTTGATCCATACTTAATGTTTAATGATGATGTTGTAGTGAGTGAAATATGTTTTTAGTATTTTTTACTTAGTCTCTTCTCCCCCAAGTCATCAACTACAACATTTCAATGGATATTTTGAATATTAGAGATAAATCATAATTATGCGTTTGACTTCTTATGTCATTAGTCACATATGGGTCATTGAAATCTTCAGATTAGTAATAAAGCTTTGTGTGTGTGTATGTGTGTGTGTCTCTGTGTGAGTGTGTGTTGTGTGTGTGTGTGTGTGTGCGCTTGCGCGTGTGTGTACGTGTGCGCGCGTGTGTGCATGTGTGTGTGTATGTATGTGTGTGTGTGTGTGTGTTGAGGGGGGGGGGGGGGGGGGAGTCTGTTCTCTCCTTATAGTCATATAGTGTATACCATTTCTTACGTGAGAGACTGTGCTAGCCTCTGGATGGCTGGAGAGTTAAGAATAGTTGTGTGGGCAGATTATTTCTAATTGATTATAACTGTGCCTGGTGTGTGTCTTTTTGCTAGGAGAGGAGACCCACTGTAGCAGCCAGAGTGAGGTGGACATTTGGGGAGAGGCGGAGGAGAGTGAGACAACTCAGCATCTTGCCTAACAGATCCTCGGCAAAGCAGACCACAACTGGCCCAACTGCTGCATGCAGTACTGCACTGCAACTGTTTTGTGGACAGGAAATAGGGAGAGCGCCAGAATGAAACCTGTGGTGATGAAGGCGTTGTGAGGGATTTTCAGTGGACACACTGTGAAGGACACATGATAGTGAACAAAGTGCTGTGAAGGATACAGGATTACAGGCTGAAAGGTGGTGACATCATAGTTGAGAGGAGCAGCGCTGCTGTAAGAAAATGCCAATGGAGCCGCAACAGGTAAAGGCACCACAGCCATGGGGGCTGAACATGAGATACATTTGTTTGAAAATCATGTGAGCATAACTAATAATGTACAAATAATCAAGTTTGCTCAGAGCTGTAAAATTCTACTCTGCACTTTTACAGGTGGACATGTTTGAAGACTTGCTTGCTTAGAGCTTAAACAGATGCATGATTTATTTGACATTCACATATATTTTTGTTGCATTGCATACAAAAGACTTGTATTATTGGTCAAAAGTTGTAATGAAAGGCAAGTCATGCACTAGAATTTGTAAATGAAAGGCCTGTCATGCTCTACAATTTCTAATGATGCTGGTGTTTATCAGTGCATAACTTCTTCAACAGTGAAAGGAAAACTCCGGCTGGAGTGCCAAAACGGTTCCCGAGTTTCTTGATTTTGTAAACATGCTATAGTCTCAGTGTGTGACAAGTAGTACTCTGAACAGCAGGTTTTGGGGTACACCGTCCTGATGGTTAGGCATATGTGACACTTGCTGTCCATTTTGTGCATGTGTTGTGCTTTGTTTCAGACCAATGAGCAGTGGTGCGTGGGGACAGAGGTGATAGCTCAGTACAACTTCCAGGGACGTTCGGCAGAGGACTTGCCTTTCCAGAAAGGAGACTTACTGGTCATACAACGTATTACCTCTGTAAGTACTGCATGTCACTCTCAGCTGCCCGGTGCCTGTCACCTCTGTCTGTGTAATCCTACTTTAACAGTTGATCTCACTCTCTCTTGTCTCTTAATATCCCCCTCCCCTGCCCCCATCCACAAATTTCCCAGCCATTGGTTTTGGTTATGATCTGTTGATCATCAAAGTGACATGTGATTCCGAGTTAACATGTCGTTTACTGCCTTGTTTTCTGATTCTGTTTAGAACTGTTTCTGATTCTGTTTAGAACCTTTGTCTATCTGGCATCTGCTGTTTTTGGCTTCAGTGAGTGCTAGCACCAGTAAGTTTAGCTGACATTTACAAAATTGTGCGTGTGCTTGCTCACATGCTCATAACGTATACATGTACGCACACACTGACCTCAGTTTCTGACTTATTTGAGCAGTGTGATGTTCTTTGAGAAGTTTTGAATACTGTGCATGTTGTCTGTTGAAGAGATACATTAGCTGGTTGTTCGAGTGAGTGAGTGAGTGAGTGAGTGTGTGTGTGTGTGTGTGTGTGTGTGTGTGTGTGTGTGTGTGTGTGTGTGTGTGTTTTGGGTGCATGTAATAATAAGATGGATGGCCATGATGTGTAAATCATTGTTTCAGGATCGCATGTGGTACAAAGCGTGTGATGCCAATGGCAGGGAGGGAATGATACCAGCCAACTATGTGCAGCCCCGCAAAGTGGTCACCCTTCATGCTATGCCGTTAGTATTGCTTTTCTCTCACCTCAGAAGGGATACACATGTTTTGGGTCAACTTGGTCCCTCTTTTCTTGTGTTGTGTCTCTTCTCTGTCTTGTGTCCGGATCTGTCTGTATCTGCCTGTCACATGGTATCACAAGTGTTTACGAAGGTGAGATTGTTCAGTTTCGGTCTTTAGTCTTTTTTTGTGCTGTTGATTTCTTAGCTAGTTTTGTCAAGAGTTATGTCATCACTAGTTATACGTTGGATCTCAGATGAGCGACAGAACTGTCATATTGTTGATATGTACTTGTTGAATATCTGCTTGATAAATGCTGTGTTTTTGTGTATGTGTCTTGTTGTTTGTAAAAATGTTCTGTATAGCTTTTAACTTTGATGACCATGTTCACTGGCTGGTTAAAAAAAATCTAAAAGTCAGTTTATAAAATCCAGGGGTATGTGGTAAGTTCAAAGTAATATTATTATACACCATGAACACTTTGTGACAGGAAATGGCATTACTTCAGTTCTATCAACCGTTAAAAAATTCACAATGAGCTGTCGCTTAAGTCCAGATCTGTGTATTCTTCTGACTCTGGACTTCAACACTCACTGTACATCAGCTTTGAAATCTTTGATTGGATAAGATAATGTTGCTTATAGCCCAGCCGACCGCAAGGGGCCACATCAGGGCTGTAAATCTTTGATTCATTTGTGCTTTAGCTCAGCAAAACCAAATACACATTAACCTTCATATATTCAACAGCATTTGTGATAAAATCTTTGATTCATTTGTGCTTTATCACAAATGCTGTTGAATATATGAAGGTTAATGTGTATTTGGTTTTGCTGAGCTACAGATACCCTATGACCATCTACTCATTGTTTTTCATAAGGGTGTATCTTTGTTTGCTGGCCATCACCAGAAGTCTGTATTGTGATGAAATATTATGATAAACATGATAGATTGAAAATTAACAGGCCTAGTGTGTTAGTGTGATAGGAACAAAAAACTTAAGTACAAACATTAATTAGGATTTAAAAGTTGAAGAAATATGATACAGGTTTTGATAGTACAGAAGCGCTAAACATAGTGTAAATATGTCATGTTAGTGATGGGTGTCATTTCAAATTGTTGATGTTTTGAAAAAAATTGAAGAAATGCGGTTGAGATTTTAATATTACAAAAATGCCAAACATAGTGTATATATAATATGATTTTAGTGACAGTGTGATTTGGTAGGTGTTGATGTGGAAAATGAACTAAGGACATTATAAAGATGTCGTTTTTCCTCAGGTGGTATCATGGGCGTATTTCACGCGAAGAAACAGAAAACCTGCTGCGCTATTGTGAGGATGGCGTATTCTTAGTCCGTGACAGCATTCATTTCCAAGGGGACTACACTCTGTCGGTGGCCATTCAGGGTCGCATTGATCACTACCGTATCCTGAGACGGGACTGTTACCTGGAGGTGGATGGGGGTGACTGCAGTTTTCCCTCACTGATCGATCTTGTGCAGGTCAATATCAGAGTGTGAGCCTGTCACCAGGATGGCTTTGGCAGACCTCATAATCTTTGTTCTCCATTGATTAACCTACCAAGGATCTTTGTTCTAGAATGTTTTTTGGCTAACATCTTGGTGTGCTGTCTGGAATGATTATATGCTGACTTCAATGTTTGTTTTTTTATTTGTTTTCAGAAGTAATGTGTGGAGGCATCATGATGCAAGTTTCATTGAATGGGATGACTGTGTGTTGGCATTGTGGTGTGACTTTGCCCCGAGAGGATTTGCAGGAATTGTGTGCATTGTGTCATAGTGGTCTGCTGACCAACCCTCGTCCGCAGCGGTCTGTGATGGTGGTTGTCAGATGTGCTGATGTTGGTGGGCCTCGTTGTTGGAACTTGACCATATTAAATTGAGCGCTGATTTTGTTGCTGTGAATGGTTTCACTGAACGTGGCATGTTACAGGTGGTCTTACTGACATACTGTCTGTGTTGCTAACATCAAGATAGCATGTTTTCAGTTGTTGTTGGCCGCTAACTGATATCTCTTTTTGACATGTATGTTTGTAGGTGGTGTGACGATAGTTGTTGTTGACTGAAATGGCATGTTTGCAGATGGTGTGAAACAGTGGCTAACTGGTGTGTTACTAACAGAAACATTGTGCAGTTCCTAGTTTTCTGAAGATGAATTTGGTCATTTGCTTTTTCATTCATATTCGTTTTTCCCCAAACTTGCTTGTTTGCAGAAAGCATGAATATGTTGTGATTAGAGTGTTCCTTTTTTCTAACAACTCTTTATGCTTGCCCATCAGCTATGCTGAATGCAAAGAAAAGTGTGTGTGCACACGCGTGCACACCTGTCCAAACACAAGGTGTGAATACCTACACAAGAGTGCATTTTTATACTAGTGTGCATTCCGCAAAGGTCTTTGACCTCATCTTTGGATGCATGCCTGTGTGTGGTGTGTATGTGTCATGTGAGGTGTGTCTGTGAATTTTAAAAAAGAAGTTTTATTTTTTTGCTCATCAGTTAAAAAAAAAACAAACGAAACAAAAACAAATTGGTATTTTGTTTTTCTGATTATTATGCTTTATCTTATGAACCGTAGTGCACATGATGCTCTCTTACACATGCTTTTTGTTCATCAATTTTTTTCAGTTTTGGTGAAGGACTGTCCAGTTCAGAAATCCAGAGTCAGATTTTGGTCCAACTCGTAGGTGTCTGAAAAGTCAACTCAGAGTGACTGACTGCATTCTGTTTAAACAGATGTGTCCTGGGCTGCCTGGTGTATGTCAGTTATACTGTGTGTAGGTGTAATTATGCATGTGTTATGTGTGAAGATGTGGCTGAAAACGCATTGACAACTCGTCAGTGTTCCATCAGTGTTATACATTTTGAGTGTGCATCGCTTTTCATATGTACCTGCGCATGACACTGAAACCTGAAGATAGGACAGAAGTCAGCAGGCTGAACTTGTTTCTTGCTCTACATGTTACATGCCGATGGATGGTTGTACTGACCCAGAGCAGTGACTTACCTGTAACAGAAGTAGCAGTAGTCAAAGAAACTATTGGAATGATACTGAGCAAGGGCATGTGCATGAGGCAAGTGCAGCATTTGTGTGATGTCTGTGTTGTAGATGGTTTCATGGTAAGATCACGCGCCAGGAAGCCGAAGAACTGCTGAAACCTCGGGAAGATGGCCTCTTCCTGATTCGGGAGAGCAGTAACTACCCTGGGGACTACACGCTATGCGTGTGCCACATGGGCAAGGTGGAACACTATCGTATTTTGTACCGGGAAAACCAGCTGACAATCGACGAGGAGGGCTTCTTTAGGACGCTGGACGACCTTGTGAAGGTAACGCTTGACGTCTTTTTGTCACCTCTCCTTTTCCCTCTGTTGTAGATGGTTGCATGTTCAGATTTCCCGTGAGGAAACCGAACAGCTGCTGCAGCCTCCCTTCGACGGAATGTTCCTGATTCGCCAGAGCACACGGCACCCAGGGGACTACACTCTGTCAATCAGCTACAAGGGTGGGGTTGAGCACTACCGTATCAAACACAGGGGCAACCGCTTCACAATCGATGATGACATTTTCTTTGGCAATCTGGAAGAGCTGGTGCAGGTAAACTGTGGGCTGTTTGCCATCGGACTGTGCTTTAAACTGCTCTGTTGCTGCACCTTGCCAGTGTTGCTGCTGCCGTTCTGTCCCACTTTTTTTTTTTTTTTTTTGGTGTACATCTCCTGAAACTGGTCTGTGTCCCGCTGTATCTTCTCTATTGCTCTTCAGTTTCACATGAATTCCTACGTCCATCCTGTTCCACTCATCTGCTGGTCTATGGTGTTGTGACTTTTGCCTTGTTCTGTTGTCAGCATTTCAAATACGGCTATGGTCACTACCGTGGATATGGTCAGAGGTTATCACTTGGATTTTTGGATGCTATGTGTATCTGTTGCTGCTTTTTTTTTTTTTTTTTTTTTTTTTTTTTTTTATATAAAGGGTTGGGGAGTGGGAAGTAGGGGAGTGGTGGTAGAGGGATGGAGGTGGGTGGGTGGGCAGGTGGGGTGATTTAGGGGAGCTTACGTCTACACGGCTGTTTTATTTGAAGGCTTTCATTGGTGTATGCAAGGATTGTCCATCGCTGCTTTGTAGACATTGGTTTATGAGTCGCTATGAACACAAGAGCTGGTCACTGTGTGTCTGTGAACACACCAGTCATCTATCACTGCTGTCTTGTCTTTCTGTCCATTGTTTCCATGTTCTTGTAGGGATCCAGTAGTGTTCTGTCGTTGCTTCTCTTTTATGGAAATGGCGTGTGCTTTTTCTGGTTTCTTGTCCTGATATGTCATGCCGTTAGTGTTGCATTGGATCGTCAACTCTTGTCATATCATCATGCACCTGTGTCAGTGTGCTGGGGTTCAGATCAGATGCACAGGAGGTCAGTATTGTACAACGCTATTGATGGAAACTGTGTAGATATTTTCCATAGTTTCTGTCATTGCTTTTTTTTTTTCTCCCGTCTCGTCTAACTCTGAACTTTACAAAATATTTGCGGTGTCTGTGAAAAATAGTTGGTGGTGGTTTGTCATTTTGTAACTTTATTTGTTTTACTGTTCATGATTTAAAAAAAAATGTGCATCCAATACTTGGACTCGCTACTGCTGACACCAGCATTGGTCTGAATTCTGTCTTACATGTAGCACGAGTTCATATAAGATGGACAGAAATTAAAGTGTCTATGACTCTCCTTTTGATTACCCCATTTTTGCGCCTGATCAGAAGGACCTGTTTTCCTGCAACCAGATCTTTCTGTATTGAGCCTCATGGTGACTTCAGTGTATATTTTCAGTTTCAACTGTTGATCGGTTTTGTTGACCATTCTGCCTTTGGAATGAGCTGCGTCCTTCGGCAGAGTTCAGGAATATATCGTGCATATGAGAGATCAGGCTAGAGTTGAGCTCAAGTTCAACTTCTTCACAGTGCTATTCCTTGGCCTGCCTCTGTTTCCCATGGTACACTCCAGTTCCTGTCATCACAACCCCTCTTCTTCCTGTGCTACTTCCTCCTCCGCTACCAGGCTCTTCAGTCAACATGCAGCCTCCTAGGTCTCAGTCTTCCCCTGCAGTAGGTTTGTTTGTCACCACAGCAACGTCAGGGAGTGACATGGTCACGCTCTCGTGCCCTGTTCTTCTCTCCGAGCAATGGAACTCTTCTTTTACCTGGTAGATGTTGGCTTTTCAAGGCTGGTTATGAAGGACAGGACTTGATTTAAAAGATTTGTTTCCGTTAGGACAAGAAGATGTGGTTGACTGTGGACAGGATGCTATGTTTCATCTTGGACAGGATGCTATGTTTCATTGTGGACAGGGTGCTATGTTTCATCGAGAACAGGATGCTATGTTTCATCGAGGACAGGATGCTATGTATCATCAAGTACGGGATGCTTTGTTTCATCATGGACAGAATGCTATGTTTCATGGAGGACAGGATGCTATGTTTCATCAAGGACAGGATGCTATGTTTCATCGAGGACAGGATGCTATGTATCATCAAGGACAGGATGCTATGTTTCATTTGAGGACAGAATGCTATGTTTCATCAAGGACAGGATGCTATGTTTCATTCGAGGACAGGTTGCTATGTTTCATCGAGGACAGAATGCTATGTTTCATCAAGGACAGGATGCTATGTTTCATCAAGGACAGGATGCTTTGTGTCATCGAGGACAGAATGCTATGTTTCATCGAGGACAGGATGTTATGTTTCATCAAGGACAGGATGTTATGTTTCATCAAGGACAGGATGCTATGTTCCATCGAGGACAGGATGCTATGTTCCATCGAGGACAGGATGCTATGTTTCATCGAGGACAGGATGCTATGTTTCATCAAGGACATGATGCTATGTTTCATCAAGGACAGGATGCTATGTTCCATCGAGGACAGGATGCTATGTTCCATCGAGGACAGAATACTATGCATCATTGAGGACAGGATGCTATCTATCATCAGTGACAGGATGCTATGTTTCATCGTGGACAGGATGCTATTTTTCATTGTGGACAGGGTGCTATGGTTCATTGTCGACAGGGTGCTATGTTTCATCGAGGACAGGATGCTATGTATCATCAAGTACGGGATGCTTTGTTTCATCATGGACAGAATGCTATGTTTCATGGAGGACAGGATGCTATGTTTCATCAAGGACAGGATGCTATGTTTCATTGTGGACAAGATGCTATGTGTCATTGTGGACAGGATGCTATGTTTCATCAAGGACAGGATGCTATGTTTGATCGTGGACAGGATGGTGTGTTTCATCGAGGGCAGGATGCTATTTTCATTGTGGACAGGATGCTATGTTTCATCGAGGACAGGATGCTATGTTTCATTGAGGACAGGATGCTATGTTTCATCGAGGACAGGATGGTGTGTTTCCTTGTGGACAGGATGCTGTGTTTCATTGTGGACAGAATGCTATGGTTCGATGTGAATAACATGTTGTGGGTCACTACGAACAGGATGCTAACAGTCATTGTGAGTGAGATGGTGATGGGTCATTGTGAAAGAGATGTGATGGGTCATTGTGGAAGAGATGTGATGGGTCATTGTGGAAGAGATGTGATGGGTCATTGTGGAAGAGATGTGATGGGTCATCGTGAAAGTGATGTGATGGGTCATCGTGAAAAGGATGGGATGGGTCATTGTGGAAGAGATGTGATGGGTCTTCGTGAAAAGGATGAAAAGGATGCAATGGGTCATTGTGAAAGAGATGTGATGGGTCATTGTGGAAGAGATGTGATGGGTCATTGTGAAAGAGATGTCATGGGTCATTGTGAAAGAGATGTGACGGGTCATTGTGAAAGAGATGTGACGGGTCATTGTGGAAGAGATGGGATGGGTCCTTGTGAAAGAGATGGGATGGGTCATTGTGAAAGAGATGGGATGGGTCCTTGTGAAAGAGGTGTGATGGGTCATTGTAAAAGAGATGTGATGGGTCATTGTGAAAGAGATGGGATGGGTCCTTGTGAAAGAGATGTAATGGGTCATTGTGGAAGAGATGTGATGGGTCATTGTGAAAGAGATGTGATGGGTCATTGTGAAAGAAATGGGATGGGTCATTGTGAAAGAGATGTGATGGGTCATTGTGAAAGAGATGTAATGGGTCATTGTGGAAGAGATGTGATGGGTCATTGTGGAAGAGATGTAATGGGTCATTGTGGAAGAGATGTGACGGGTCATTGTGAAAGAGATGTGACGGGTCATTGTGAAAGAGATGGGATGGGTCGTTGTGGAAGAGATGGGATGGGTCATTGTGAAAGAGATGGGATGGGTCAATGTGGAAGAGATGTGACGGGTCATTGTGAAAGAGATGTGACGGGTCATTGTGAAAGAGATGGGATGGGTCATTGTGAAAGAGATGGATGGGTCATTGTGAAAGAGATGGATGGTCATTGTGAAAGAGATGGGATGGGTCATTGTGAAAGAGATGGGATGGGTCATTGGGGAAGAGATGTGACGGGTCATTGCGAAAGAGATGTGACGGGTCATTGTGAAAGAGATGGGATGGGTTATTGTGAAAGAGATGGGATGGGTCATTGTGAAAGAGATGTGATGGGTCATTGTGAAAGAGATGTGACGGGTCATTGTGAAAGAGATGGGATGGGTCATTGTGAAAGAGATGGGATGGGTCATTGTGAAAGAGATGGGATGGGTCATTGTGAAAGAGATGTGATGGGTCATTGTGAAAGAGATGGGATGGGTCATTGTGAAAAGGATGTGATGGGTCATTGTGAAAGAGATGGGATGGGTCATTGTGAAAGAGATGGGATGGGTCATTGTGAAAGAGATGTGATGGGTCATAGTGATCGCACTTGACTTTGGTCCCAACACTGCAGTGCCAGAACCAGTCCCAGGAAGAGGAAATCCAATGACTTCAAATCAGCCTTTAACATGGGGCACCAGGATAGGCCCACATGTGTCTGTCTGCGTGTGAGAGGGTTTTTTTTTTTTTTTTCCCTGGCAGTATGTGTGTGTGTGTGTGTGTGTGTGTGTTTGCGCGTGCGCTTTGAATTAGAATTATAATTTTATCATGTTTTTCTGTAATATGCGCTTTGGGCTCTTTCGAGGTAAAGCGCTCTATAAATATCCTTTTACATTACATTACATTACATTACATTACATTACATCTAGCTCTGTTAAATTCGACAGGAGACTCGTACTGTGCTGTGTGGGATTATTCAGTGCTTGACAGTTGTCTGTTCGTACATCGTCTTGATCTACTGAAGTCTGGAAATCTGTGTGTGTGTGTGTGTGTGTGTGTGTGTGTGTGTGTGTGTGCACCCCTAGGGATTGGCTGGGTGATGGATTAGTCTGCCCTTGAGCATGAGTTGTATGCCTGCAGTGGTAGTAGCTAAACTTTGCATTTTGAGCATTTCTGCCTGGAAGTCTCGGTTCAGTTCGCTGAAACTTTGAGTACAGTCCCAGCCTCTTGAAGATCACGGACAAACTTGCGAGGATCTTTGTTTAGTACAAACAATGGCGCAAACAGTGAGATCAGCAGAAGACATTTAAGTGGAAAGAGGGTAGATCTTGACTGATTTGCTTGTTCTAACCAGTGAATTGCTTGGCTTTGAAATGTTTATCTTCAAATCATTTGCTGCTTCTTTCAAACAGTTTTTTTCTCATGACTGGAGAGCCATTTGGATTGTATGAATTGGTTGTTCTGCCTGTTATTTTGGGGAAGAATTGAGGGGGTGGGGGGTAGGGGGGGCTTGCGTTTATTGTATGTATCAAACTTGCAGTGCAAATGTATTGCGGCAGTGGTTTGAGTCAGCATTGTTTCTGTTTATTTCTATTTTTTTTTTTTTAAACTTAGAACAATTTTAAAGTGGATTCTTCTCTAATCCATGCTCACATACAAGCAGCACACACACATGCACATGCACATACACACACTCGTTCTCTCTCTCTCTCTCTCTCTCTCTCTCTCTCTCTCTCTCTCTCTCTTTGTTTCCACACTCTCTCTCTGTCTCATACACACACAACACACACACACAACACACACACACACACACACACACACACACACACACACACACACACACACACACACACACACATATTTGCATGTATGCACATACGCACACATCACTGAGATGGATGTGTATGGTAAAGGTTCTGTTTCAATTTATGGATGATGCTACTTGTCTGTAGGTGAAAATCTTAATTGTTACTTTCATCGTAAACAGGACAATATTTCTTGCATCATTGGTCCTGATTGCATTGATGAAAACAAGAGGTTTTTGAGGACACATCACACATTTTGCTCTGTGTCTTGCTGTGAATTGCTGTAGAACAGTTTTATTCACATCTTGTTTCGGTTATGGTTAGATTTACTTTCATCCTTGTAATCATCTCCCAAGTCATTTTAGCTGTGCACAAGAGCAGCTAAGTTGTAAAAGTGTGTTGGATAATGCCATTTGAAATAGCAGCTTACAGAGCCAAACTTTTTTCATTGGCATATCTTATATGGTCCATGTTGTTTGGTGGAAAATGCACAAAGCGTGATTATTTTAGCGGTCGAGGCCAAGAGACTGGAAAAGGAAATTTTGCAACATGGGAACAAAATGGTATGATAGGAGTACATCTATTGATTTGTTCATTTTTGTAATGTTTGTAAAATGTTATTGATCTTTTGTTGTAGATTCAGTGGAAGGCTGTTTTCTGTATTCACCATGCTTCTGCCAGTCTGAGCACATTGTGTTAATCATGTTTTTCTAGTGTCCATAGAAACACTCAAACTTTACTTTATTTATTGATTTTTTGGCCTTGTCTTCCCTGCCATCCTGAGTGGCCTAACTCCCATGTTGCTTGGCCTGATTCAGCCAGCCATACACAGACACTCCCAGAATAGTTCTGCTGAAAGCCCGGTGACAGCGATCCACGGCTACTGACATCAGATCATGTTATGGTCACCAGCTGGAGGAGACAGTGCTCTGCTGCTTAATCACCTCAGTACAGCTTGGTTTTTATTTTGATCTAATGTACTCAGACCACAACATTACCAAGCTTTGCACTGATGATGGTCGTAGCGAGTGACCGATTCATTATGGGGCGAGCTCATTACTAGGTCCCTTCAGCGACGGTCTTCCATGAACCTGAAGACTGAGACTTTGACATAATCGTAGCATGTCGTGGATGTGGAGAAGAAGTGGAAACTGAAATCGCTATGACCAGGGCATGAAGAGCAAACCAGATCTGAAATCTTTTTTGGCGGCTGGAGTAGCTCAATGGTAGAGGCTGGACTCGTAATCTTGGTGATCCTGGGGTTGCGGATTTGAATTTCCGTCGGGCTGTTTCGGTACAGGGGGATTTTTCCTTCGGAGTTAACATTGGTTCTGACTCCATTTCCCATATAGTCCTTCGAATGAGACTATAAACTGAAATTCCGTGTGTGAACGCTTGCATAACATTTTGCACACACGTAAAATCCCATCACCAACTTTTGGAAGAGAAGGCCAGTTTGGCCGTTCGTATGGATGACACGTTACACATTGCATGCACCTTCCCCGAAGTTGAAGTATGGCTGCCTTAATGGCAGGATGAAAAACAGTCATACACACTAAACTCTACTCCATTTGTTGGATAGATGTTATTAATCCTTGCCTGTCTGTACAGGGAGTGTCTGCTGAAGTATCAGCCTGCGTACACAGAAAAAATAGATCTTTTTTAATGTTGTTCAAAGATCAGTGAGGCTGATGCAGTTTTGTTTAATATTTGTCTCAGACTAGATAGAGTTGCTGCATAATTTGTTTTTTTGCTCATATATCTTGTTGAGGAGCAGGCCTTGGAGATACAAATTCCTAGTATTTTGATCAGGCTGTTTTAGTGACACATCTGTATTAGACTGAAATGGTGCCAGTGATTCCATTTGAATTCATGGGACAGTGGCTAACTCTGTGTGGGAGGAATTGGCCAGGGCTGAAAAATCCTACGTTAATGATGTATTTATGATGTTTGAACCTGCAACCTGGAACTATAATCTGTGGTGTTGAAAAAGTGCTCTGCAGCAGCTGGTGGATATGCTCAACTTAATCTGCAAGTTCGTTCCAACATGAGGTGACTGCAGGGGAAAAGGAAAACAAATTTGAAAAGAAATTGAAAGTAATTCCACGGGTTAACATGGACAAACAAATTACAAGACAAAACACGACGTGTTTCGACCTCTTAAGTCTTCTTCAGGCAAAGTGAACAACACTCAGGACAATGTTGATTTGAGAAGGTACGTGATTGCTTGTTCTTAGTTTTCATTGTCCTGAATGTTGTTTATCTTGCCTGAAGAAGACCTAAGAGGTCGAAATGTGTCGTGTATTGTCTTATGATTTGTTTGTCCATGTTAACTGGCTGAGTTACTTTCAGTTCCTTTTAAACTTTTAGATCTGCAAGTGTAAAATGATCTACTCTTCTTGAGGTGCATTCCATGGGACACCTGAGTTAATAGTTTGAGATGAGTTGTCTGATAAAGTTATTATGAAGACCATGGGACACTGGATTCTTAAGACATACATGTTCCTTAACTGCTTTGTTTACAAACACGTGCATCATGTTTTAAACTTGAACAGCAGAACCTATGGCTGGAGATTTGCATGTGGCTTGGAAAGATAGCTTCATCAACAGTTTGACAGTGAAATCAGTGTATTGTGAGCTAGAACCCCATTCCTTCATTTGGCAAAAAAGAGATGCGTGAACTTTTGATTAGGATAGACGAGACCACTAACAGTGTGACAAGTGATCTGAATATCTGTTGAATGTGATGTTGAAGATGATTTGCACTATCGTGCTGTAATGATGAACAAAAAAAGAGATCTTCACTTTGTAATTTCAATGAAAAAGAGTGCTCTGTTATTTTGCCAAAAAGAAGTGAGGAGGATGAATTTTTTTGTTTGTTTTGGCATGGACCTTCTTTCGTGTGAAAGATAAATGAATAAAATGGCAGAAAATGCATGCTGCTTTTTAAAATCAACATTGCAAGGAGTGGTTGTCATAGGGTTTGTTGTGTGAAGGTCATGGCATGAATTTTGTGGCTGTAAGAAAACAGCCAGGGAGACAGTTTGGCATGAAATTCATTTAATAATAAAAAAAAAATGCTCATTTATGCATGGATTTTTGCTACAGCAGTGATACTTTGATGAACAGCATTGAGTTTTGCCAAGATTTTTTTTTACAGGTACAAGAGAACACAGATAATTCAGCATGGATTTCTCTGGCATTGAACAGACAAGTGTTCCAGACTGTATGTGTTATATCTCCATTGTAGTTCAGAAGTGAATCCTTGAGATAGCGTAGCCTGTTCTGGTCAACTCATGGAGACACAGCAGTGTCCGTGGACAGTGTGTTAGTTGGATAGTGCAGGTGCACATTGGCACATAGGTGTACATACACACTGACAAATACACATGCATTCGAAACACATTCACTCTTTCAGTCACTTGTGTGCTCACACACATTCATGCACACATGCATGTGCGCACGTGCACACACACACATACACGCACGTGTGCGCACGCACCCATGTATACACATACACACACACACACACACACACACACACACACACACAGAGGCATGCACGCATGTACACACAACAATACAGAGTGATTGGAAAAATAGCATCATTATGTAGACCAAAAGGTTGAAGTCGCCACCCATCACAATAGTACTAAGTCACAACACAGATCTGTCATTATGTATATTTCATTGATGAATATGAAGCATTGCAATTCTTCAGTTACGCATTGCTTTAATGGGGTTCTTTAGTGTTTGCTAAATAATTTTCTGTGGTTGCAGATGAATCAGCTGTGATGGTTTGATAGAACTCTTGTCTGTATTGCCACAACTGGTACTTCAAAATATGCCATTTGTAACGGCGTACTTTTTTCTCAGCTTCCACAGAGACTAGAAGATGATCAGTATTTATAGCGTAATAAGCAGTGATTTATGTTTGGAAACTTGTTTGTCTCTATTTTTGGTGGACTCACTTAGAAATATTCTTAAGATTTGTTTTCAGATCCAAGTCTTCCGAATGACCTCAGAGTTAAGGATGACACTTAAGTGGTAAGTGTAAGCATCATGTGCAGTGCCTCTTTCCTGGCATGCGTGACCATGTTCCTAACCGATTTCCTGCGGCGTTTCCTTTCCCAGCACTACCTGGCCGATGCTGACGGCCTGTGCACGCAGCTGACGCGGCCAGTGACCAAGAAAGGGGGTAGCTTTGGAACAGTCAGTCTTCAGGAGTTCAAGTCTGGGGGCTGGGTCATTCCCAGGCAGGACCTCATGATAGGGGAGGCCATCGGCAAAGGCGACTTTGGGGGTGAGTGCCCTTCGGGGATGCTTGGGTGGGGGGGGGGGGGGGGGGGGGGCTGAAGGAAGCGGTGGGGCTTGAGGAGTGGAGGAGGGAGGGACAGAATGTGGAGTGGTAGGGGAATCCTGAGGATTGGGATGGGGGGGTGGGGGTGGATAATGAAAGATAAAGATGAATAGGGAGAGGTGGAAGAAGGTTGTGTGTGGGGGGGTGGGGGTGGGGGGGGACTGATAAAAAAGGAGAGGCAGAGAATGAGTGTGTGAATAAACCATGATGAAAATCATTCCAAAGATTTATTCAAAAAGCCAAAAGAGTGACTTGCATCCATTTTTTTTTTTTTTAGATCTTATTTCAAAGATTTATTCAAAAAGCCCAAAGAGTGGCTTGCATCCATTCTTTTGATGATCAAAGAAGTAAGAGAAACCACCAGGTGAAGGTAACTATGTTACAAACAATGATTATACAGTGATGCATGTAGTAGTATCTAAAGCCTGAATTCAGGTAACTTAGGGATGATTCACACAGTGTGCTTGAAGAAAATGTTTTGCTGAAAATAAAAACAACCATATCTGACATGCATCAGCATGTGTAAACTTTTATCTATCGCTCTGCCCTGTTCCGTCTGGCTGCGAGTTAATTACTGTTCGGCCCTGTTCAGGCCATTTTGAGAAGTTTAGAGCATTAGAAGTTCAGAGCATTAAAAAGGCAGCATTTGAAGGAGCTGTAAAGAGAAAGTGGATGCCATTTTCAACAAGGAGTTAATTCAAGCCCAAAAGTTTCAAAATATTTTTAAGTCAATATTTTTTTTTTTTTTTCGATACATGTGCCAATAAAGGATAGATGTTTGAAAGTTTAGAGTCAGGGCATGAAAAGATGTGCTGAGGATTCCCTGGATATGTGGTAAAGCGTAGGTAATTCCATTTTTGACAGATGTTACGAAAGGTGTAGGATTTTGATTTCCAGTGTGTACATAACGTAAAGGATGTGTTATTTAATTTTCGGATACATGTAAAGGTGTTGTCAATTTAATTTCCAGCCATATGTGTAAAGGATCGGAATTTGATTTTCAGATGTGTACAAAGGAACCTACAAAGGACAGCCAGTAGCTATCAAACAATTGAAAGACAAAGACAGGGGAGAGCAGTCATTTCTACAAGAAGCTTCCGTCATGACGTATGTACTCAGACTCTTGAACTTTGCTTCTGTTACCTGTGGTGTTTTGATGGTGTGTGCATGTTCACGTGTGTGTGTGTGTGTGCGTGTGCGTGTGTGTGTGTGTGTGTGTGTGTGTGTGTGGTTGTAACAGTGCATGTGTGTGTATAGATGTGAGTATATATGCACACACAAAACACACATACACTCGCACTAACACACATATTCACACGTGCGCACTCACACACACACACACACACACACACACACACACACACACACACACACACACACACACACACACACTCTCTCTCTCTCTCTCTCTCTCTTTTTGTTACAATCATCTTAGTAATGGGGTCATAAGTTACACCAAAAGAACATCCTATGATCAACTTTTCCTCATCTTAGTCTTTTCTAGCAACCTGCTGGATAAACATCTTGATTTTCTCATACACAATACTGTAAACATTTCAAAGACAGACCATTCAACAAGCATTCAGCTTTAGATTTTCAGTGTCTTGGGGACCTGCTTGGCAAACGACAGTGCATCTTTTTCCATTCCAGTGACTCCCATATGCATATACCTTATCAGAAACCCTGGTGTGTGTGTATCTGTGTATTTGCTGATACGGTGGTGCTGTGTATGTTTGGTGTGTGTTTGTCCGTATGTCAGGTATTTGTACATTGTGTTTTGTCTCCATTTCAGTTGAGTGACCAGACTCAAGTGATTTGTTGCAGTGAATCATGCTGCTGTGTGCTGGGCAGTTTTTCCACAAAACTATTTCATTTTTTTTTTTTTTATTGAAAATTAAAAGTTTCAAAGACTAGAAGCATTTATTTATTTATTTGTTTTTTGGTTGTGTTGTTTATTGACTGATAGTCAGTGCCAGCTTTTATGTTATTTCTTTCAGATTTATTTAAATTCATAACATGATTATTGTAAAAGAGTTATTCAACTTTTCATGCATTTTAGTTTTGTTCGTTTCATTTCATAAACTCTCAAGAAATTTGTTGTTCATCCCAAAAGTTTTTAAGTCATGGCTGGGACAGAGCTGATGGTACGCCAATTAAAAAAAAGAAGAAAAAAAAAAGAAAGTAAAGAGGAGGGAGAGAGATTTTCTTTTTGATACTTTCTTCCTTTATTTCACCTTTGATTTTCCCTTTATAACACTACGTAAAACAGTTACAGCACCATGTCATGCTAGAAAATTATTGTTAATGCATGGTACTTGCTGCATTCAATTTGAATTGTTAAAATGAATGATTTTCCTTGTTTGAATTGTATTATTGATGTAACATATATTTAAGAAGTATAGAACCATCAGTGCAAGGGGGTAAGAAAATTGCAGAAGAGTGAAAAAAACAATTCCTGCAATAAAGAAATTAAAGAAAAACAAAGCACAACATTGAAAAACAGTGATCATAATGAATGTAATATGCATGCATGTTCATCTTGAACTTGACCCGGTGCTGACTTGTTTGGTGCAGGTCACTGCGGCACGACAATCTGGTGCGTTTGATCGGCGTGGTGTTAGGCGAGACCATCTTCCTGGTGACGGAGTTCATGGGCAAGGGCAACCTGGTGGAGTACCTGAGGTCACGGGGTCGTAGCGTCATCACCAAAAAGGACCAGATCAACTTTGCTACGTCAGTGTCTGCCGTCTTCTGTCTTGTAGTGTAATGTATTGTCATTTTGTGGGACTTTCATTGTCCCAGCAGATGCGTGTGTGAAATTTTGAGATGCTTTCCCTAGGGAGAGCATGTCATAGCCTGGTATCACGCATTTAAAAAGAATTCCTGTCTGCTTTCGGTTTTGTTTAGCAGTCAGAGAGGGTTTTTACTGCAAGCTTTTTTTGCCAGGAGCAAACCCTTTCTAACCATGGGTTCTATCACATGTGCTGAGTGCTTGGTGCTTACAGAACCTCTGTTGATTGCCTTATCCAAAAGACTAGCACTCAGCCCACTCATTAAGGTCTAATGCGGAGGGGGACTGGGACCCCTCGCAGTGCAAGACTTGAACCATGGACTGAGGATTCTCTGGCATACTAGGGAAGTGGATTATCCACTAGGTCACATTTGTGTGTGTTGTGTGTGTGTGTGTTGTGTGTGTGTGGTTGTGTGTGTGTGTGTGTGCAGCTGCTCAAGGAGGAGGGTGTGCATGCATATTAGTGTGAGAGAGAAAATGCATGTAACTAGTATGTAAGGAGCAAAACATGTCATGGCAGCATGTATCAGTAAACCACTTCACCCATCATGTGCAGTTGGGGTTAAGGGCAGGGGATGGGGGAGGGGGAGATAGGGGTGACATAGAGGGAGAAATTGGATGGGGAGGAGCATTGGGTTAACGGCAGAATACATTTTGCAGTTGGCATCATGAGCTTCTGGTTAACACTTGATGACTTTGAATAGTAGACCAGTGGACTGGTCCACTTCTAACTTTTAATGAGATTAACAGCTGCAGTTATCTATCTGTTAATTCCAAGACCTCTTGACTTTCAAGATAGAAGGTGAAAAGAAAGAGGGACCTTACAAGGGTGATGGGTTTTTTGTTTTGTTTTTTTTTTGGTCCCATCTTCTGTGCCACCACAGTGGCATTGTACCCATGCCGCTCATTCCAAGCCCCCCCCCCCCTCCACAGCTGCAGCCGAGCCCGGCCCGCCCCGGCGCCGGCAATTTACAGGGAGCAGTCAGTGTCTAGCTGTCAAGAGGCAACCCACTGGAGGACACACTGCGCTGCTGCTGAGTCACTTCAGTGGTGTTCAGTGGGGCTATGTTTGATTTTGCTGCCAATGAATTTTGTGCCCCAGTCAGGCAATCACCAGTGCTGTGAAGCAGCTTGAACTGGACATTTGGCCATATTACATAACATGCCTACAATAGAAATGTGTTCAAAATTTGTAGTGTCTGTGTGACACTTGAAAGCATGTATCAGTGGGAAATGTTTGATACAGGTATTAGGAAGGATTCCATCCCCAGACAATTGTCTTGTCGGAAGCACCGAGCCAACCAGTTTATGCCTCTTGAGACATTCTGTGGACTGAAACAAATCATTATTTCTGTGTGAGATAAAACATAATTCTGTGGGCGTGAAAACTTTACCGAAATTTTATTAGGGGTGTGAAACCCTCTGAAATTTTTTATCGTCATGTGAAATCTAATAAAAGAATTAAAGTATGGGTATGAAAACTTATTTCATTTGTATTTTTTGGAGATCCTCAGTGTGTGATGTGTTTATGTGTGACAGAGACACGTGTGCAGCCATGGAATACCTTGAGAGTAAAAACCTGGTGCACAGAGACCTAGCAGCCAGAAATGTTCTGGTACACGATGATGGTAAAGCCAAGGTAATATTTTAGTCTGCATTTTAAGACCTCTTTATTGTATGTTGTCTGTGATGGGTTGTTTTTTTTTTTTACATATTAAATATGTGAGAGAGTTTTTTTGTAATTCTCACAAAATATGCTTAACTCAGGTAACTCTTCAAAAATCAGATACAAGATTTTGTAGACATATATAAAAAAAAAAGAGTAAAAGCGTGATTTAAAAAAAAAAGACTTATAGTTGAGGGCATCAGAAACGGTACACTTTTGACAGTACTGTTTTACTGTGACAGGGACAAGTCTCAAATGCCTGATTTAAAAAAAATTTTTTTGTAAACTCTAGAGCATCACAGTTTGACCCGACTTTTCTTTCAAAAAACCAGTGTCATCATATTGTACAACGGCAGGGGTCACCATGCCGCTGGAAACATGGGAATGCTTCCTGATTCAGTCATTGATTATTAAGAAAATGTTCTAGGGAATGTAAATTTGAAAACTCTCACCAGCTTCCAGCTGATGTCAATCTTTTCAGGTAGATCTGAAATGAAAGAGGAAAGAAATAGTTTGATGTGGAACTTTAGAAAAGACTTGATATAATATGAATGAGAAAGATGCTGAAGGGCTTTTTTCATATTTACGTTTTACCTCAACAAGCACAGCTACCAACCATGACATATTGTTTTGTCTACATATTAACTTTGGCTGATTTCAGATATTTGATATGAAAATTGCTATTCCAAATTTGACAAAGTTTGAGAAAAAAAAAAAAAAAAAAGAGGAAGAATAGTATGAGAAAGAGAACATTGTTGTAGATCTGTTCTGTTGAGTTGTGACTACTGTATTCTGTAGACATGCACTGGGTTGTTTCCCTTTAATCAGAGAGGGCTGTGTCCCCTGAAAACCATCATCCAGCATCATGATCTTAGGACAGAGACACATCCTTCACCTAATGCCCATCTTTTACCCACCCCCTTCCCAGCTCATCCCCACCGTATGAATTCTTGTGTGTTTTGCTCTCTAAATATCAGAATCTAATGCACGAGAACAAGGTTCGTAGTTTCCAGTTTGAGTGCACAAGGCCATGTATATCCTAGGGTTGGGTCGAAAGTCCTTGTGTTTTGAAAACTGGTTGTTACACGGGTCAAAAGTGACACAAGTTTGTTTGTGGTTTGTTTTGAAAGTAAGAAACCTTAGAGTTGTGTGTCCCGGCCATGAGTGGGTCAGTTCTGAGTATTGTAACAGATGGAATAATTGTGGTGTCAAGGTTAGCACATGAGTTTTGTTTGAAAGTGAAAGTAAAAAAATGTTCATGAAGTGCTGTACACGTGCTCATGTCCTACAAACACACAAGCATGTATGTGGTATGTACTAGTTTTGGAGAAGTTACAATTTATCCATGTAAGAAATGTTTGTAAAGTCTGTGTAATGAAGTATTTGTTTTCATCAGTGGACGTGTGTGGGCATTTTGTAAGGGAAATACAGTGAGTGAGAGGAGCAGTACTAACAAAAGCCGTTTTCTCATTCTTACCAATCCAGGCAAGTACCCCATTGCCACTAATGAACATTGCCCTTGCCAGTCAGGATATCCCTTGAAATTTTTTTTGGAGAGAGGGGAGCTAAATCTGTCCCTCAAGATTGCATCAATAGTATTCTGACTCCCAGTGTGTGTGTGTGTGTGTGTGTGTGTGTGTGTGTGTGTGTGTGTGTGTGTGCCTCACGTGCAGAATGCAGGTCTAGACCTAGGAGTTGTGTCTGATTTTTCCAAGTTTCCAGATGAGCCTCTGTGGACACCAGAGATTCGTTTTGATCTTGCAGCTTTTCGCAAAGAGTCTACCAGCTCTCTGGCATACAAGGCATTGTATGCTGACCTCTGTTCCAAATTCCCATCCTATCCGAAAATTTTCACTGACGGTTCCAAGTCTGAAGATGGAGTGGCCTGCGCAGCCTGTTGCCCTGGTGCTCCTTCTCAGATACTGTTAGAACATATTCCTTCAGATGCTTCTGTTTATTCAGCTGAACTTACTGCTCTGGTTCTGGCACTGAGGATAATCTCACAATCTACAAAGAGGGACTTTCTGGTTCTGTCAGATTCACTGTCAGCTTTGGAGGCCATAGCTGGCCGCAGCCTTCAGCATCCAGAACTTTTACACTTCTTTGAACTTTTTACCAAATTGAAAGTGGAGGGTTACAACATTATTCTGGCTTGGGTTCCTGGTCATGTCGGCATTGGAGGGAATGAAATGGTTGATCGTTTGGCCAAGAATGCCACAAGAGAGAAACTGTCCAACATATATATCCCCTGCTCAGATCTGAAACCCAAAATTAACGATTATGTCAGAGACCTCTGGCAGGAGGATTGGAATACGCAGACGGATAACAAACTCTTTCAGATCTGCCCAAACCTTAAGGAGTTCCTCTCATCTTCGTCTGGTGGTCGTAAAGAAGAAACGGTTCTGTGCCGGCTGCACACCGGTCATTCGTATTTTACCCATTCATACCTTTTAAAGAGTGAAGAGGCTCCGTGGTGCATTCCATGTCATGTGCCACTCACAATGAAACTTATTCTTTAAGAGTGTTGGGACTTGCACGATGTGAGACACAAACATTTTACAGCAGATTCCATGAAAACCTTGTTCAGAGATGTTCCGCCTGACGCGATCTTTAAGTTCTTGAAAGAGATTAACATTTTTCATCGGATCTGAGATTTTACAGTGGAAAGATTTTTAACAAACTTTCGGATGGGTTTTTTTTTTTTTTAATGTATTTTAAAGAATTGTGTGAATGAATGACTTGTGAGTTGATTTTAACGTGGTGACGGCCCTGATGTGGCCCTTTGCGGTCGGCTGGGCTATAAGCAATATTATCTTATCTTATCCAACCTCATTTATATGCAGCTTCTGTTCAGCGGATTGCTTGTCGGTTTACTGTCTTTCCTTTTGCAAGGGAACTTGCTCATCTTTCCACTTGTTTGCTTGTTTTCTTTTCTTCACTTTGTGTACCTTTATGTCTTGTTGCATGATGAACATATTTGTTTTGGAGGTGGAGAAGTCACAATTTATCCTTTTAATAAACTCTGGTAAAGTTCCTTAATGTCTTTCAGTGTGTTTTCATCACCCAAGTTGGGCAGCTTCACTCAGACAGGCATGGGGTTTCTGTTGAAAAGTATGTATGTTTTTTTCTTACGTTTTGTCTTGCAGGTTTCGGACTTTGGCCTGGCTAAGTTTGGTGACTTCAGTCAGACAGGCATGAAGTTTCCCATCAAGTGGACTGCACCTGAGGCCTTGAGAGAAAATGTGAGAAATGTTGGGTGTACTGTGTAGGGGGCAGTGTAACGTGAAATATCAGCCGCCTTGTGGTTTTGTATTGATGAATAGTAGTGAAATTTCAGGTGTAGTGTGGGTTGAGTGATAGAATAGTGATAGTACGTGTAATGCATTGTATTTGATGTGGTCAAATGGGAAATGTCACATTGTTGGGGGTACTGTGGTTTGGTGTGTTATAGTATGAAATGTCAGGGACACTGTGGTAGGATGTGAAATGTGGAGATTTTCTTTGTTGTTTGGTGTGGTGTTACGTGAAATATGTGGTGTGCTTTGGTTTGGTGTAATGAAACGTAAAATGTGGGATTTACTGTGGTTTGATGTGGTGCATGTGAAATGTGGGATGTACTTTTGTTTGATGTAGTGAAATATGAAATGTCAGGGATATTGTAACGTAGTGTTTTGAACTGTACGGTATCATATATAGTTTGGTGTGGTGTGATGTGAAAGGTGAGGTGTGCTGTGGTTTGGTAAAGTGTCATGAAAAGTGTTAAGTGTGCTATTGTTTGATGTGGTGTAATGCAAAATATGGGAAGTATTGTTGTTTGGTGTGGTGTGATATGAACTGTGGAGAGTGCTATGGTTTCGTGTTGTGATTATATGAAATGTGGGGTGTGCTATGGTTTGATATGGTGTAATATGGGATGTGCTATGGCTTAGTGTGGTGTAATGTGAAACATAGGATGCACTTCGGTTTGATGTGATGTAGCGTGAAATATGGATGTGTGCTATGGTTTGATGTGGTATAATGTGGATGTGTGCTATGGTTTGGTATGGTGTAATGTCAAAAATGGGATGTACTGTGGTTTGATGTGGTGTGATGTGAAATGTGGGGGTATGCTATTGTTTGATGTGGTGTAAGGTGGTTGTGCTGTGGGTTGGTTTGGCGTAATGTGAAATGTTTTGGATACTGTGCGTTGAAGGACGACATGAATAGAAACAACCCCCCACCCCTCCCCCTCTCCTGGTGTTGTGTTGTATAGAGCAGCATAATGTGGGTTGTCGGTGATCGGGATATGTCTTGTGACGTGACTTAGGATACAAAGTGACGTTGTCTGTCATATCAAAATGCAGAGTGGTACAGGATGATCAGTTTGTGTGCATGTAGTTCGATTACTGTGCAGGGGTGTCCAGTCTGAAGCGGCATGAAGTAATGAAATGTGTAGGTAACACACACAAGCAGTTGGAAGGGTAGAGAGATGGGTGATGTGTTTGTGGTCTGCTAGTGAATTTTGGAGTGGTACGGGAGTGGGAGAAACCTGTGCGGAGTATTGGGATGCTTTTGAGTGTGGGATTGATGACGTAGGGTTAGGGTTAAGTCGGGAGAGTGTATCGACGAGTTCAGTGCACCCACTGTTTGCGATGTGAATGTCACGGTTGTTTACAGGCACGTGTGTTTGGTAATGTGCAGAAATTCACCAGCAAGTCTGACATGTGGAGTTTTGGAATTTTGTTATGGGAAATCTACTCCTTCGGACGGGTGCCCTATCCCAGAATAGTGAGTACATCATTGTTTTGTCCTAAGGGTGTACAGTATATTGTGTATGATGTGTGGTCACCATCTGCACGTTTTGAGAGTGGTGTTTGCTTTAAAGTAGCCAATGTCAGCCTTTACCTTAGCAAAGAAAGTTATGTTATTCAACCATATGAGTTTACTTTGTCTGTCTGACTGTCTGTCAGGAAGATTACCTTAAAATACTGCAGGCTGTTTACCCATACAGTTTTGCTGAAAACGGTGAGAGAGCATGAGTTTGTGCCAAAGTATGCTGATGAATCAGGTTTGAAAGTAATTTGTGTTAGAAGGATCCTGTTACAGTAGTGAATGCAAGATCAGGTGTTTGCTAACCGGAAGAAAGTTCTACAGTGTGATGTCAGGTGTAAATGAAACAGATTCCCTCCCCCCTCCTGCTCCTTCCCCCTGCTTTTATAGAAATTTGGAATATTTTACGCACTCTTTGGGAAAGAAACAGTCATTTTTTTGTTGTTGTTAAAAGTACACCAATGATAATTTTAGGGTGAGCAAGTCAGACAGTGAGTTTTAGTGACTGTTGATGGAAAGATGAAACGAGGTCCAACATTGAACGCTTTGAACTTTTGTGCGAAAATGGGTCAAAGGGCAGATCTAGGAACCATAAAGCAACACCAGACAAATCTATTGAATTGATTTTAACTTGATTGAAACATGGGGCATTACCTAAGGGTGAACCCCTTCAATTTTGGTGCGGAGCATCGACATTTGTTGAAATTATTGATCACAATGATCGTTGGGTAGGGGTGTGTGGGAGAGGGTTGGGGGATGAAGAGGGTAGGAGAGGTAGGAGAGACATGTTTTGTATGGCTGCCTCTCGTTTATCTCTGTTTCGTTCGTCACTGTGTAGCATGTCATCTCACATGTCAAACAGGTGAATATATTTTTGGAGCTCTAATTCTTCAGCAACTTTTCAGTCCATTTTGGCGTCTTTAGTTCAAGATTTTGTTTAACTTTCGTCCGTTGCAATGGCTGTGGTGTCATGTTAACACTTTCAGTAGTGAAAAGATTGGCTTTAATGCTGCATTAATACAGTACCCAAGCACTGCTGCCGTGAATTTGGTAGCCAGCCTTCATTATGGGAAAAAGAAAATACATTTCTGTCATTTACCCTAGAATCTTTTCATTATACTGTAACAGGGGGTTAAGAGAATGTTTATCAGAAGTGATGATATTTCAAGTAAAGAAAATGGTGCTGAACCATGCTGAGATTTCAGGACAGCTGGCAATGAAAGGGTTAATGCGCTCCATGACAGTCATGGTAACAGGTTGCCTTGATCAGTGTTTCCATTGATCCCTGGTCTTTGGAGGCCAACTCTTTGTTATTGGCATTAGTGAAGCTGATGGACGTCTTGAGTTTACGTCTTTTACAATATCTGTGTAACTTGTTTGTCCTTTCTTTACAATTCCCTTTGTTGACGTCTGGATGTCAAAAGCCAGTTAATGCTTATTCTGTTGTTGTTTTTTCTCTCATTATGAAAACGTTTTGTTTGGTCATTCGTTCTTTCACTGATTTCCGGCCCACCAGGCTCTGAAAATCGCAGAAAACTCCCAACCTGCATGTAATGACAAAAAAAAAAAAGAAAAGAGAAAAAAAAGCTAATCAAGGTGAGAACATAATATTAAAGAAAAGATGTGCATCACACTTTAATTTATGAAACATTAGTGAACGTGAATGAAACACATTTAGTGAGAACATAACTTTAAAGAAAAGATGCACATCACACTGTAATTTATTAGATATTCAGTGAACATCAGACTCATTCATTTTCATTCATTTTCAAATTTCGGTCACATTTCTGCCAGCGTGTTGTGGGTCTCTTGTCTGGGGCTGTGCTGTTTTGGAGGAGGATTGACCCTTCAGTTCTCGGCGTTCAGATTTTTCTCACAGTGTCCAAGATTCTACTCTTCCTTGCCTCTACACTTAAGAAATTTTCTCTCTCTGTCTTGTGAGAGTATATGTGACTGAAGTGAGAGTTACTGCTGAAGTTTTTGTTTTCATCATGCTATCTCTTAACTTTTGTAAGCACACAACCTCATGAGCGCTTACAGTGAGTAATCAGCTTTGGCTTTTTTTGAGATCAGAAAGAGTTTTGCTTTGGCCATTATTTTATATTGATTGTTTGATGCCTTTGAGTAACCAGTAACTTACTCTTGGAAAAGCCTTGATTAGTCTTCAAAGCTGACAGTCGGTTATAGAATGCGACACAGGAGTCATTTTGAACGTAATTAACTTAGAAAGAAAAAACAATGCTGCCATTAACTTTCTCAGGAAAGATGCTGTTATATGCAGAAATGGTTGGAAACTAGGACTGTTTTTCCACCTTTGTGTTTAATTGACTAATGATTGATGATTGTGCTTGTTCTTGCACTAACAAATTTACTGATGTTATGCAAAAGTTTGTGCTAGCCAAAGAGTAGGGAAAGAAGAAAGCATGTGATTTAACAGGAATGTTTGCTTTCATAAACCAGGCTATTGTTTTGTAAAGATTTGGGTTGAATGGTGCATTGTAAATCGCGCTATAAACCATTTCACTGTGTGTGTCACAGCCCCTGACGGACGTGGTGATGCATGTGGAGCGTGGATACCGTATGGAGTCCCCAGAGGGCTGTCCCCCAGAGATCTATTCCATCATGAAGCAGGCCTGGGAGCTGAAACCCGAGGCTCGTCCCACCTTCAAGTCCGTACTGGCCAGACTGAACAACCAAAGGGCCGTCACCGTCTAGCCTTCCATTCCCCTCCCCCCTACTTCCCTTCACCTACTGCCTTGATGCCATGTCTGTGGTGCAGCCGTCATTGGACTAAGCCCCCACCAGTCCCCCTCGGTGCGGCGGTGATGTCCCTGCCGGGTAGAGTGATGCCCCCTGTGTACAGCTCTCTCCTCATCATGAAACATCATCATCTTCGTTAATATCATAGACTGTGCTGTGTGCGACCAGCCATGCAGCAGTCGTATGTCTTTATCACTGCTGCAGGGCGTCTGGTTTTTACTGTCTTCTTTATCAAAGATTTGACTTTTATCATCATGGTATGTGCAGCAGTCGTGTTTGTATATCAGTTGTTGAAGTCAGAATGGAGAGTCATGCAGCAAGCTGTTGTACATGTTGTTTGAAGTTAACCATGTCATCGGTACTTTTCATCATGTGGCTGGAAGCAAGCAGTGAAGTGAGTGTTATTAAAAAAACATCGATGTCTGCTGTCAATTCTTCACCTCTGTCTTTGTACGAGACCGCACTGCAGGATCATCTGTGTCCCAGTGATGTGAGTGTACCAGTTGTCGGTGCCTGCTGTGGGCCATCACCATTTCTGGGGGCGGACGGATCAGCAAGGACGTGTGCACCGCGTACCAGCGGATCGATCATTGCCTTCCATCTTCTTCCTCATCGTGACTGGATTATCGGTGTCAAGAGACCAGTCACTGTTGTTATCACCACTGTCAGCTTTGTTAACGCAACCCGGGGGAAAACGAATGAAACACGTGACAGGTGAGGCAGAGGGGGCATTTTTTACGGAACAGACTGAATTGAAGTTTTGACCCCGTTCTTTACTCGCTTCTCCAAACTTCCCACTGATTATCCACCAACTGATACACACGGGAAAATCAAAGACTGCTGGTCATTTGTCATTGTGTTTTACTGAGCGTGTCTGAAAAGTGTGTGGTAAGAAAAAAAACAAAAAACCGAAGTCCTGCACAATTATGTTTAGGAATGGTGTGAGGGTGTTTGCCTGTGAAATTGCGTGCGTGGATTGCAGTTACTGGGTGCTTGTGCGACGCCTTTCCGTTAATCTGATACCAGCGTCTGAATGTGAAGGTTTCTTGTATGCAACTTGTCTGACTTGTCTGTTTACGTCAGTATCAGTATCTGTTTATTGATTTACATCAGTATCAGTATCTGTTTATTGATGACTTATTTGTTGTCAGCGGAATGTCTGACTTGTCTGTTTACTTCAGTATCAATATCTGTCTATTGATGACTTACTTGTTGTGAGTGGAATGGTCATCTTACTGTAATTTTCAGACCTATAGTAAATTATAGTAATACTCATTCTCTCGGAATCTGAACAGATTGTCTTATGAATACATGATCCGCTGTCATTGTCAGTGCCCTTGTTGGCACGATTGAAACAATCTGTCATCTATTACACACTCATCACAAGCAGGGACCATGCTGTGTGTTTGGGCGTGCTGACTGGTGAGTGTAACAGCCAGATGTAGTCCATCAGGCAAACAACTTGTATTGAGACAGATTTGTAAAGGTCCAGGTACAACTGTTACATGCAGATGCTGATGCCACTACTATGACACTGATAATTGTTAGAACTTAACAGCAATCTGCAAAACCAAGTTGGGAAATTCAAGCTGACCACAGCAGGGAAAAACGCCGTCAGTCAAATAATTGTTTTTGAGTTGAAAAGAAACAAATGAAATTGCATAAATTTGGATATGGAGAAAGAGGCTAGCTTTTACCATGTCTCCAAAAGCAGATGGTTATGTGGCAGGAGCTTGAGGTGGATTTAAAGACTTTGTTTTTTCAAGTCAGGGAAACTGGTGCAACTCCCATTCAGAAGTGCTTTATTTGACGAGGAAGTAGATTTTTACCATAGATAGATATGTCCACCACCTAAGAACAGCTGAATTTGTTAACTGCAAATGTAAACAAATCAGTGGCCGGTACTTACAGCAATGGATAGTGTCTTACAGTAAAAAGGAAAAAAAACAACCTATTTTCACGGGCGAACCTGGCGGCAGATGAGAAATTATAACTCCAACAGTGTGCATGAGTAGGTGAGTCCATAGCCGGCAGTGGAAGAGACCGATGTAAGCTGAAGTTCAGAAAATTTGTTGATCAGATAGCTTGCTTTAGCGAGCGAATCAGAATTGCTGAGATTTATGATGAAGAAAGATCGCTACGCTAATCCCACAGAAGGAAAAAAGTTTGAGTTCTTCAAGCCTTCAGCAAGTAAATAAGAAGATGAATGATAGCTATGTCAACGACATGGACAGATAAGGGAAAACATTGCATAAGTTTCAAGTGGGCATTCTCCATCAGTGGTGGTGGCCGTGACTATATGAGTGTGCACATGTCTGTAAGAATTGAGTGTGTTTCAGAAAACTTGAACATTGGGGTTTGTTCCTGATTTTAACATCAAATGTTCCTGGTGGAAAGATTGACGGGGTAGGCATGTCTGTCAATTAAAAAAGATGAGTGCACTCACCAGTCTTAAGCACCTTATTTATGGATGAAATAGATATTCACTTTAAAGACCAAGGAGTGTTCTTTTTGATTTGGAAAATTGTGTAATCTGAAAATTACAATAATTTTATTGTGAATGGTATTGGAATTGATGTGAGTGCATCTGTGTGTGTGTGTGTGTAGGACTTTGTGTTTGTGTGAGTGTGAGTGTGTGTGTGCACGTGCGTGTGTGTGTGTGTGTGTGTGTGTGCATTTTGATGATATTATTTACATTTTCAGTTCGACATCTGAAAGCTTTGTTATAAACTCCAATGATTGGCTTGTTGTTAATGGTCTTGCAAGAGTAGTGTCGATACATACTAATGTAGTGTGTGGTCGTAGTGACGTCTGTGATTACATTTTGTATAACAGTGCAGCGGCTTGGTCTGATATGTTGCTTGCTTTGTGTGGTTTGTGGGGAAAACAAGATCATTGGCACTGCTTCATCTTACATGGTGTTTTAAAGATGGCAAGTTTGTCGGTGTAGTGTAACGTTGTGTGATTAGGATGAAAATCATAGGTATGCTGACGTCATTGCATTTTGTAAGGTTTATGGGGATTACAGGTTCAGTTGTGTCTGTGGTGTGTAGGGTTTTGCACAAGCTGTTAAAAGTTCCATAAAGTCGTTTGAATTAACTCTTGTATCGACATTAGAGTATTTGAAAGAACTTGGGAAGTAAAGATTCGATGGAGAAACATGTATTTTTTTTTGTAAAAAAGAAATCAATTGTGTGAATGATAAAAAAAAATGTTAGTCTTGTTCTGTTTTTGTTCACTAAATGTCGTTTGTTCTGAATGCTTGTGAATCCTTCTAAGAAGAAATAACTGATTAAAGAGTTAGTTTCTGTTTTGCCTTCGTTATGTTAGACTGCACTGGCTACTTGAAAGACCTGCCGACTGTAGTTTTTCAGCATGATTGTGTGGTTTGGTTTTTCTTTATTTTGTCATTTTGCTTTTTGTAGAAACAATTGACGAGAACAACATGGAAAAAAAACAAAACAAAACAAAAGGTGACACTTGTTCACACTGATTTGCGCAATCTGCATCTAAGTGGGAACTTTCGGTTCGCTAACCACGATGGCGAACCGTGAAATGTAAAGAAGATGAAAACAAAAAAAGCAACGTCCAGTCAAGTATGTGGAAAAGGAGTCAGTGTTTAGTACGATTAACTGTCTGCATGTATTATGGTGGATACTTTTTGTGCTTGTTTGATTTCAGAATATCACTGGACAGGGAATCTGTATTGATGTCTTGATTTGCACATGTGGCACTGCCTGAATTCTTCCGTGTTGAAGGTGGATTTCAGAATTGTCAGGGCAGGAACATTACTTTACTTGTTTCTGAGGGACAGTAACATTGGCTGACTTTGACTGTCTAGTGTCTCTAAAAGTAGGTGGATGATGATGGTAAGTGTTCCAAACTATTGCAAAGTGAATCTGTCCTCTCCGGCTTGAACTCACCTTTTCATCTACTGTAGAGCTGTGTTCGTCTGTCCTCTCTCTCTCTCTCTCTCGCTAAAACTAAGAGTGTCTCTGTTATGCTCAGTTAGTCCTCTCTCTCTCTCTCTCTCTCTCTCTCTCTCTCTCTCTCTCTCTTCTCTCTCTCGCTAAAACTAAGAGTGTCTCACTCATGCTTAATTCTGCAGATACAACTTTGTTTGATATCAAATTTTTTTGTGTGTGTGTGATATTGGTATCGTTTAAAAGTCAACATTTTGAAGGTGAACAAGGATGACAACCGCAGAAATGCAAGAAAGCAACTTCAGTCTGTTTTAATACATGTAAGTCTAAGGTTTGAGATGCACACACAAATACACATTTGCATGCAGCAAACACATGCACGCACACACTCGCACACACGCTCACACACACACACACACACACACACACACACACACACCACACACAGAGTGTCTCCCACTCGCTCTCTTTGTCTCTCTCACACACACACATGCACACGCTGCACACACGTGAGGGTCTCTCTCTTTCTCTCTCTCTCTCTCTCTTTTTCTCTCACACACACACACACACATGCATGCATGCATGCTTATACAGTGTCTCTCATACACACACACACACACACACACACACACACACACACACACACGCACACACACAGAGACTCATGTTTACTCACTTGCTCACATACACAATCACACAAACACAAACATTCTAATCAAGAAATGAATGCTTTGAATTTGAAATGCACATGTGCGGGCGTGTGCACACACTCTCACTTACACATACACTACAACTAGGAAAGAAAAATAAAAAATAACTCGCACATACACACACACACACACACACACACTACAACTAGGAAAGAAAAATAAAGGATAACGGGTAAAATTTACTAACAGTAAAATGTGCTAGCATGCGTATACACAAACCTGGGTCCACACAAATGGAAGAATTTTTCTGTACAAAATTACCAAAAAGAAAAAAAAAAAAGCTTGAATTGATATTGGATGCATTATACATGTATCAAGTTTGATTTATTCATCTTGTTCGTTGCAAGCATTCATCTCAAGTCTGTTGATGGGTTGGCAGGTCTGACTGTCTCTTATTTAAAAATCATCTCACAACAGGCCTTGCTCACACCTATCGAACTGCATTGGCAGGACTGGCTCCGCCTTCTTCAGACTGAACCCTCTCAGACCCTGGCTCCATTGGCAGTTCTTGTTCCTCTGACACAAGTTGAACCGTCTCACACCATGCCCGCTTTAGGCAGGTCTGGCTCCCTCTTACTCAAACTGGATCACCTCAAACCATGCCAGCAGCAGATCATGTTGTCATCAACATTTGGCTGGAGTAAACATTCTAAGGCTTGGATCTATGCCATGAACGCAGGCTTCATGTTATTGATGCTTCTGCAAGATGTTATTTCACATAGAGATGAATCCAAATTTTGGTATTTTCTGCATGTAAAGCTGTGCAACAGTGGGAAATAAGCAGTTCCCAAATTATACAGTGTTATATCGCTTAGATCTTGTAATCGCAGTGTATCGTTATTGGTAGATTTTCTGGGTGTTGTGGGTTTAGGTTAGATAAATGATCATCGGCAAATGAGTAAAAGTATTCTCTCTCAAAAGTTGGAGGTGAACGCAGTTGTGATGCTTGTATGTTTGTGATTACTAGCATCAATGATAATCATGTGGACTGACTCGAGCTTATTGATATGAAATGGTATAGAAGACGGCAACAAATGTAGTGTGAAGCTTTACTCTTTCAAACAAAAAGGCTCTCAGGTTTTTTTTTTGTAAGCAGAGAGATGGGAAAGTCCTTGAATGGTTTATGTGGAACTCTGTGCGAATCCTGTGTGTGGTTTATGAGAATTAGAAGCGGTTTTGATTATTTTTGTGTGATTTTTGATGAAATACATGTTTAGTAGCATTCATTACTGTGCCTGGCTCATGAGGATTTTGCCTTCATGGTCCATGGGATTTCAGCTTTAATTTCACTGCTTTTTTTTCAGTTGTTTCCTGTAATATGGAGCATTTGGGAAAATTTTTTGTTTTGTTTTATTCATTGTTAAATCAGTGATTGAGGCATTACATTGATTTTTTTTTATTGTCTTATCTTGGGATCAGTAAATTGTTTTGTTTGGTTCTAACCTCAGAGTATGGTGTTTTTCACAAATTGATTCTAGTTTTGTTCATTCTGCAGAACAATGCAACGCTTTCACTCCATAGAAAAGATGTAAGTTGTAATGCTCCATTAGGACTTTAGAGAGAGGGTGAAGTCTGTAGTTCAAAACAGCAAACATGATTAAGACGAGTAGTTGATGAAGCAAAAAGACTTATTATGCTTAAAAGGCGTGTAGATTCAGATTGGAAATATGGAAGTTATTTAAAGTATTGAAAAATGATTATACTTTGTTATTGGGACATGCGAAGTAAGGTTGTTGAGAGTAAAGATCTAATTGGGAAATGTTATGAAAGCGTGAATGGTGGAAAGGGTGACAGATAGGTATGAAAGACCTGTAGTATCAGAATCATGTCTTAACATTTCATTTTTATCGACGCTGACAAATTACTTGAATGAATCAATAATAAAAGATGATTTTAATATTACGATTTACCCACCCCCAGCCGTTCCTGTGACTTTCATTCTTGTACTGTCATTTTTTTTTGTTGTCTCTGTCAGGTGCTTTTCTGTTATCTGTATGCTCATTACTTATTTATAGAATGCAGTGTATGTCATCAAAACAATTTAATTAAAAGAATCTTGATTTGTTCATCACTCGATTGTCTTTGGTTTGTATGCCTTGAAGTAATTGTCATGCGGTGATGTGCAGTGTTGTGATGGGGGCTTTTGCTGGATTTCATATGAAGCTGTTTTCCTTGCATGAGGACGTAGGTTTGTCAGAGAGTGGAAGGGTCGTCAGTCTAGTAATGTGAAATCATAATCTTCACCTGTTTTTGCCTTAACGTTTTTTGGATGTGTTTTGTTGGTATTTGATCTTACGTCCCAGTCACTTGTGTTTAGTTTGTAGTTACCATACCTTGTGGTAATCACTCATACATGTGCATACTCATATTTTCTGGCATTATTTTGGTGGTTAGTCCTGCCACTGTTCTGTTCACCTCACACGAGGGTTTTGAATAGTACTCGACAGGTGAGAATCGGGAACTGGCAGTCACGATCTTTGTGTCTCTTGGACCATACCCAGTATGGTTCAGTGGCTAAGTCTTCTGCCTCCAGTGTCATGGGTGTGTTCCAGCCTTGGTGCATAAGATGTTGTCATGGGTCTCTAGTCTTTGGCACCGTCCTTACCAGCTGATTGTGTAAGGTACTGCCTTGGAGCTCTTGCTACTTCTGTGCTGGATACATTTGTGAAAGTCTTTTTCTTCTATGGGCAGAAACCCATCGAATCAGTCATTTCTCTTGACTGCACTTCCGTCAAACAAAATGAAAAACGTTACCCCTGTAACCTCAATAACGCTGGGTAGTACCCGACTTTGGGACCTCCGCTTGTCGCCGTGTGGTTTTCCCTCATTTTCATTCATGTAGGTTTTGCTTTGCTCATTTCATGTGAAACTGAGACTTTATTTATTCAGGAATGTCAGTAACCAAGCTCGACAGTGCGCACCATTTAACTGTTATGTGCTGATGCTGATGTTCAGAATGTGAGGAAGCATGTAGGGTTCACAGGAGTACGTACGCTCATCGAGTTTGTTGTGCTTTGACCCATTCATCTAGAGGCACCCGCATTGACACAGTTGTTATTATCGTTGACACACGGAACACTAGCACGGAAACAAGGAGTGGTTGAAACAAAACGTGTCCACTTTGCAGAAGCATATTAACGGCCAGTCACTGCCCAACGATGTCAAAGACTGACAAAGACATGGGGACGACTGTGTTCACAGGACTTGGAATTGTTGTGGGGAGGTCTTGTTATGAATGAGGCCTGCCTCCATTACATCTGTGTATCAAAAGACATAAACGCAATCCAGCTTCTTTCCTCCCCCCCCCCCCCCCCCCCCCCCCCCATAGGAACACATTTTGTGGAAATGCACATGGATTAACAAACCCAGTACAATGAAGATAGCGTGGGCAATCGAGGATAAATGGAAATAACGGATCTATCAGACTTAGGTCTTTTTCATTGATATTTTTCAGTTAAAAAAGAGAGAAGTTGCTTGACCAGGTATCGGATTGGTTTTTAGGTGTCTCTGTGCTCTTCACAGATTAACTTACACAGAGATAGACTCTCAACTCAGATAACTTTTCTGGGTCATGCCAAGAAAAGTTCTGGGCAATCGTAGGTGAACATTACCAGAAAGAATAAACGACAGGTATAAAATATCAAGAACAATTCATCTGCAACACACACACACACCACACACACACACACACACACACACACACACACACGCTCACACACACACACACACACACACACACACACACACACACACACACACACACACACACACACCCTAGTGCAGTTGAAATGACAGATAAACAACAAATATAAAATGTCAAGGACAATTCATCTGCAGCACACACACACACACACACACACACACACACACACACCCTAGTGCAGTTGAAATGACAGATAAACAACAGATATAAAATATCAAGGACAATTCATCTGCAGCACACACACACACACACACACACACACACACATGCATACACACACACACGCGCACACACACACACACACACACACACACACACACACACACCCTAGTGCACTTGAAATGAATCGCAGGTTCTAATTGTGTTTGCATTTTTTTTTCGCTTAGGTGAAGTCGTGCCCAGATCCTGTGCATTTCCACACTCGTTCTTTTTCCCCTGGGTTGCATTTGTGTATGCGCACTAATGTAATGGCAATTTTTTTTTTTAAATCGCCCATACTGCACAGCACAGTTGCACTTATTCAAGGAATGAGGAAAAGACTTGCCCTGCCACTATTACTGACATGATTTTTCAGTTTAGATATCGGTGTCATGGAAATTGTCCGGATGGTGATCGATTGTTTTTCAAAGCATAGGCGTTCATTTCACAGGCATGCCTGAAATTCATCAACATCAAAGGAGATGGTCTCTCGCCTTCAGGTTCAAAAAGAATTGAGAAAGAGGCTGGATTTATTTCTCAATTGTCTGTGGTGATGTCATGGGTTGATTACAGTTGAATTGCTGCCAATTGTGTGCTTTTCATTTTTTTTTTTTTCATTTTAGTAACTTTTAATTAATGAATTGAAGACTTCAGGACTAAATCAATATTGCATATTTTGTAAACTGGAAAAAAGTTATAGGAAAAGTTTTCTGGTTCAAAACGAATCGAAAAAGGGCTGGATTTATATGTCAAGTGTCTGTGGCGATATCATGGATCAATTTCTGTTGCATTGCTTGCATATTTTTTCTTTTTTTTAAGTAGTAACTTTTAATTAGTGAATTGAAGACTTCAATACTAACTTACCATTGTATATTTTGCTAAACATGACAAAAAGTGGAAAAAAAAAAAAACAAACTAAAAAGAAAGAAGAACAAAGAAATCAGAATGTAGCACAAACTTGTTCCTGATCCACCTTTGTCCAAAGTCAAGAAAAGAAAAGTGAACTCTTTCATTCCTACTTTTCTATGAACCGTTACTTCCTCTTGTTCCTAGATTCTTATAATACGAGTATTCCCTTCATTCCTGGATTTAGAGAAAAGAAAAAAAGTGTAAAGTGAGAACTGCGACGTGTGCAGTAGCAAACCGGCTAGAATACAGCGGCAACATCTTTCCCACTCTGTAGGGGCCATCTGGCATCCATTCCATTCATAAACACTGCCGCGCGAGCGACCCGGTCATGACGTGTACCGAAGACGCGACTCGCGCGAAGTTCAAAGCGCTTACCGCGAGAACCGATTTTCCGGGCTGCAGGAAGGAAAGGAGGGGTTTTGTGCTGCCCGGTTTTCCGGGCTGCAGGAAGGAAGGGTAGGATTTCTGCAAACCGGAAAACCGGGTTGTAGGGATGAAAGAGTTAAAGCCCATAGCCCAAAGCTGCCAGTGGCAGTGAACTGTTAGAGGTGAGGTTAGAGTGGCATTGCATGATGGTAAGAGGGAGGTCATCCATTTCCTTCCACTTTAACTTCCGCTTACCTGGGTCAGATATCTACCCGCATCTCAGTGGACAGAGGTTTTCAAGCCGTAAAAACTCGACCCCACAGGTTCTTTGAACTTACAAAGTTAGCATCCAGAGGTTGTGCCCTAACCATTTGACAGAGGGTCCTTCATCCTTCACCACAAATGGAGGTGAAGCATTACATAGAGGCATGTACTCCGGACTGAGTGTATCAGCTTTGGGGACTGCATGCACTGAGAGTCGTCATGATTTCAGAAGGAAAACACTCCCTTTCCCTGGGCCGTCTTCCAGGTTAGATCGCTAATTCTGCCTCTCCAGGTCGGCGGCCACACTGTTGAACGTTCCACATTTGATTTACTGGCTGCAGACTTTTTAGTGTGCAAGGAAACTGCCTTTGGCTTAAAAAAAATTTTTTTTTTCCCCATCCCATCACTTCTTCCGCTCCAAATCAATCCTGTCCTTAATATGGAAGGGTGGGCATGTCTGCATTGCATATCTGTATTTCTTTTTCAGAGTTCCTTACTTGCCTTAGCAATATTTTGGACTTTGACTCCAAACGTACCAGGCCGTGTTGGTACTTGCGGAGTGCAAGTCTGCATTTCAGAACGAAGTCCATGGGAAATGTTACTTTGGTGATGAATTGTCTCAGTGAAACGATCGGTCAGATAGCGCTTTAGATTGGTGGTGTGACAGCACCATTAGCACAAACATTTTTTTGTTATATTATGCGCTACTTAGACGAAACGCACATAGATTCAAGCTCATCATTTAGCTGATGTTAGATCAAGGTAATAAGTCCGTGTTAGTGTTTAGTAATAGAGCTGAAATCACAGGTTCAGAGCGAGTCTAAACCCTTGAAGTGGAAGTGTATTGAAGTGTTTTGATTGGGTGAGTCTGAACCCTTGAAGTGGGAGAGTGTATTGAAGAGTGGTTTTGATTTTTGGGTGATGTAACGTTTGTTTAACTGTCATGTTAGGTTTAGAACATTGGGCTTTTAATTGTTACGCAAGTTGTAACAACCCCGTTTTCCCTGCAAAAATACACCTGCACATGAAACAGTTCCAACTGGAGCCATCATTTTCAAAGTTGAACTGTCATTTTTATCAGTTAATGATTATTTGTCTCCTGATACCTCAAAACAGTCTAAGTTCTGGACATGAACAGCTCAGCAGATTTCAAAGCTATCATTATGGCTTGCAATTCCAAAGATGCTGAAAATTCATGGTTAGTGAAATATATGGCATATGCCATGCAGTCCATTTGTGTTTTGGATTTGGAAGGACACCGATTATTTTTCCTGGAAGTTGGAGTTTGTTGTAAGGTCCTTTTGGCTTTGTTTTTATCGGTGAAAGTTGATAGCACCCTACATTATTACATTTTGTCGGGGGGGGTCAATGGTCGGCTTTGAATTTAGCATGAAGCACTTATGAATCTGTGCAAAGTTCCAGGATTGTTGAGTTCTTTGCGTGCGATTTTGGTATGCTTTTTTTTCCGTGAAGGGCAGTAATTTTGTTGTGTATAATTGGCACTTTTGTTTATGAATAAATGGCTCTGCATATCTGAGTATGTATGTACAGGCATCTCTGTACTCATGTTTTTGTGTATTTGTGTAAACATTGGGTTACTGCCCCTGAGGGTGTTCCCTCTTGGGAGTGCCAGCTTTTCACCCCCCTTCAAGGTCAGTATTTGGTTTGCCTCTTGAAGGGAGATTTCAGAAGGGGAACTGCTTTTTTTTTCATGACCTGTATAATGCAGTCACGTCTTTTGACTGCAGGAACAATGATATGTATGTGTATGGTTGACCTTTGCCCGATAACAGTCTGGCTAGCTCTATCAACAACTTTGAATCATCTGTATGTGATTTTTGGTGGGGATGATAGTGATGGCTATGAACATCTTTGCCCATTCTGGTACTGGGCCTATATTTCTTTCCTTGTAAATTAAGATAAATGTATGGTAGATAAACATCTGCCAACTGAAGAGGAAGTTTCCGGTAGATGATGGACACATTTGTCAGTTAGCCATATGCAAGTACACTCGCACACAATTACAGGTAGGTAGATAGATTGATAGATAAAAAGTAAACTTTTAACCAAGTGAGAAAGACAAGCACTGCCCCACTGTGAAAGTTCATAAATTCTCTTGTGATTCATGAGGAGAACACACAACCACACACACACACACACACACCACACACACACACACACATGCATACACACAAAGATGCAAAGAAAAAGCGTTAACCGGATAAAGAAGGATGAAAATCATGAAGATGACTTTAACTAAAAACAAGACTAACGGTAGGGTGGAAGTGGTTGCATGTTAGTGGCGACCCATAAAATCAGCTTTTTTTGCTTGTTTGTTTGTTTGGTTTGGTTTTTACCGATCTGTGAAATCTGAAGTAGGGGAAACCCATCGAATTGCAGTAAAAGCTGCATGAGTCTTTGTGAGCATTGTAGGAGAATGTGAACACAGCTAATACTAGTCTGCATACTGTGTGTTTGTGGGGGGAACCAGGGTCCATGAACGTAGGGAAGCATGCTCTGCTCAGGTGAAGAGTTTTCAAGTGAGAACAGCTGTGTGGAGTTGCTTGCTTTTGCGTCGCTGTCAGCCCCTAGAGTTCCAAAGTTGGGGTGAGAAAGAGGAAAATGTTTGGGGATTATTCCTTTTGAGGATGAAGAGGAAAGAGAATGTGGGATCAAGCGATGAGATTTTGCACCGTTTGGGAACAAGCGCTGATGAATTGGCTTGAATCCTGGTGTATGTTTTGTGTGGCTCATCGGCTTTCTTCTTTTTTTTTTTTGTTGTTGTTGATATCTTTCCATGCACTAGTTAAAATTTGTACAACACCTTTTTCTCATTTTGCCACTGCACACAGAAGTGTTAACTAGTTTAAGGAAAAGTAGTTTCACAAAAAATGGGGAGTAAGACCTGGAATTGTCTGCTTATACACATTCATGGTCACATGCTCTCTTTCTCAAAAATCCTAATATCATATTCCAAATATCTTTGTAACAACTACAAACTAAGGAGTGTAGGCAGCTCTGCTTTTACACTGAAGGCTGCATGTAATCATGGATTGAAATCGGGATGCCTACATCTCATTAACATACAGTGGCTTTCATTTGATACAATGCATGATATGGATGGTGTTAGTGTTGACTCTTTATCAGTGGGTGTCATTGACTTGATTCTGGTGACAGATTGTGGCCGACAGCATCAGTGGATGTCATTGTTCAGTGATTGCTAGTGTTCATGACATCAGCAGAGTAATGCTGATGACAATGGATGTTGACTCGATCAGTAAATGTCATCAAAAGATGTTTGTATCGTATTGGGTGTTGGTGGGCAGAGGGAGCGAGTGAAATGTGCGTGTGCGTGTGCAGCGCGCGCGTGTGTGGAGGGGGGCATGTGTGCGTGTGCGCTTTGTGTGTAGGTGTGTGGGTGCGTGTGTGCTTTGTGCGTATGTGTGTGTATGTGTGCGCGCACGAATGGGCTTGTGTGTTTGTGCATGCATGCACGTAAAGAAGGATACGAGAGCAAACATATGATAGTGTAGTGATCATAGCCACTGTACAGACTAGCTGCTGGAGACAGATGATAAAGATCAACAGTTTACCTCCATTAACTGATGAAGATGTCAACATTTGTCGTCATGCCCCTCCCACACCCACCTTCCCTCCTCTAAGAAAAAAAGAAAACTTAATCAGGCAATGATGATGTTAATGAATACATTACCTCTGGCCCTTCCCTGGATACATTTATAATTCTTAGTTATAAGCAGCAAAACAGTTGAGAGAGGACACAAACTTCGTATTTTTTTATGTAGTATGAATATGTTTTTCATTAATTTATTTCTTGGCAGAAAGTCGTTTGGTATGAATACTGAAATGTGTATAACCTAATTTTTGAAAAACAAAATCTGTTGATGGATATGTTTTTTAAAGCATGTATGGACACTTCCGTCCATTATGGCTGATTAGACCCACTTTCTATGACAAGTACTATCATGGTGAAAGAAATTACATTTTCGAAGTTTAGTTTCGGCTGATTACCGTCACTTACTATGATAAATACTATCATGATTAAAGAGATTAAGAAATTCAAAGTTTCAAATATGAAAAAAAAAAGCCAAAAAGACTCGTTTTAAAGTAAATTTGCCAGTTGTTTTACATTAGGAGGCAAGTTGAGATATTGCACTATAGGTGGGTGTCATATGGCTTCAAGGTTTCATGTTTTCGTTAATAATGAATTTATGCATCCAGGGTGCCTAACTTTACTCTGGCCTTCCAAGACTGGTTAAAAATGCATGCTCTCAATCATGCTTTTATTAACTGGGAGTGATGAATGAAGGAAAATGTGCAGCGCCCTCAGTATGATGTAAATTCACCTTGTGTTAAGGATGGCAAGTAGTTATCATGTGAATTATTCAATAGTGTAGACAGTTGTCTTTGTTGTTTGTTTCTTTTTTGGACAAGACTTATTTTTCCCCATTCCATAGAGATAGTTATGAAGGGACTCCGGTTGGCTGGACTATTACAGCACTAGAATCGAAAAGATGGAAGTGTTTGTGGCGAATCTGAACCATTGACGGGCAACATCATTGTCCCCAACTTTCCGCTCCACTTCCTAAGGGGAGTAAGACTGGTGACAGCTAGCATCGTTATGAACGTTTGTCTGAACAGCTGCGATAGGCAGACTAGTCTTGCTGGCAGGGTGAGCCAGCTAGCTGGATATTTCCTCTTGTTCTTTCATCTATATCTGACAGTATGATATAGTCTCGCTGTTTTCTATAGGAATCCTTTCCACTCAGGAGTGACAAGTTTTAATGACAGATCTGTATTGGTTTTCCAAAAGAACAATGGCATTTATGGGAAGAAAAGAACAAGGAGTTTCAGGAGGAAAAAGGCGATATTACTCTTAAGATTTTGTTTTCCTGTTTAATGATTATAGTTAAATGATAAGGAATAATTAAAAGAAACAAAAGAATGAAGAAGAAGATACCATCACTCTTTATTATTTTTGTGCATAATTATCAGTAAGAGATGGATGATGTGCAACCATTGAAGAAAAAGGATGACATTTTGGTAGGAAAAATTTTACATTTCAAAGAAATGTATTTTTGTGTTATAATGGCAGTAAAACAGAATGTACTGATTGAAAAGAGAAAGGATGATACAGAAAAAGTTTGAAGAGAAAGAGAAACCACTCATTTTGATTTTCATGTGTTTATAACAATTGAATGATATGAAATGATTGAAATAAGATGAAGAATGAAGGAGTAGTCGTAGGAGAAAAAGACAATATCACTCTTTTTAATTTGTATGTCTTATGATAAAGTTGACTGAAATGCAGTGACTTAGAATAATAGAAAAAGAAGGGAAGACAAGTTTGTTTCAAAAGAATAAGATGATGTCATTCTTTGATTGTTATATAACAGGTTAACAATATGCACTGATCTGGAAGGAAAAACAGTGAAAGGATAGAGGCATATCTGTGCAGAATTGATTCAATGCGTGCTATTAAAAATGTTTCTTAAAAGGATATGAACAGTTTGTGATAAAAAAATTGTATATATTTTGAATATAACACATTGACTTGAATCCCCCCCCCCCCCCCCCCCCACCCCACCACCACCCGCTCCAGGAATTGCGCTTTATTATTATCAATTAAAACAATTTCAGCATTTGAACATATCGGTGTGTATTGCATAACACAATTTGTGAACCATACAGAAACACTACTTCATATTATACAATATCAGTATCATGTCTTTGGAGTGAACACAATTTTTTTTTCCATTGCTCTTTAATCATCCATGAGAGAGATTATAGGTCATTACCCATATCTTTTTTACAGTCTGTCCTTGACATACATTCACACCCATACACATACAGATATACATACATACATATATATATATATATAAATGAAACATACATTTATGTGGACAAGATATACAATTGCAAGGAATCATGATAATTACACTTCAGGATTGGAACAACAGTTTTAAAAAAAAAGAAGAAAAAAACCACACACAAATAAAAACATAACTCAGACAGCATAAGAAAAGATTTTTGTGAAAAATCAAGCAAGACGACTATATTGAGACAGAAAGGACAACCTGCAGCATAGAGGAACATTTTCTCGCAAAATTAAACGACTGGAGAGAAGGAAAAAAAAAGGAAAAGAAAAAAAAAAAAACGTGAGTGACATAAAAATCAGGAGTGGGGCATAAGTTCTGTCCATGTCACACATTAAAAGTGTACGCTTTTTTTTTTTTGTGTATTGCATTACTCACAACATACATGCTGCTTTTGTCACATGCGTATGTGCATATATCCCGAAGGAATAGAAGATGGTAGCAGTTTATGCCAGTGAATTCATAATCTTAGTGTGCTTTTGGCATCAAGAAAAATGAAATGGCGTTATCTTGATGAAAAAGGTTCTTTTAACAAAAAACAAACAAACAAAAAATTTGCTAGAAACCATGAGCATGCACACAACTATGGAGCAAAAAGCAGACAAAGTGCACTGATGCTGAATACATTTGACCCACACACATCTGTGAAGCTGAACAAAGAAGCTGCGCGACTTCAACAGATACATGTTAATCCAAACAATTTCTTACATGCAAGAGCTTGTGCACTCAAAAGACTGGAGTCCATCGTTGCTGTGTGCAAAACGGGGAAGAGGGAATGACAGTGTTGACTTTTGATTGCATGGTTCATACCAGGATCGTGCCGGCCTTTTTTTTTTTTTTTTGCTGCACACTGTACTCTCTCAGTGTAGGTGCTGTGGCTGACTGTCACACCACCAGATGAGGCAAAACACCCCCCCCCCCCCCCCCCCTGCATGTGGAGCAGGTGGAGCAGTGGATACATACGCGACAAAGATAAATTCTGAATCACACTGTGGGGCCCTTTGTGGCCGCCTTACGTATTAAATTGTAGTGCTTTGCATACTCCACAAAACTGTTCTGTTATGCAAGAGGGCCTATTGGTACCAGGTAGAACCGAAGCAGTGAATCAACCAACTTTCCGAAAAATTCATGCAGGCCATGTGCCGGAAGGAAATTATCTACTGGACCCCCCCCCCCCCCCCCAAAAAAAAAAAAAAAAATCGCTCTGCTGATGTACATATTTTCCCTTATCTGCGAAAGTTCCCCGGGACCAGAAGTATCATCAGGCAAAGATGGTGGACCTTATTTGCTGTCCATGACTTCTTGTTCACAGCGCTGATGAACACCGCAATGAAAGGGAGCTGGTGGTGGTGGTGTGGTGTCAAGCATTTAAGGCGTGGTGCTGGGGCACGTGG
>CM065722.1:64059041-64069041 GCA_033310375.1 Conus canariensis | reverse complement strand
CACGAGGTCACCCTCACCTGGTCATCAACACGAGGTCATCCTCACCTGGTCATCAACACGAGGTCATCCTCGTCTGGTCATCAACACGAGGTCATCCTCACCTGGTCATCAACACGAGATCATCCTCACCTGGACATTAACACGAGGTCATCCTCACCTGGTCATCAACACGAGGTCATCCTCACCTGGTCATCAACAGGAGGTCATCCTCATCTGGTCATCAACACGAGGTCATCCTCACCTGGTCATCAACACGAGGTCATTTTCACCTGGTCATCAACACGAGGTCATCCTCACCTGGTCATCAGCACGAGGTCATCCTCATCTGGTCATCTACACGAGGTCATCCTCACCTGGTCATCAACATGAGGTTATCCTCACCTGGTCATCAGCACGAGGTCATCCTCACCTGGTCATCAACGCGAGGTCATCCTCACCTGGTCATCAACACGAGGTCATCCTCACCTGGACATTAACACGAGGTCATCCTCACCTGGTCATCAACACGAGGTCATCCTCACCTGGTCATCAACAGGAGGTCATCCTCATCTGGTCATCAACACGAGGTCATCCTCACCTGGTCATCAACACGAGGTCATTTTCACCTGGTCATCAACATGAGGTTATCCTCACCTGGTCATCATTACGAGGTCATCCTCACCTGGTCATCAACGCGAGGTCATCCTCACCTGGTCATCAACACGAGGTCATCCTCACCTGGTCATTAACACGAGGTCATCCTCGACTCACCTCGTCATCAACACGAGGTCATCCTCACCTGGTCATTAACACGAGGTCATCCTCACCTTGTCATCAACACGAGGTCATCCTCACCTGGTCATCAACACAAGGTCATTCTCACCTGGTCATCAACACGAGGTCATCCTCACCTGGTCATCAACACGAGGTCATCCTCGACTCACCTGATCATCAACACGAGGTCATCCTCGACTCACCTCGTCATCAACACGAGGTCATCCTCACCTGGTCATCAACACGAGGTCATCCTCACCTGGTCATCAACACGAGGTCATCCTCGACTCACCTGGTCATCAACACGAGGTCATCCTCACCTTGTAATCATTACGAGGTCATCCTCACCTGGTCATTAAAACGAGGTCATCCTCACCTGGTCATCAACACGAGGTCATTGTCATCAACACGAGGTCATTCTCATCTGGTCATCAACACGAGGTCATTCTCACCTGGTCATCAACACGAGGTCATTCTCATCTGGTCATCAACATGAGATCATCCTCATCTGGTCATCAACACGAGGTCATCCTCACCTGGTCATCAACACGAGGTCACCCTCACCTGGTCATCAAAACGAGGTCATCCTCACCTGGTCTTCAACACGAGGTCATCCTCGTCTGGTCATCAACACGAGGTCATTTTCACCTGGTCATCAACACGAGGTCATCCTCACCCGGTCATCATTACGAGGTCATCCTCACCTGGTCATCAACATGAGATCATCCTCACCTGGTCATCAGCACGAGGTCATCCTCATCTGGTCATCTACACGAGGTTATCCTCACCTGGTCATCAACATGAGGTTATCCTCACCTGGTCATCAGCACGAGGTCATCCTCACCTGGTCATCAACGCGAGGTCATCCTCACCTGGTCATCAACACGAGGTCATCCTCACCTGGTCATTAACACGAGGTCATCCTCACCTGGTCATCAACAGGAGGTCATCCTCATCTGGTCATCAACACGAGGTCATCCTCACCTGGTCATCAACACGAGGTCATTTTCACCTGGTCATCAACATGAGGTTATCCTCACCTGGTCATCATTACGAGGTCATCCTCACCTGGTCATCAACGCGAGGTCATCCTCACCTGGTCATCAACACGAGGTCATCCTCGCCTGGTCATTAACACGAGGTCATCCTCGACTCACCTCGTCATCAACACGAGGTCATCCTCATCTGGTCATCAACACGAGGTCATCCTCACCTTGTCATGAACACGAGGTCATCCTCACCTGGTCATCAGCACGAGGTCATCCTCACCTGGTCATCATTACGAGGTCATCCTCACCTGGTCATCAACATGAGATCATCCTCACCTGGTCATCAACACGTGGTCATCCTCACCTGGTCATCAACACGAGGTCATCCTCACCTGGTCATCAGCACGAGGTCATCCTCATCTGGTCATCAACACGAGGTCATCCTCACCTGGTCATCAACACGAGGTCATCCTCACCTGGTCATCAACACGAGATCATCCTCACCTGGTCATCAACATGAGGTCATCCTCACCTGGTCATCATTACGAGGTCATCCTCACCTGGTCATCAACACGAGGTCATCCTCACCTGGTCATCATTACGAGGTCATCCTTACCTGGTCATCAACATGAGGTCATCCTCACCTGGTCATCAGTACGAGGTGATCCTCACCTGTTCATCAACACGAGGTCATCTTCACCTGGTCATCAACACGAGGTTGTCCTCACCTGGTCAACAACACAAGGTCATCCTCACCTGGTCATCAGTACGAGGTCGTCCTCACCTGGTCATCAACACGAGGATGTCCTCACCTGGTCATCAACACGAGGTCATCCTCACCTGGTCATCAACACGAGGTCATCCTCACCTGGTTATCAGCATGAGGTCATTTCACCAGCTCAACAGGACGAGGTCGTAATCGCCTGGTCATCAAAACAACATTACCTGACCTGATCAACAGCCAGAGATCACCCTCATTTGGATATCAACGCGAGTTCGTACCCAGTTATCAGTATCAGATTCATCTACGGTTGTTAATCTGAACGAGATCTTTCACACTAGCTTGGCTAAAAATCTTGTGGTCATACTTGTTTAATCCGCAGGTAGAGGTCGTCCTCACTTGATATCAGAATGGGTTTATCCTCACCAGTTTAATCAGCAACGCGAGTTCGTTCTCACCTGGCTAATCAGCACGTAGTTATTTTCACTTTTGACATCAGAATGAGGTCGTTCTCACCTGGGTAATGAGCACGAAGTCTTTCTCAGTCAATACCAGAATGAGGTCGTTCTCACCAGGTTAATCAGTACAGGGTGATTCTCACCTGGTCCGACCAGTGGCTGTGCCACCACTGGGAATGGCAGGGCTGGCTGTTACAGCGCTCCACCACGGCGGGTTGATCCCCGGGGCAAAAAGAAGCCGGGATTTGAACCCCCTGCCCGTCCACACAGTCCACCGTGCGACGCCGCTCGCCTCCGCCGCACTCGGCTGAACACTGACAGAGACCAGCAACAAACAGGTGATGTGTGTGTGTGTGTGTGTGTGTGTGTGTGTGTGTGTGTGTGTGTTGTGTGTGTGTGTGTAACGAAGCTTCATCTTGTTTCTCATGTCCAGAAGAGAAAAAAACAACATGGGGTTGATATAATCATCTTGTTTTCTATTTCCAGAAACGTACATATGACGTTGGTACATTCATTAGAAGGGATAGCTACATATGGGGTTGGTACATTCATTAGAAGAGATAACCACATATTGGGTTGGTACATTCATTAGAAGAAATAACTACATATGGGGTTGGAAGAGATAACTACATATGGGGTTAGAAGAGATAACTACATATGGGGTTGGTACATCTATCAGGAGAGAAAACTACATATGGGGTTGGTGCATTCATCTCGCTTCTCATTTCCAGAAGAGAAAACTACATAATTTTATGGGGTTGGTACATTCATCTTGCTTCTCATTTCCAGAACAGAAAACTACATATGGGGTTGGTACATTTATCAGAAGAAAAAACTACATATGGGGTTGGTACATTCATCTCGCTTCTCATTTCCAGAAGAGATAACTACATATGGGGTTGGTACATTTATCAGAAGAGAAAACTACATATGGGATTGGTACATTTATCAGAAGAGAAAACTACATATGGGGTTGGTACATTTATCAGAAGAGAAAACTACATATGGGATTGGTACATTTATCAGAAGAGAAAACAACATATGGGATTGGTACATTTATCAGAAGAGAAAACTACATATGGGATTGGTACATTTATCAGAAGAGAAAACTACATATGGGATTGGTACATTTATCAGAAGAGAAAACTACATATGGGATTGGTACATTTATCAGAAGAGAAAACTACATATGGGGTTGGTACATTTATCAGAAGAGAAAACTACATATGGGGTTGGTACATTTATCAGAAGAGAAAACTACATATGGGGTTGGTACATTTATCAGAAGAGAAAACTACATATGGGGTTGGTACATTCATCTCGCTTCTCATTTCCAGAAGAGAAAACTACATATGGGATTGGTACATTCATCTCGCTTCTCATTTCCAGAAGAGAAAACTACATATGGAGTTGGTACATTCATCTTGTTTGTCATTTCCAGAAGAGATAACTACATATGGGATTGATACATTCATCTCGCTTCTCATTTCCAGAAGTGAAAACTACATATGGGGTTGGTACATTTATCAGAAGAGAAAACTACATATGGGGTTGGTACATTTATCAGAAGAGAAAACTACATATGGGATTGGTACATTCATCTCGCTTCTCATTTCCAGAAGAGAAAACTACATATGGGATTGGTACATTCATCTCGCTTCTCATTTCCAGAAGAGAAAACTACATATGGAGTTGGTACATTCATCTTGTTTGTCATTTCCAGAAGAGATAACTACATATGGGATTGATACATTCATCTCGCTTCTTATTTCCAGAAGTGAAAACTACATATGGGGTTGGTACATTTATCAGAAGAGAAAACTACATATGGGGTTGGTACATTTATCAGAAGAAAAAACTACATATGGGGTTGGTACATTCATCTCGCTTCTCATTCCAGAAGAGATAACTACATATGGGGTTGGTACATTCATCTCGCTTCTCATTTCCAGAAGAGAAATCTACATACATTTGGGGTTGGTACATTTATCAAAAGAGATAACTACATATGGGATTGGTACATATTCTCATTCAGAAGAGATAAACTACATATGGGGTTGGTACATTCATCTCCTCTCATTTCCAGAAGAGATAACTGCATATGGGGTTGGTAATCATTCTATCCAGAAGAGATAACTGCATATGGGTTGGTACATTATCAGAAGAGAAAACTACATACGGGGTTGGTACCATCTTTATTCCAGAAGAGAAACTACATATGGGGTTGGTACATTCATCTCGCTTCTCATTCCAGAAGAGATAAACTACATATGGGGTTGGTACACATTGTTTTTCCAGAAGAGATAAACTACATATGGGGTTGGTACATTTATCAGAAGAGAAAACTACATATGGGTTGGTACATTCATCAGTTAAGAAGAAAACTACATATGGGGTTGGTACATTCATCTCGCTTCTCATTTCCAGAAGAGATAACTACATATGGGGTTGGTACATTTTTATCAGAAGAGAAAACTACATATGGGGTTGGTACATTTATCAGAAGAGAAAACTACATATGGGGTTGGTACATTCATCTCCTTCTCGTTTCCTGAAGAGTTAACTACATATGGGGTTGGTACATTTATCAGAAGAGAAAACTACATACGGGGTTGGTACATTTATCAGAAGAGAAAACTACATATGGGGTTGGTACATTCATCTCGCTTCTCATTTCCAGAAGAGAAAACTACATATGAGGTTGGTACATTTATCAGAAGAGAAAACTACATATCGGGTTGGTACATTTATCAGACGAGAAAACTACATATGGGGTTGGTACATTTATCAGACGAGAAAACTACGTATGGGGTTGGTACATTCATCTTGTTTCTCCTTTCTTTTTTTGTGTGGTTACCTCGTCCCACTGGCCTTCCTTCCAGCGGGCGCAGGGGTCGTTGTTGCACTGCTGGGCCACGGCCGGCTTGCCGGTCTGGTTGCACTGGGACGCCGACACGCTCAGCTGCAAGCTGTCGGAGAAACGCTGCCGGCACTCCACGCGTCTGTTCTGGGTACCACCGCCACAGGTCACGCTGCACTCTGACCAGTCCTCCGTCTCCCAGCTGGCGGAGGACAAGGATATGAATGTAATGATAACAATAATGGGTTGTGTGTGTGTGTGTGTGTGTGTGTGTGTGTGTGTGTGTGTGTGTGTGTGTGTGGTAATAATGATGACAATAATTAATAACAACACCGTATGCACGTTAAATATCAGCTGGCAGAGGACGAGGATATGAATGTAATGATAACAATAATGGGGGAAAAATAATGGTGACAATAATTATTATGAAATATCAGCTTAAGCGAAGTTGTGAGGTTCTAGGTCTGCTATATATTGGCTCAGCGGGAACGCAAGCCCTAGTGGATTACGCACACATCTAAGGAGCCAAAAGACGTAGCACAATATGAGACAAGGCAATCATCTTGTGACATGTCTAGCTATCCTGGCAGACAGCACCTTCCCCCCCCCCCCCCCCCCCCCCCCCCCCAGTTTCTTTGGAGACGTTAATTCCATCCTTCGGAGACACATCTCTACATGGTGCGGAATAAAACAACACGACGCCCCATAACATCAGGCATAATGACACGACTCAGCGTGACGCAACACAACAAACCACAACTCGACACAGTGTCACAAAACACGAAACAACGTCACGCACCGAAACACAACACAACGCAACGCAAGGAAACGGAACGAAACGAAACGCAACACAGCACAGCACAGCACCGCACCACAGCACACAGAGAACGACAAAGACATAGAACACGGAAGACAACTCAGTACACCCACACCACGCCCCAAACCTACCCTATCCCATCCCACCCCACCATGCCACACCACACACCACACCACACAGAGAACGAGAAAGACATAGAACACGAACACAGCTCAGTACACCCACACCACACCCCAACCTACCCTACACCATCATGCCACACCACACCACACCACACCCTACAACACTCCCTCCCACCCCACTCCACCCCCATCCCACCTTACAACCCCCTCCCCACTACAGACACGGATACTGACGCGGGGGGACAGGGGTCGTTGTTGCAGGGCAATCTCTGCTGTTTGGGCTTGAGCGAGTTCAGACAGTTGTCCGGCGTGACCACCACCTGACGCTCCGCGCTGGTCAGCACGCACACCACCTCCGTCTCCTGCACCCCTGGGTCACCCACAGCACATCATCATCTTCGTCACCATCATCGTCATCATCATCATCATCATCATCATTACCATCATCATCATCATTATCGTCGCCGTCGTCGTCGTCGACGTCATCATCATCATCATCATCGTCGTCGTCTTCGTCATCATCATCGTCGTCGTCGTCGTCATCATCATTATCATCATCATCATCATCGTCGTCATCATCATCTCCATAATCATCGTCGACTTCGTTGTCATCATGATGATCATCATCATCGTCGTCATCATCATCGTCGTTGTCATCATCATCATCGTCGTCATCATCATCATCATTATCGTCATCATCATCATCATCGTTGTCGTCATCGTCGTCATCATCATAGTCATCATCATCATCGTCTCCATGATGATGATGATGATGATGATGATCATCATCATCATCATCATCATCATAAAACTGTCGTCGTCAGTTGTCGGTTATCTTCAGGATTATCGTAAATTATTGTCGTAACCCCGACAGTCACACGCTGTCATGGCGTACATTATTCGTGTTGCTGTCAAAATCGTTGACGTTGTCGATAATGTCAGAATCACTGCTGTTGCTTCCATCTTCGTTAAATTCAGGTTTGACGTCTACACCCACCTACATTAATGTGGCAGAGGGGGATAACCATGGAAGGTGGCCGTCTTTTTTCAAGGCTGCACTTCACCAGAACGACAGCACGTTAAGATGGGCAGCGAAAATTATCATTTTCATATCTAAAAGGAGATTTACTGTTCCGCCGGCCTTACCTCCCCCGCATGTCCGGGAGCACTCGGAGAGCCCCGAGATGGTCCACTCGTAGCCCTTGCCGCCTCCCCCACTGGCGATGGTCAGCGCGGGCCGCGGGCCGAGGGGCCGGGGCCGCTCCCTCTGCAGGGCGTTGTCCACGGGCCGTCTCTGGAGGAAGCTCCGGTCCACCACGTCGCTCCGGCCGGGGCTGCTCAGGCTGTGGAGCCCGCGGGCGCCCTCCGTGTCGTAGGCAGAGATGACGGAGGGGGACTGAGGCTGGTGCCAGGCGGGAGGAGGCTCTCGCCGCAGGGTGGGCCGTCGGCTGTGGGAGGGGTGGGGCTGACCGGGTCTTCTGGAACTGTGCCGGGTATGTTTACACGTTAAACAAGTCTTTGGAGGACGGGAGGGGGGGGGGGGGGGGGTTGTGTGTTTCTCTTTCGGGGTCAACACTTTTTGTCCCACCAACACCCCAAAAGTCTGATTATCCGTACGTCAGCTTATGTTGTCTCGATATGGTTTAAGTCTTAGATACGCAATAATTCGTCTTATACTGACGCATCAGGGACGACACCTGAGATACTGTGCAAATCAGTTTGTTTCTTCAACAACAACAAAAAAAGAAAAAAAAATGCGAACTTATTTAACACTATCCTATCGCCGTATTTAGACAAAGATGAGCGTATTTAACACTAAACTATCGCCATGCTCGGACCAACAAACAGACAGACATGTATGCAGCTAGAAAAATAAAAACCTACCTGTAGCTAGAAAAATAAAAACCTACCTGTAGCTAGAAAAAGAAAAACCTACCTGTAGCTGGAAAAAGAAAAACATACCTGTAGCTAGAAAAAGAAAAACACATCTGTAACTAGAAAAAGAAAAACATACCTGTAGCTAGAAAAAGAAAAACATATCTGTAACCAGAAAAAGAAAAACATACCTGTAGCTAGAAAAAGAAAAACATATCTGTAACTAGAAAAAGAAAAACATACCTGTAGCTAGAAAAAGAAAAACATATCTGTAACTAGAAAAAGAAAAAACATACCTGTAGCTAGTAGAAGAAAAATATACCTGTAGCTAGAAAGAGAAAAGCATACCTGTTGCTTAAAAAAAGACATCCCCGTAGCCAGAAAAAGAAAAACATACCTGTAGCTAGAAAAAGAAAAACATACCTGTGGCTAGAAAAAGAAAAAACATACCTGTAGCTAGAAAAAGAAAAACAGTCTTGTAGCTAGAAACAGAAAACATACCTGTAGCTAGAAATAGAAAAACATACCCGTAATAGAAAGAGAAAAACACAACTATAGCTACAAAGAGAAAAACATACATGTAGCTAGAAACAGAAAAAAAAAAACATACCTGTAGCCAGAAAAAGAAAAGCATACCTGTAGCTAGAAAAAGGGAAACACACTTGTAGCAAGAAAAAGAAAAAAAAAACAAAACATACTGTAGCTACAAAAAGAAAAACATATCTGTAGCTAGAAAAAGAAAAAAAAATACACCTGTAGCTAGAAAAACATACCTGTGGCTAGAAAAATAATAATAAAAAAAAACCCTACCTGTAGCTGCCCCCTCGGCCTCTGTTCACGTCATAGCGGGCCCTGGACCTGATCAGCGAGCCCTGACTGGGCGTATACTGACCGGACGATGTCCGGCTGCTGCCCGCTCTTCGGTTGGGGAGGAGAGACCTGTTGTCCACGCTTTGGGGGATGAGGCCGCCGACATTGCTGTTGCTAGGCGTGTACTGACCGTCCACCGTCCGGCCGCTGCCCGCTCTTCGGTTAGGGAGGAGAGACCTGCTGTCCACGCTGTTGGGGATGAGACCGCCGACATTGCCGCTGCCGGGCGTGTTCTGACCGTCAACTGTCCGGCCGCTGCCCGCTCTTCGGTTAGGGAGAAGAGACCTGCTGTCCACGCTGTTGGGGATGAGGCCGCCGACATTGCCGCTGCTGGGCGTGTTCTGACCGTCCACTGTCCGGCCGCTGCCCGCTCTTCGGTTAGGGAGAAGAGACCTGCTGTCCACGCTGTTGGGGATGAGGCCGCCGACATTGCCGCTACTGGGCGTGTTCTGACCGTCCACTGTTCGGCCACTGCCTGGTCTTCGGTTGGGGAGGAGAGACCTGCTGTCCACGCTGTTGGGGATGAGGCTGTCCC
>CM065722.1:64026541-64044041 GCA_033310375.1 Conus canariensis | reverse complement strand
AGTAGTTTTGTCTGGAGCGAGTGGAACACTTTTTGACCACGGACACACAGACACACACACAGACACACAGACAGCATTTCTTCGTTCCCATTCTAAAGTACTCCCTGTTCTATAAGAACTGGGCGTACAAAAAGAAAAAGAAAACTCTGAACACGAGTCACTCATGACGTCACTTCCTGCAGTTTCGTCACTAAGTTTACGGCAGTTTTAGTGACGTCACCTTGCTGTCCAGGTTGGACAGCACCGGCGTTGGTTTAACACCGGCGTTGGTTTAGTTATATTCCATCCAGGTTTCAGTCGGTATCCATTTTACGTGATAATTGCCAGCGGGGATAACTACCTCGGGGAACGAGCGAGGGGACAGGATGTAGCGATTCTTCGCGTTCTTCCAGACATTCATTGTGTGCATAAAACCTCCGGTTGCACCACATGCTCCAAACCCTGGCGGCTACTTCCAGTCTATAAACGTCCTCCTATGAGACAATGTAGTCCCGAAGGGTGTGTCTTACACTGCAGAGCAGACAGACAGTCATCTGCAATCAGGCTTACTCTTAATCTTCAAGAATCTAAAGTGAATTTGAATCGGTACTGTTCCGGAGGCTGAGGCGGATTCCTGTTGTATTTTTACATGTGATAGGATGTGAATGGCTCTGCTAAAACGTTTCTGTTTGTTCATTTTTTATTCCTTATTCCCAGGATACCTCAGAATTGTTTTTGGAAGTTTAATGTAAGCACCGTTCATTTTTGGATAGAAACGTTGCTCTCTGGAACAAAGTCACGAACAAGAAATGACATCTCGCTTATTCGCGATTTAACCCGTGACGTAACCTAATGTCGTCACGGTGTCGTTCTATGCTTCCGGAATGTCCAGTTAAAAAGTGTCGGACGTTTTACTGAATTGTTTACTTATCTATTATCATTTACACCAAGAAGGACTATGATAAGTTGAAGAAGAATTTGTCGAGATATGATAGGTAGAGGTGGTGGTGGGGATGCGGAGTGGGTGGATGGGATGGCGGGGTGGGGTTGGGGATGGGACAGGAATAGGAACAGGGACAAAGGTAGGGGAGAGAGGAGTAGATCCTTCGTTGTTTCAAGTCTTTCACGTCACTGACAATGACAACATCAGTATAAAATCCGTACGAAACGCTGTATGAGAAACACACACACTGACACAGACACACGCACACACAACACAACACAACACAACACAACACAACACAACACAACACAACACAACACACAAAGCAAACCGATAAACAAAACTCTGAATCAAAGCACATCATTCCATGATCATCCCACAACGGGTGGCGACATCAGGATCGCTAGCAAGTTGAAATCAGGCCGCTGTGCGCACCAGAACAGCGAGATTCGGTGCAAATTGCCAAATAAAAAAAAAAGTGAAGTCCTGAAACCAAACGACCGATCCAAAACACCGTTGTTAGTCTCCACATTCTCTAACATTAAAAAAAAAAAAGAATTGTTGGATACTCTGCGAGATAATATGGACAAACGGATCACAAGACAAAACACGACGCGTTTCGACCTCTCAGGTCTTCTTCAGGTAAAACAAACAACATGCAGGACAATGAAAACGAAGAGCGAGCAATCACGTGTCTTCTCATGTTCGCCGCGAGATGGGTGAAGAATGAAAACGAGGCCAATGGGAAGGGGACCATGCGAGTTGAAATAATAATGATGACAATGGTAATAATGAAAACAACATTATTAATAGTAATAATGGTGACGATGATGAAAATACTTAAATAAAGGATTACTACCAATTTTCGGCGATAATATGACGACAGTGGTTACAGTATTAATAGTGGCTAAACACAAAAGGGGAGAGAGGAGAGGGGGTTAGAGGATAGTGGAACAGCATGTCTTTTTTCATCTTATAATATATTACTTAATGATATGATGATAATAATGATGATAGTTATAGTTGTAGAATAATAATAATAGTAAGCAGAGAGGAATTCAAACTGCCTTTTCGTTAAAAGTCTGCACCGACTCGAGTTCCGGCCTGACACTACTGCCCGAGTAGGGTGCCAAGAGTTATCCGCACCTGAGTGTTCATAGCACCGTGTCGAAAGCGTGCGCTGGCAGGTTACCTGTGAGTCAGTGCCACGGCGAGTTACCTGCGGTCTAATCGTCCACGCCAAGAGTTAATTGTCAGCAACTTCAGCCAAGTAAGGCGACTCCAGGATGCACGGAGCCGACTAGTTTCTACCGTGCACCACAAACACTTGACAGAGAAAGGACAAACAAGAGAGAGGAGACCGAGAAGAAAGGAAGGAAAGAAAGAAAGAAAGAAAGAAAGAAAGAAAACACACACACACACACACACACACACACACACACACACACACACACACACACACACACAGAGGGGGAGAGGCGTGCGGAGGGCAGGACAGAGAAGTCAGGTGGAAATGGGGAAGAAGAAAGGTAACAGAGAACAGAGTTGTCAGAAAGTCCGTACAAACAAGAAATGCAATAACAAAAAAAAAAAAAAAAAAAAAAAAAAAAAAAAGAAAAAAGTGACGTCATTAAGAACAAAACTTTGAGAACAAGTAATGCACGCTAAATGTAGGTGTGTGGGACCAATGGGGGCAAAAGCGGTGTTTCAGCTAGCAACATGGCCGTGCGACACAACAGGCCTTATGGGTACTTGCCACACAACTGAAGCCGAGGTTATGGATTCCAAGACGTCTGTTTGAGTGAAGAGAAACGATTCCCCATGACGTAATGTACAACTGTTATTGAAAGGACTGAGAGGAGAAGGGGTTGGAAGTCACAGTGCTGCTCTGTGAACGACGGTGTATGCCGGTTCACACAGAAACAGTCAGTGTATACTCTGCAGTAAGTCTTTGCTTTTGTGTACAGTTTTCACACACACACACACACACACACACACACACACACACACACACACACACACAACACAAAACACACACAAAACACACACACACACACACACACACACACACACACACACACACACAGACGCATGCACGCACGCACGCGCAAACACACACACATATACACGCACGCACGCACGCACACGCACTCTCTCTATCTCTCTCTCTCTCTCTCTCTCTCTCTCCACACACACAACACACACACACACCACACACACACACACACACACACACACCACACACACAGAGGAACATCTGGTTTCCCAGAACATGAACATATGTCGGACCAGATGAAGCGTGAAATCAGATACTGGTGCACTTCCCAGAGGAAAAGCTTCGTTACTTTCTCGGGAAAAAAAAGAATGTTTTGGTGAGGGAGTATTGCCAGACTTGTCGGAAAAGGAACGGATAGTTCTCATTCTTCAACATATGAAACCGAAAACTGATGTTATAGACAAATTGCATAACATTTTGGTAAACCGACGGAAACAATTTGACTTAAAAAAAAAATCACTGCTGTGCAAATGCTGAATTCTTCTCGGCAGGTTTCTATCATTGGAAGTCAACCATTTGATCTTCAACCAAAGCTTTGACCAAATTAGAATACAAAACATACAGTCTGTACTGTTTCACGCAAGATAACATATGGTATACATAACTGCGTTAAAGTGACGTTCCATGTATGAAAGTTAAGAAAATAAAGATAATTTGTGGACGATATGCTATGGTACAAGAACAAAGGCGAGGATATTGACAATAAACGGTTGTTGCTCTGCAATTGAAGAAAAAAAAAAGGCATGTGGGTCACCGCTTTGAGCAAAATACAAAAACTGAATCTTTTCATGAAAACAGACAGGCACGAGAGAGAGAGAGAGAGAGAGAGAGAGAGAGAGAGAGAGAGAGAGAGAGAGAGAGAGAGAGAGAGAGAGAGATCTAATGTTGGTGCTAATGGAGTTTGGCCATAAAAAAAGCATCCACTTCGCTGGAAATGGTTAAACTTCTGTCATAAACTTTATACGTATTCATAACTTTCAAAACATCCAAGACTAAAATCGTGAGATGCACTTTGCTATCTGTGTTCGGTTGTGCGTTAAAAAAACAAACAAACCCAAAGAAAAGCAATTCCTTCGACTTTCCAGTGACAGAAACTCCGTAGTATATTCGCGGGCAAATTCAGCGGTACGTGGTTTATGCAATGCAGAAATGTACACAGTGAAGTGACTACTGTTTTGTTTTCTCTTGTTTTGAAAGGTCCACCGAGGCTTAGAAGCATATCTTAAAGGGTGTGTTTTGTATGTCATGATGCGCAAAATACGCGTCAACGGATGCCCAAGAATATGTAAGCACAACGAATGACATTAGGAATTCACACTGAGAGGACACTAGGAATTTGTAAACACAATGAATGACATTAGGAATTCACACAGACAGGACACAAAGAACTTGTAAACACAACGAATGACATTAGGAATTCACACAGACAGGACACAAAGAACTTGTAAACACAATGAATGACATTAGGAATTCACACAGAGAGGACACCGAGAAACTGTAAACACAACGAATGACGGGAGGCATTCATTCACAGAGAGAGAGAGAGAGAGAGAGAGAGAGAGAGAGAGAGAGAGAGAGAGAGAGAGAGAGAGAGGTACCAACCAACAAAACAGACTTCTATTTTCCGGATCTCTGTCCACACGTGCCACTCGCTGTGAAAGAATCACGTGTAACTTCAAAATAGTTGTTCAAAGGTGTTTCAGCATTCCCCTCCCCGTCCGCCCCCTCTCCCTTCCCCCCACCCCCCCTCCACACCTCTCCTCTCTTCCGCTAACGATAGTTTTAGGATGTTCGAATGAGTATTTGAAATTTCTTTCTTGACACTAACAGAAAGAGATTAAAAGTTGTGTAGTCAGATTACCACAACCAAAGGAACACACAAATGACAACACAAGTGAACATACAAATGACAATACAGAGGCAGCCTGTTTCGACCTTTAGGGCTTCTACTTGCAAGACCGACAACTGTGATCAAACAACGGCAAAGAACATAGAAATGACCCTAGTTTTGCTCGGGAAACTTCTTGTTCAACGAATGCACAGGTAAGTTAAAAAAAAAAAAAAGAAAGAAAGAAAGAAAGAAAAACGTTATGGCGGGAGTTATCTTCTTTTGGGCAATGAAAGGATCGGCTTGGAACAGGAGAGGGATAGAAGGATGCAGGGAAAAAACAGCTTAAAGGAAAAGGTTGGATGGAGGGAGAGAAGGGGAGGGACGGGACTTGGCAATAACGATAATAGTAAAGGTCAGAGCATACTATGGAGCTTTTACTGTATCGATTTGGGATGGTTAGAAAAAAAAACGACCTTTTCGTCGAGAGTAAAACAGCATAAGGAAAATGGTTAAAAGCGAAACAAAGCTAAGCAAAACGAAAACCAAATAAAGCCGTGGTGCGCGTGCGAATGCGAGCGAGCGAGCGAGGAGAGAGAGAGGAGAGAGAGGAGAGAGAGAGAGAGAGAGAGAGAGAGAGAGAGAGAGAGAGAGAGAGAGAGAGATACTATAAAAATGGGGTTTTACAATCTCTGTCTGTCTGTCTGCCTCTGAATGCGTATATATGTAAATAACTATCTGTCTATATCTATGTATGCGTGTGTGTGTGTGTGTGGGGGTTGGGGGGGGGGGGGAAGGGCGGGTTTACAATCTCTATTTGTCTGTCTGTCTGTCTGAATGCATGTATATATAAATAAGTATGTATCTATATCTATATCTAATCTTGTGTGTGGTGTGTGTGTGTGTGTGTGTGTGTGTGTGTGTGTGTGTGTGTGGAGAGAGAGAGAGAGAGAGAGAGAGAGAGAGAGAGAGAGACAGACAGACAGACAGACAGACAGACAGAGACAGACAGAGACAGAGACAGAGAGACGGAAACAGATAGAGAGTCGAGACACAAAAAATACTGAGCAATTAACAAAACCCATCGGACTTACACTATCACACTGAGCGTCCGATCGTTCTTTGAAAGCGCCAAAGACAGAAAACGTGCCTTTCTTTTCCATGAATATAATAGACTGGTCCATAGCATTTTGTACAACTCACACACTGATCTTGGTCGGATCATTAACTGAAATTATTATCTCCTCTGCTGGAAATTTGCTAAGAATTGAAGTTGATTTGATCTTTCCATCGTCGCACTCAACACCACCTACCCGCCTCTTTCCTTTTCACTGGGTCTTACACCACGGTTGTAAACAGACTTTAAATAGCAACGATTCAAATCTCCTAGAGATAATAGTGATTCAAACCTTATACCGAGAGCATAAAAAGTAACCGTAAAAGATTTTGATATGAATTGTTCCATGTTTCATCAAAGAAATATGATCTGCTCTACTTTCGGAAGATGGCAAACTAGCCCTCTCTCTCTCTCTCTCTCTTTTCTTTGTGTGTGTGTGTGTGTGTGTGTGTGTGTGTGTGTGTGTGATGTGTGATGTGAGAGAGAGAGAGAGAGAGAGAGAGAGAAAGAGAGAGACTGGGGATATTGATACAGACAGAGAGAGATTGAGAGAGAGAAGGAGACAGAGAGAGAGAGTCAGAGACAGAGACAGAGAGAGACAGAAAGCAGAGACATAGGCACGCACGCACACGCTCAGAGAGAGAGAGAGAGAGAGAGAGAGAGAGAGAGAGAGAGAGAGAGAGAGGACTGAGAGAGAGAGAGATAGGTGGGGGGGGGGAGTTGGAAGGGATGGTAATGGGTGGAAGGGGGGGTGGACAGAGGAATGCAACATGGTGTGCAGCTCGGAGAGCAACGGCCGAGTCAGCATCACGCTCCACTGACTGCCTCCTGTGGGGTCCCTGCTTCCTTTCCAGCGGCACGCGCAAATCGCCAGCCACGCGTGACGCCGGTGCAGCAAAGTGAGGTCCTCTTCGACACCTCCTGTCTGTCTGTCTGTCTGGCTGCTCCCGCTTCCCACCTGGACCAGTTCCCACTTGGACCGATTCCTACTTGGACCGATTCCTACTTGGACTACTGTCTTGAAGAAGGCTTGACCTCCGCCTCGGCCGTGACGTAAGCGGTGGCGGCCCCTTTTCGGAAGAACAGTGACTGCCGAAAAGAGCTGGCACCGGCTGATCATGATGAGAAGAAGCACAATAACTTTCTGATCGAACGGGTGAAATTTGAATTAGTTGTTTAGCATCAGTGACGCGCGGCAGCTCGAATAATAGATTTTAAGGTATGGTAAGGTAAGGTAATGTTGCTTTTAGCCCAGCCGACGGCGAAGGGCCAAGCCAGGGCTGTCACCGCGTTGAAGTCAATTCACACATACACACACAAAAAAACTTTATTTACACAACCTTTCCAATACACCTTCAAAAACACACAGGGGATTTTGTTGAAAATCTTTCTTCCGTAAAATCTGAGATCAGATGAAAATGTTAAGTTAAGGCTTGCATTTCCAAGGATCTAGGAGAGCGAGAATTAAGCGCAGACTTCCTTCCAATCCGAGGACATCATTATTTATTAGTGCACTGGAAGATTAAAAACGAACAAACAAACAAAAAACCCAAAACGGAACAACGACAAAAAGGCGCGGTAGCTTGTATAATTAGAAGTCACTTCCCATATGACTTCCAACCCTCGAAGACAAGACGTGTTTTGTTAGCATAGAAGATGAATTGGAACATAAACAGACAGAAGACTGCTTTTTTTTTTTTTAATCTTTCTCTGTCCTGTTCATCTTTATCTTTTTCTTTGTTGTAATGAATGCACCGGGCTACGTGGTTCGCTGAATTCTGTAAAAGTTCTTGCGATTGGCAGAGACTGGGTGCGGCATTTACCTGTCGCTAGCACAACAATGAAATAAAAGATCCCCCCGGAACGAATCAGGAAATGACTCGCATCAAAAAGCGTTTTTCCCGTAAGGCGGATTGACCTACATACTGCATGTAAGGACGGACGCTCAATCAGGATCATCACCGAGTGTCACTATGATTCACTGACAGATTGGTGAAAGGTTAACAGGGAGGAAAGTCCTACAGAGTAATTGCCATAGGAGAAGTGAACTTGTTAGAGACGCATCGTATGTAGAGCGTGGAAGGTGATGCCAGTTCCCATTTTTCGTCGCTTCGCCCTTCCCTGAACCGAACCAGGTAGAACTTTATTGCTAGGTGGACAGATCATCAATAAACTAGGTTAAACACATGGAACGCAAAATTCTCCCCTGATGCTAGGTGTCTACGTAGGTGAAAAATGTCTGTCCATCATATACTACTAGACTGCTCAATTCTAACAGGGCGATACAAATTGAAAGGTATGAATACAGCATATTTTGAAAGCATTGGTCATATCTTATAAGACGTGTATTACGGTCATTACACTTTCATTTCCCGTCAGAGTTGGGCAGACTGTTGTGAAATTTTTTTTTCAGGTATTTTCAGAAGCATTCTAAGTCAAGTGTCTAGATTCTAACATGTGAAGGAGAGAGGTGAGAGAAAATAACCAGTGGCAGTAGGTCTGACATTCTCAGTGATCTCTGTTGCCTTTAAATATCGTCTAGTCAATAGCCACTGAGAACGTCAGCTCCGTAGTCAAACTTTCCGACCATCTGAAGGCGGGACTCTTTTAAGAGATTGGATCGTTCCTTAAATCCTGATTTTACACGATGAACTGTCGAATTAAAACAAGTAGGGTAACTCTTGCTCCCATGACGAAAAAAAAAACCCCAACAACCACGCCCTTGACTCCGAACGAATGCTGCTTACGACACCGAATCGTCTAGCAGAAATGACAACACAGAGGACACAAAACAAACAAAGACGGGGATGTCTCCTTGTTTGTTCTGTGTGCTCTGTGTTGTCGTATCTGTTAGGCGATTCGGGTGTCGTAACCAGCGTTCGTTTGGAGTTACGGGCGTGTTGTTTATTTCATCACGGGAGCAAGAGTTACCGTACTTGTTTGTTACCTACGGCTAACATCAACCCGCTGCTAGGAGATGCAGTGTTCCGCAGGGAACGTCCACAGCCCCGGCACACTTCTGACAAGTCTTCATTCTCAATTCCTAACAAGAAGGTACAATTTTCCTCCCGAATACGTATTCTGGCTGTGTGCGATAGCGAAACTGTTTACCCCCGACGTAAGAAATTCCGAAGAAAATTAACCGCTGCGTGTGTGATTTATACCACACTCGTTGAGAGTGTGGTATAAATCACACACGCAGCGGTTAATCTGGTACACAAATGTTGGCTAACGTGCAGCGTGGCAAGATGTGTAATACTCTCGAAGTAAGACATCAGCAGGTCAGGCGTTCGCTTTTGCTTGTGAATGTAACGGGGCGACGGCGACTCTCCCGCTCCCCCCACTCCCCTCTCCACACACACGCTGTCCATTCACCGCTCCAATAGTTCATTTAAGTCATGTTGTTTAATGCCAAGTAGATCCTCATTCATACCATATTACTATCATTGTTATTATTATTATTATTATAGTAGTAGTAGTAGCAGTAGTAGTAGTAGTAGCAGTAGTAGTAGTAGTAGCAGTAGTAGTAGTAGTAGCAGCAGCAGCACTACTACTACTTCTGATAATACTAACGATCATAAAGGTGATTCTTATGACAGTTTTAATGATGATGATGATGATGTTGATAATGAGCATCTAGCAGTAGTAGTAGTAGTAGTAAGTAGTAGTAGTAGCTTAGTAGTAGTAGCAGTAGTAGTAGTAGTAGCAGCAGCAGCAGCAGCAGCACTACTACTTCTGATAATACTAACGATCATAAAGGTGATTCTTATGACAGTTTTAATGATGATGATGATGATGTTGATAATGAGCATCTAGCTAGTAGTAGTAGTAGTAGTAGTAGTAGTAGCAGTAGTAGTAGTAGTAGCAGTAGTAGTAGTAGTAGCAGCAGCAGCACTACTACTACTTCTGATAATACTAACGATCATAAAGGTGATTCTTATGACAGTTTTAATGATGATGATGATGATGTTGATATGGCATCTAGCATAGTAGTAGTAGTAGTAGTAGTAGTAGTAGTAGTAGCAGTGTAGTAGTAGTAGCAGCAGCAGCACTACTACTACTTCTGATAATACTAACGATCATAAAGGTGATTCTTATGACAGTGTTAATGATGATGATGATGATGATGATGATGATGATGTTAATAATGAGCATCGCGCTGGACTCACCGAGGCAGGTGTTTCCTCTGCGCCAGTTCGGTAACGATAATGATGATAATGACAACGAGGAAGATCACGATAAAGAGCAATAAATTGGACACACAGAGTAGTTTTTATTTAGAGCCTTTTCACTGCTGCTGTAGTAGCTGCTGCTGCTCCTACTGATAATGATGATGATGACACGAAGCAGAAGGGGGAGGAGGAGGACGACGACGACGAGGAGGAGGAGGAGGAGGAGGAAGAGGACAAGCAGGAGGAGGATGTCGATAATAATGAGGACACTGGATTCACCGAGTCACCTTGTGACCGGCAGTGTCGTCATGGGGAGGTAACAGGGGGTGGGGGAACATGTGGGTGTGACGTCCTCCTCAGGCTGACGACGACGACAACGATGATGATGATGATGATGATAATAAGGGGTACTACACAGACGCATCGAGTTACTTTTGAACCAAGGGGAAAAGCGGTGATGTTGACGTGACAGGAGGTGGGGTGAAAGGGTGGATGTGATATCCGCCGTGGAGTGACGACGATGACGACGACGACGACGATGACGACGATGATGATGAAGATGAAGATGTTGACAATGATGATGATGATGATGATGTGACAATGATGATGCTGTTGCTGTTGTTGCTGTTGTTGTTGTAGCTGTTGCTGCTGCTTATGATGAGATGAAGATAATGATGTTGACGATGATGATGATGATGATAATGTGATAATGATATGCTGTTACTGCTGCTGCTGTTGTTGTTGTAGCTGCTGCTGCTTATGATGATGATGATGATAAGCACTGCACATACTAAACGAGGTAGTTTTATTTTGGGAACCATTTTGGTGGCGTCGAGGTGACATGCATTGGAGACGGGTGGGCGGATGGAGAGGGTTGGTTAATGGTGTGTATTACATGATGATAACGATCACAGAGGTGGCAATGCCGCCGCCGCCACCGCAGCTGCTGCTGCTGCTGATAATAAAGGCGGGATAACGATGATAATGGTGGTAATGGTAGGCGCACAGATGAGAATGATGATGATGTTGAATACAGTGGTACTGGCGGCGGTGGAGACGACAACAAACACAACAACGAGATGATAGTAATCATGATGATAAGGATAATCATGACGATGACGACACCACGACGACGACGAAAACGATGACGTTGCTCAGTGCTCACAAACACAAGACTCACCGAGGTAGTTTTTGCTGGGGGCCAGTTCGGTGATATTGAGGTGGCAGGCGTTGGGCGGAATGTCCACCACGGGGTGGTAGCCGCCCTTGGTCAGCACGGTCATCGTGTACAGGCCGGCGATACGCCGACACGACTGAGGATGGTTCTCACACCTCTGGCACGTGGCCTCTGACCCCTGACCGGTCCACCGAGGTCACCATCTGCATAGACAAGCGCATATTGCACATGGTCGTGCAGGCACGTATGCATACATAGTAACACACACACACACACACAAAAACACGCGCTGGCGCGCACATATATGCAAATATTCGCACACATAGACACATATGCACACATAATTATAGACACATAAACATACAAGGTCATCTGAGAAATCCTGTATTATAACACACACACACACACACACACACACACACACACACACACACACACACACAACAGAGTTTTATTTGCCAGATTGTATTACACACACACACACACACACACACACACACACACACACACACACACACACGCACACCTTATAGTTTAATTTGCCAGAATAACACACACACACACACACACACACACACACACACACACACACACACACACACACACACACACAGAGTTTCATTCGTCATTTTGTATTACACACAGACACACACACACACACACAAACAGGCAGTTTGAGTGGCAGACAGACAGACAGACAGAGAAACAAACAGACAGACACAGACACACGCGCGCGCGCACGTACAAGCACACACGCATGCAAGAGCGCGCGAGCGCGCATTAACACAGTTAGACACACGAATACCCAAGGAGACGACACACTCTTGTCCATGTCTTCTATATTCATCCCCAATCCACCCACTATCAAAACAGGGTGTATAACGTATGCAGAGAAGGAGACACAGACAAAACCTTCTTCTTTGGGTATGTAAATTTCAACACGTTAGTCTTATGAATTACACTGAAAAATACCACCGAACCCGAGCATTCCTTGAACATAACTACGATAGTGTCAAAAAAAGGAGGATTTCATTCAGCAGTTTCCAAAAAGACGAATTCCTTCGTGGTAAGGATAAGAAGCGCTCGTGTTTCTGTGAGGTGTTTGCACAGATCCTATGCAATTCAAATCCTCCACTTCTTTGTCTGCAGGGAGCTTTCATCGGCCTTTTTGAGTTTTACATCTTTTTCTGAAAAAAATTCAGACATTAAGACGTGCTTTGTTTTACTCTTTACACCCAAAGACTTTTTGGAATCATGCGTTTGTGAGAGACGCACTTTGCTGTACGTCAGTCACGTCCTCGAGATCCCCTTTGACCCTTTCGGGTCTACAGGTGTCTGAATCTTCCGGGCACCCCTTGACCCTTTTTACCACAAAACTATAATTTTCCTTAAACCCCCGGACTTTTACTGCTGACCGCATTTCTTCCTGTATACAGGTGGACAGGTGTGCTGTCTGATCTCTCTGTACCCGATGACCCCGCGTGACCCACACTGACCAGTCTTTGATCTCACCGCGCACCTAACCTGGCACCGCGTGGACTGAGTCACCTGTTCTTAAGCGTGCATTGTGACTATCAGAGCGAGACCAAGACATATTCGCTGACCACTGCAAACGGCGTCCTTCGGCGGCGATTTATAATACACAGTTCATGCGCAAGTCCTAGTGACGACTTGGCGAACAGATCAGAGTTCCGCAGTATGTTTTGGCGACCAATCCTCAGCCATTGAATGCCTTAATCCATGACAGCATCCCCTCCCCCCCTAGTGGCGTCCGGTGTTGACAGAGAACACATCCGGCTTGACCTACTCATTGACAGATTGCAGAAACACCCAACAATTATGGACTTTGCGAAATATGTCCGAAAAATCAACCTTGATCAACGTCTATAACAGCATCACAACACCCCCACCTTTCCCAAATCCGCTTTCTGACACCCATTCCCTCTCTTGTCCTTCCTTGTTGTGGGAATAAACCCTGTTGAAGCTAGAAAAAAAAAAATCAGTACTATTCTCATCTCTGTTATTGTGACGCACGTGTTGAGCGCACTATGTCCAAGTAGGAATTAACGCTGGGGAGAGCTTAACAGCAGGTCTTCAGCGACATACCCCCCCTTCCCCTCAGACAAGTTTTACTGTCCTGAACTCTTCACACTCGAATCTGCTTCTTCTGGCTGGGTGGACATCTCAAGGCGTTTTCTTTATGGATGGATGTCTTGATCCTCACCAGATTCGGCTGGAACTCTTTTCAGCTGCATTTGTCATTGCCTTCAGGGTTTTGGTCCTCTTCTCACGAGAATTCACGAGCTGCTTCATGAGATCATAGGTTGATGGGACCACGACACCCCCCCCTTCCCTCCCTCCCCTACCCATTCCCCATCTTTTTGCCTGGACTCTATGGAAAGCATTTCGCCTGGAAGCCAGAATTCCGCAGGCTGTTGGCTAGACTGGTATACCCCCAAGTCTTGTAGATGTGAGCTTTCTCCCTTCTGTCCAAAATGCTATTATGCATAGACTGGCTAGCTTCTTTTATTTGAATGTCGCAGACAGGGTCACAAAGTAAGACTGTGGCACAGACTGTAAACAGAGTGTTTTCGTGTTGGAAACCCAGTTGGTTTCCAGTCTGTATGTAGGATGTTCACATGTTGGGTTTACAGTCTGTATGTAGGATGTTCACATGTTGGGTTTCCACTTTTTATGTAGGATGTTCAAATGTTGGGTTTCCAGTCTGTATGTAGGGTGTTCACATGTTGGGTTTCAAGTCTGTATGTAGGATGTTCACATGTTGGGTGTACGGTCGGTATGCAAGTGTTTAGATTTGAATTTCAGGTTTGTATAAATGGTTATTACGCGTTGGGTTTTCGGACTGTATCCATGGCATTTACATACGGGATTTTTAGTTTGTATGGAGTGTGTTCACATGCTCGGTTTGCAGTCTGTACGGGATGTGTTTAAATGCTGGGTTTCAGTCTTTAAAAGGGTGCTAACATGTTGAATTTTCAGTTTGTATGAAGCATGTTTACATATTGGTTTCCTGTCTGTATGGAGTATTTACTTATTTGGTTTTTAGTGTGCATACAGGATGTTTATGTGCTGGGTTTCTTGTCTGCATGAAAAATGTCTACAGGTTGTGTGGAAGATGAGTGGCACTGGCATGTTTTGAGTCTGCATGGGTGGAGTGTACACGTTTGTATGTGTGTGCGTGTGTGTGCGTGTGTGTGTGCGTGTGTGCGTGCGTGCGTGCGTGCGTGCGTGCTTGCTTGCGTGCGTGCATGCGTGCGCGCGTGCGTGCGTGCGTGCGTGTGCGTGTGTGTGTGTGTGTGTGTGTGTTGTGTGTGTGTGTGCGTGTGTGTGTGCGCGCGCGCACGCGCGCGTGTGTTTCGGTGGTATGGAGGGTGCTGACACATGGTTTCACTCTGTAGAATGTTTACAGATAGGTTTTCAATCGATAAAGATGTGAGGGTGTTTTCCAATTTTGCCCATCGCCCCCACTGGGACATAGACCGCCGACAGAGTCCCTTCAGCTGTCTCTGTCTGGGCCAGTCTCTCCAGCTGCCCGCATGTGTGGCCCATCTTTTTGGCATCCGCGTCCAGGTCACGTCGCCATGTGTTCCTCGGCCGGCCTTTCTTCCTTTTTCCCTGGGGGTTCCACCTGAGGGCTTGTCTCGTGGTGTTGGTGGCTGGCTTACGCGGGGTGTTTACAGTCTATAAAGTAAAGGAGGTGGAAGGGAGGGATGGGGACGCCTACAAACGGGTCTTCAGGCTATACAGACGTAATGGCTTTCAAACTGGATCGGGTGGGGGTGGCGTGGGGTGGGGGGTAGGGGCAAAAGAAAGGGTGGGGGTGGGGGGAGTTGGTGGGTGGTGGAAAGGATTGGCTTTGATGTATAAGGTTGTTTTTTTTTTCTTTCTATGCTGGGTTTCCAGTTCGTACGAATCGCAAAGTACAAAAAAAGGAATTGTTTTTTTTTTCGTTTTATTTATTTATTTATTTACTTATTACGAGGATAATAGATAAGCACTGGTGTGGGGGTGGAGAAGTGGGGGGAGGGGGGGGGAGGGGGGATCGGGGTGGGGTCGAGAAGATCTCAGCGGACTTCTCTCTGTACGCGTCCCCGCTTTCGTGACGTCGACACGTGAGTCATGGCACACTGACAACCTTCAGGGGAGTGGGGATAGGGTGTGGGTGGTGGTTGGGGGGATCTGGGGAGTGGGGGTCCCCCCCCCCCCTTACAAGACAGACTCGTGGTTTCTCTCACTTGGCCGCCACGGCCAGACAAACAAGCAGAGAAGCCAAGACAACAATAGCACTAGTAGAGGCGGATGGCGAACGTAACGCAGTTCACGTAGAACACCAAAGCAAACCAGTCATGCGTCGTAAGCATTTCCCTCCTGTCCCTTCCCGTCCCCTTCCCCTCCTCCCCCCCCCCCCCCGTTCCTAACTCTCCCCCACACTCCCTCCTACTCCAACCTCTCTCTGCCATGCTCCCCTGCTTCCTCTTCACCTCTAGTCTTCGTTTCGTCATCTCCCCCCCCCCCCCCCTCTCTCTCTCTCTGTCTCTCCCTTCTTTGTGCAGAACAGTCTAGTCAGTCTTGTTGACCAGTGTTTGGTATCACATTGTACATGCATTTTATTAGCATCAGGATCAGGATTCCTTGCTGACAACACTTCATGTAAATTACTAGATCAGTTGGATTAAGAAAAAAAAAATTGCATGTTGAAGTCCCAGTCCCCACAACCTCCCTCAGGTGCCTTGTGTGTAGGTTTTGAAAAGCCTGACTACAGTAAATCATTCATTCGTTCATCCATTTATTTATTCATTTATTCCCCCCCCCCCCCCCCTGTCTGTGTGAGTGCATGAATGAGAGAATGTGTGTGTGTGTGTGTGTGTGTGTGTGTGTGTGTGTGCGTGCGTGTGTGCATGTGTGCGTGCGCGCGCGCGTGTGTATGTGCGCGCTTGCGTACGTGCATGCGTGTGTGTATGTGTGTGCGTGCATGCGCGCGCGCTTGTATGTGCGTGTGTGCGCGCGTGTGTGCGTGCGCGTGTGTGCATATATGCGTGCGTGTGCGCCACTGTCAATGTATGTGCGTGCTTGCTTGCGTGCGTGCGTGCATATGTGTATGTGTGTATATGAGAGAGAGAAGAGAGAGAGAGAGGAGGAGAGAGAGAGAGAGAGAGAGAGAGAGAGTACGTACATGGTGTGTGTGTGTGTTGTGTGTGTGTGTGTGTGGAGAGAGAGAGAGAGAGAGAGAGAGAGAGAGAGAGAGAGAGAGAGAGAGACGGACATATACAGACAGACAGACAGACAGACAGACAGACAAATAAACAAACACACCGACAGCAGAGAGTTGGCCAAGGCGAACAAAATCGACTTTGACGTCGAGAATTAGCAGCAGCGGATTAGAGGGAGTTAACCTCGCAACGCTTGAATAAACAAATCGGGACTTAACTGCCCCTGACCCAAGGTTCTCATCCGTCCCCGCGGATCGGAAAGTGTTGTCCAAAGAGGATTATAACAGCAGGCACAAAGACGGGATCATTACAGTCGATTGGTTAATTGGGTAACTGCTGAGTGGTCTGCACGAGATTGAGGTGGTTTAGTCGCTGGGTCCGACGACTTTCGCCATGCATGAACTTTGAACTTTGCGTTCCGTGAAGACATTCATGAGTTGAACAGTAAACAAGTTGGGTATTTTTTGCTCCCACAAGAAAACCTAACACAGAGTAACTTGTATTCAAGACCGGCACAGCCTTTTAAACTTGAATAAAGTCAGACAAATACATAGACGAACAATCTAATAGTGGGGGAAAAAACAAGCGCAGGCCAACAACTGAACTATCTTCATAGTAATGACTTGGCAAAGATTTGGACTTAAGAGGGGGGGGGGGGGGGGGGGGGGGGGGCGGAATTTGAAGATGGAGAAACTGGGAACATGAAATTAAGAAAATATGGCTTTTTTGCACCCTTGGTGGTGAGAACACCACAGTATTATGGACTGTGGTGTGTCTCTATTTGACGCCAGGAGCGCAGACACAACCAGCCGTGTCTCCCTGATGAGTCCGACCCAGCGGACGAAAGGCCTCGGAGCAGGCAATACAAATATATCTGCCTTCAAAAGGGATTGCGATGGTTCCCTTATGCAGCTAGTGAAGAGTTTTCATATCTGTAACATATTTTCTTAATTTCATGTTCCCAGTTTCTCCATCTTCAAATTCCGCCCCCCCCCCC
>CM065722.1:64019041-64024041 GCA_033310375.1 Conus canariensis | reverse complement strand
GTGGCCTACAAAGCTTCCCGGAACTGTGATTCTCTGACTGGCTAGTTACGCGCGTAGCAAACAGCCTTGCCATTTACGTATGTAAAAATAGCGCAGCAGAGACGGACAGAGAGCACAGAAGTTCGACTAATTAATTGGGGGCTCATTACTCTAATTCGGAGAGTGTTCACGCTCGGAAAGTTCGTTTCTGATCGATCTGAAAGTTGGATACTGAAGAGGACGTGTACGTAATTGTAGGTCAACACGCGCAATGATTTCGACCTTAGGATGTCACAAATCCCTCGATGTAAACACTGCTGAAAATGATGAAATTTATGTGTATATTTTTACGTGGAAAAGACAGAAAAAATAACTTACGAACGAAACGAACAATCCAACTAGATCTAACCATGTACACACACACACACACACACACACACACACACACACACACACACATGCGCGCGCACGCGCGCGCGCACGCACGCACGCAAATACAGAAACATGCCCGCACGCACACAGTTGTTTTTGAAGGGCAGATTTCTATTATTATCCTTATCGTCAGGATCATCGTCATCATCATCATCATCATCGTCATCGTCATCATCACCACCACCACCACCATTATCATCATCATCATCAACAACAACAACAACAGCAACAACAACAAACTAATGCCACCTTCTCCACTACAAGCATTCCATCAGATTCAGCGACAAACAATGAACACCACCACAAAGCAACAACATCCCAGTCACCTACCTGCGCGATCATCACAAAGACAGCGACAGGCCGTGCAATCCGCCTCAGTGACGTCATCATGTCGCTCAGCGGGACTATGACGCGATAACGAGTATGACGGACGCCGTTCAGGCACCACCTAAGTGTTTATATTGAAATGCACCACTTCAGCACAAGCTGTGGAGAGTTGCACGAGTGCAAAACAGTCGTGAAACGATCGCCAGCGTCTGGATCAGGTTACAGAGAGTTTTACATGGAAGTTCCCAGACGGTCCCAATTGAGTTTCCTGCCAAGCAGACGCTTATGCTGAGCACACACGGGGATTTCACTTGTCAAGAAGATTGTGAGATTTGGTATGGGGGATGATTCACTGTCAGTCAATAAAAACAAATGTTGGTGTCTGGACGTCTTTATCACTTTCGTTGATTGGTTGAGGGTTTAAACCGTTAGTCTGCAATAATGTAAAGGCAGCCAGGCGATGGCGTCACGAAAATTTGGTCTTGCACTAAATAGCGTTGCTGCTGAACAATAAGGTTTCAGTCTTGAGCTGACCAGGAAAACAGGTACCAAGTAGTTGTTGTCATCCTAAGATCTGTTGAAGAAAAAGCAAACACACCACAAGATGATGAACATCCACACAGTTGTCAGTGCAAATGGCGAAATGACCAAGAAAGTTGAAACTTGATATGTACGAGAGGAAACAAATGGAAAAGTCATGTTGTAGAATGCAAGTTTTAATTTTCAAGCCGACCAGAAGGACCTTTATCAGGGCTGTCAAACTCACATGAGAAAAAAGTCACATTTACAAAACAAATCACGCCATCGATTTAAAAAATATCCTGTAAAAAGGCGGTCACGGCATGGTAGTTTAGTAGAAAATTAGGCTATGCCTACAGCGGCAGGCATTTCCCAGGTTTTTTTCCCGCCCAGATTGAAAAAACAACAACATAAAAAGTTAATAAAACACATTTCAATGTCACACACACACACACACACACACACACACACACACACACACACACACACACACACAACCTATGGTCAAACAGACACAGGAGAATGGACAGCTGGTGTCCACCCTGGACAGTGTGTACAACTTTTAACGAAATTGCCAGAAAACAACAACAACAACAACAACGACAGCAACAACAACAACAAATCTGGCACGTCATGAACTGCCGTCAAAGAAAATTTGTAAGATTTCAAAGACAAAGACGAGACAATGGTCCACCCACAACGTTAGAAAAACAGTAGGCGACAGTAAAGAAAAGAGAGAGAAAGAAAGAAAGACGGAAAGAAAGAAAGAAAGAAAGAGCAGAGTCAAAGAGGGAGACACAAAAAGGGGAGGCTACTTACACAGAACTTGCAGGAACAGCGGAAGGTAATGTTGCGAAACAGAAAGAGACAACGGAGCGTATTGATGTGAAGTGAGAAGGATACTGATGTGAAATCAGAATAAACACGCGAACGAAATGACGTGAAATGAGAGGACCGAGGAAGAGGGGGAGGTAATCGTGTAAGATACGAACAAACAGGTGAACGTAACGATGTGAACTGAGAGGGCTAAGGAAGAGGGGGAAGTAATGACGCGACATGAAAAGAAACAGGTGAAATCAATGAGGTGAAACAGAAAGGAAGAGTGGAGGGTCCTGACGTGAAAAACAATAAAGATGAGACAGTAATTACATGTAAAAACAAAAGGAAGATTAAGACGTGAAACAGGAAGAAAGATGGGAAGGTACTGATATGAAATAAGGCGAATAGGGAAGGTACTGGTGTGAAATAACAAGAGGGTAAAAGTCATGTGTTCAGTACGGTAGATGGGAAGGCAATAATTGTTAAATAAGAAGAAAAAGAAGGGCAGGTAATAATGTGAAACAAACGAGGCGAAGACAATGATGTATGATAAGAAAGAGGGGAGGGTAATGATGTATGATAAGTAAAAAGGAAAAAAAAAATGATCATACCAAATAAGAGAGAGAGAGAGAGGAAGGCAACGATGTAAAAAAGAAAGACGGGAAGGAAATGATGTGAAATAAGAAAGAGGGGAAGGGTAACGACGCTGAAGAACCGCCTTGGCTCAAGGCTGTGTCAGACCAATTGACATAGGCTAGAACACCAAGGCTACATCAAAATGTTGTTATGCTCTGCATAAGTTATGCGGGGATTGTCTTCAGTTGTGACAAGCTCCTAGCATAACATTATCAGTCTCCAAAATCCCCCGAAGTCGGAGTGTGGCTGCCCACGTGGCGGGGTAATCAAAAACGGTCACACACGTAATGTTCTCATCCCCAGCTGATGCATTTGTACCATAGTGTTCAAGTACTTCAGCTGTTTGGATGATCCCTGGAGTCTTTTAGCCAAGGTACGACAACAACGACAACAACGACGATGCTAAAGAAGAAGGCAAGATAATGATGTGAAATAAGAAAGAAGGGAAGGCAGTGACGTGAAATAAGAAAGAAAGACCAGAAGACAAGGAATGGCAAAAAGAAAAAAACGACGGGATGGTAATGATATACAATAAAAAGAAAGAGAGGAAGCGAAGGTAAGGGGGCAAAAAAAAACCAAAGTGCAGAAGGCAGTGATGTCAAATAAGAAGAAAAAAAGGAAGACGGGGGGAAAAAAAAAAAAAAAAAAAAGAGCGGAGAAAGCGGTAACGTGAAATAAGAACAATGATGGGAAGAAGCATCGCGGAAAAAAGAAGAATAAATGAATAAAAGAAGAGAATGCGTCGAAAAGGTTAGAGGAAGTCATGAAGACTATGAATAAGAAGGGGTGGGGTGAGGGGGAGAAGAAAAGCCGTACGGAAGAGACTGGGGGAAAAAGGAAAACGACCCCCCCCCCCCCCCCACCACCACCACCAAAAAAAAAAAAAAAAAAAAAAAAAAAAGGAAGAAGAGAAGCGAAAAAGAACGAACGAAGGATCAAGAAGGAGGAAGAAAAGATCCAAAAAAAAAAAAAAAAAAAAAGACATCCCGCAAAGTGAATGAGGAGTAGGAAAAATAGGAGTTGGAGGAGCAGCAGCAGAGTAGAAGAAACAGGACGTGTAGGAGAATACACAAGAGAAAGGTAAGACGAAAAAAGGAGAGATATTAAAAAAAAAAAGAAGAAAAACAGAGGAAAGAAGAAGGATGGGTAACGGATGGGAATACTGATCAGAACTATGATGTGGATAAGAAAGAGAAGGGGGAAAATTCAAATTCAAACAACTTTATTATCACAAAACGTGAAATTCAATGTGGCAACGTCTTTTGATTTTTACAACATAACACAATTAAAAAAAAAAAAAATGTGGGGGATAAAGAAGGTAGAAAGAGAGAGAGAGAGAGAGAGAGAGAGAGAGAGAGAGAGAAGAGGTAAGGTAAGGTAAGGTAAGGTAAGGTAAGGTAAGGTAAGGTAAGGTAAGGTAAGGTACGGTAAGGTAATGTTGCTAATAGCCCAGCCGACCACAAAGAGACATATCAGAGCTGTCACCGTGTTGAAGTCATCTCACAAGTCATTAAAAACCCAAACCAAACCAAAACAAAAAACCCCTAAAACATTTACACAACTTTTTAAAATACACCTTCTAAAAACACACCGGAAACTTCGTTAAAAATCTCTCTTCCGTAAAATCTTAGGTCGGATGAAATATGTTAATCTCTTTCAGAAATTCAAAGATCTCATCAGGTGGGACATCTCTGAACAAGGTTTTCTTGGAGTCTGCTGTAATGTGTTTATGTCTCACACCATGAAAGAGAGAGAGAGAGAGAGAGAGAGAGAGAGGGAGGGAGAGAGAGAGAGAGAGAGAGAGAGAGAGAGAGAGAGAGAGAGAGAGAGAGAGAGAGAAGCGTGAAGACAACAACAACAACAACAACAGAAAAGGAAGAGGATGAAGGTGAACTGAAGTCACTTAGCATACAGACCAACAGACCGAGGAGGTTGTATTGGGGTTGAGGAGGGTTGTGGAGAAAGAAGGAGGAGGATACTCAGAAAGGATGGAAGGAGGAACAGGTGAGGAGGACACAGAATCCAAGTCCTCCAAATCATCTTAATATCTACCTTCAATTTTCAAAGCAACATTTTCGAAATAAACCCGCTGACCTTGTGCACGCGCTGTAATGTGGCCTCAACTCTACCATCCCCTTTCTCGACAACCTCCCTCCCTTCCCCAAATCGGAATTTTATCCCAAACCCGACCTGAACCCTATCTCTAATCTTAACCTTAACCTAAAATATGGTTTGAATACTATATGGCAGAACTTTGTGAGAAAACAACAAAACAAACAAACAAAAAC
>CM065722.1:64011541-64014041 GCA_033310375.1 Conus canariensis | reverse complement strand
GTAGAGTAGAGTACGGTACGGTACGGTACGGTATGGTACAGTATAGTACGGTACGGTATAGTATAGTATAGTATAGTATAGTATAGTATAGTATAGTATATAGTATAGTACAGTAAGTACAGTATGGATAGTATAGTATAGTTTGTGTGTGCGTGCGTGAGTGTGTGTCAATATGTACTCTTGTTTGTGGGTGCATGGTACTTATTGCAATATTCATCTTCTTATTGGTTTCATATATGTTTTTCTTTAACCCTTTCTGTATTTGTAAGCGCTTAGGGCTTACGTAAGATTGAGCGCAATAGATAATCATTATTATTTTAGAATGGTATAGTATGGTGCAGTATGGTATGGTATGGTATAGTATAGTACAACACAGCACAACACAGCACAGCACAGTACAGCACAGCACAGCACAGCACCAGTATAGTATAGTAATAGTAGTATAGTATAGTATAGTATAGTATAGTATAGTATAGTATAGTATAGTATAGTATAGTATAGTACGGTATGGCATGGCATGGCATGGCATGGTGTGGTATGGTATAGTATAGTATGCTATGGTATAGTATAGTATAGTATATTACAGTACAGATTAGTATAGTGCAGTATAGTACCGTATAGAATGGTTACACCTCCGTAATGCAGTACAGCATTGTGAGAAAGCCAGAGAATGTTACTTACAGCCCAAACCGCAAAGGACCTCGTGGGGGCTGTCACGGCGTTGAAATCAACTCTCAAAATAGATTAGAGAAAGAATACGCACACAATTCAATGCAACAGATTTTCTTTGATTTAACAAAGAAAAAATAAAAAAAAAAGAAAAAAAACAACCGCCGGAATTTCGTTAAAAATTGTGTAGTGGAGTAGAGTAGAGCAGAGCAGAGCAGAGCAGAGCAGAGCAGAGCAGAGCAGAGCAGAGTAGTGCAGTGTGGAGTGTAGCGTGTGTAGCACAGTGTATGTAGTGTAATGTAGCGTAATGTTGTGTAGTGTAGCGTAATGTAGTGTAGTGTAGTGTACATTACAGCGTTGTTGAAAGACGTTCAAAGGAATCGGGAAACTGATAAGGGAACAAATCTCAGAAACTTTACGTTTCAAGCATACTGGGAGTTCTCTCCCGTCAATCGCTTTTTCAGTCTGCGTCTGATGACATCCAACTCCGGATGGAAAAAAAGGAAAGGCGAAACGAAGAAACCAACCAACCAACACACACACACACACACACACACACACACACACACACACACACACACACACACACACACACACACACACGAACACGCACACCACCACCACCACCAAGGACAGTCGTGTCCATAGTATAAGTGTATTGTGTGTCTGCATGTGGCCTTTGTATCTCTCACGAAAGCCACGTACTGTAGCTGTTTGAATGAGTGCATCCCAAAAGAGCGAACTTCTGTGATTTCCAGCGTGAACCTTAATTTAAGAGAGAAGAGAGAGAGAGAGAGAGAGAGAGAGAAGAGAGAGAGAGAGAGAGGAGAGAGAGAGAGAGAAGAATGTTCGGAGGTCATACAATTTTTTTCTCTCCGAAATTCGCGATGCATATAAATTGTGTGTATGTATTTCCTGGCGTGTTGCACGCAGAGTCAGTGTGTGAAATACGTTGTGAACCGCATCGTAGGAAAAATATCCTTTCGTACTAGACTTCTCTCCTGTACAAACGTTTCTCTGCATCATCTGTCGAGGTCAGTCTGGTCGCAGACATCGCAGGGAACATACAATGCCATAAGATTTCAGCCAGTCAGCTTCAGTATTTCGACAGAAAAATGCCTTTGCAAAGGAGGAGTTTACGAAAGAAAATTTTTCCGCGTCGGAATTTTTACAAGAAATAGCAGCAGGTGAGCCATGTCAAGCGGGAATGTTGAACTGATAAACCGCTCTTTTAACATTTTTTTTGTTGTCATTTGTACTTTTTCGAACATTTGTCATTCATACTTTTCGAACATTTGTCGTTCATACTTTTCGACATTTGTCATTCGCACTTTTCGACATTTGTCATTCGTACTTTTCGACATTTATCATTCATACTTTTTGACATTTGTCATTCGTACTTTCCGACATTTGTTATTCGTACTTTTCGGACATTTGTCATTCGTACTTTCCGACATTTGTCATTTGTACTTTCCGACATTTGTCACTCGTACTTTCCGACATTTTGTCATTCTTACTTTTCGACATTTGTCTTTCATACTTTTCGGACATTTGTCATTCGTACTTTTCGGACATTTGTCATTCGTACTTTTCGGATATCTGTTATTCGTACTTTTCAACATTTCTCATTCGTATTTTTTCGGACATTTGTCATTCGTACTTTTCGACATTTATCATGTGTATCTTTTAGACATTCAAACTCCATTTTGGGGCTTGTGGTTTTGAGGTATTTTCGCTTTTGGGCGTCATCGGCTCGAAGGCATCAGACTTTGATTAGGCAAACACAGTTCGCGTGCTTCTCTTCTTCCTGATTTGTTTCACCGATCGTTTT
>CM065722.1:63999041-64006541 GCA_033310375.1 Conus canariensis | reverse complement strand
TCCTCCTCCTCTCCCCCCCCCTCTCTCTCTATCCCCTGTTTCTCTTTTTTTTTTTTTTCCTTTTCTGTCTTTCTCATCTCCTCCTGCACTTCGTTTTTCGTTTTCTTCTTCTCCTCTTCTTTCTTCTCCTCCATCTTTTCCTCTTCTTCCTTCTACACCATCTTCTTCTCCTCCTTTTCATTCTCTTGCCCTTTCTCCTCTTGTTCGTTCTTTTCCATCTTCTTTTCTTTCTCTCCGTTTTCCTCCATTTTGTTTCTCTCCTCCTCTCCATTCTCTTGCTTCTCTGCATCTGTTTCTCTTTCTGCTCTTCCGTCTTCTTCTCCTTCTCATCCACTTTCTTCCTCTTCTCTTCCATCTCATTCTTCTTCTTTTTTTCTCCCTCTCCTTCTTCTCCTTCACGGCCTTTTTCTATTTGATTTACTTCTCTTCTTTTTCTTTCTCCGGTATCTTTTCTTTTTCCTCCTCCTGTTCTTTCTCTTCTCCGTATTCTTTTTCTCCATACCTATTCTCCTCCTCCTCCATGAATTGTAAACGTAAACTGCTCCGTGATTCTGACTCAAAGTGAACAAAGGAGAATTAAAATATACTGACAGTATGTCGTGACCTCTATGTTAGGCTTTTGAGGATGAACAACGTTTACAGTCCTACTGATAGTTCCAGAATTATTGCGCTGTGGTAAAGTATTCTACCTGAAAGAAAAACGGTGCTGAAAACTCTCGTAATAATCCAGGTGTTTGGAATACAGCCATCTGTTACAGGCACCCGCTGACTCCACAGCTAAGGACTCTTCTGTCTTCAACCATGCCGGGTGTGAAAGGGGAAACAACTCACTTTATTTATGTGCTTCCATGTTCTCTGGGCAGGAAGAAACTAACTCGGCTGCCTCGATTTTTTTCTGAGGAAATCGGAAAAGGATGTTTACTTGAGTGGAATGAGGAGGAGTGCCAACAGCTTTGCAAATGAACATATGGTTGAAGTCAGGGGCTTGGTTCTTGTGAAGTTAAAACTACCGTGGTATAAGCATTGAGTGAGCGTAGAACATAGGACGTGAGACTATCTTAAAAACTCCCGATGACAGATCTCTCCGTTGGGTTGAAATGCTGCTTACAGAAGGAAACCATTTGTGTCCCAAGAATGAAAACGTGCGCGTGCGCCACGCATGCACGCGTGTTTGTGTTGGAGAGAGAGAGAGAGAGAGAGAGAGAGAGAGAGAGAGAGAGAGAGAGAGAGAGAGAGAGGACAGAGAGAGAGAGGACAGGGGATAGATAGATAGATAGATAGATAGATAGAGAGAGAGAGAGGACAGGAGAGAGAGAGAGAGAGAGAGAGAGAGAGAGAGAGAGCGAGCGAGAGAGAGAGACAGAGAGAGAGAGAAACAGAGATGGAGACGAGAGAGAGAGAGAGAGAGAGAGAGAGAGAGAGAGAGAGAGAGAGAGAGAGAAGAGAGAAAGAAAGAGAGAAAGACAGAGAGACAGAGAGACAGAGAGAGAGAGAGACAGACAGACAGACAGAGAGAGAGACAGAGAGAGAGAGAGAGAGAGAGAGTTCAGTTAACGTCTCAATGTAACGCCATTTTACCAATAATGTTCACCTCCCCTTACAATCCTTCCTCTAACCCTGCCTCGCTCCATCCAGAAACCCAACCCTAATTGCTGCTAAAAGGGAAGGGGAATAAAACAAGAGCGCAGCTTGGCTGTTGACGTATCCAAGAGGAAAAGAGACAGTCAGACAGATGGTCTGAATTCTTTACACCAGTTCAGTAAATGGTGGCAAAAAAGCGAGAGAACCAGTCATACATTCAGAGTTCGTAACGAGGAACAGAAGAGATAAATAATCTGAAGCGTTACCGCTAAGACCTTTAAACACATGACATGTGTTGCTTTGCTTTAGATGTGTTCTGCTAGGCGCACGCTCAACAACGTACGTGCGTATATATGTACGAACAAAATGTCCACAACTTTTCTATATATATACATCTATAGAAATATTGCTAAGGTTTTGTACTGTTGAACGTTAGTCTAGTTTGAATACACACACGCTCTCTCTCTCTCTCTCTCTCTCACACACACACACACACACACACACACACACACACACACAGAGGACAGCAGATAGAATACTGAGAGATGGAGACAGAGACAGGCAGGTAGAGAGATAGACAGACAGACAGGCAGACACACAGAGAGACAGAATACCGAGAGAGAGAGAGAGAGAGAGAGAGAGAGAGAGAGAGAGAGAGAGAGAGAGAGAGAGAGTCTCACATCAGTAGTCGGAAACTAGCACAGATGAAAGAAACATCCGCAGAGAGGGGGGAGGCAGAGGAAGGGAAAACGTACAATAGCTCTGCAGCTTATTTCTGTCCTTCGTCGACTTCCCAGAAAGCCAACATCCATGTTTTATTATTGATGGCGTTTCCTGTTGAACAGGTTTCTTCACACACAGGAGAAAAGGGGGAGGCGTTAGACGAGCGGGGAGGGGGGGGGGGGAGGGGGAGGGAGGATAACCCCCATGACTTGTCGAGACGTCGTACTTGTCAGAATTGTCTGGACCTGGCACTGTGTCGGAAATGGCATTAGAAGCGGTAAGGGTGACAGGCCCTGATGGTGACGTCAGATGAGGTTTCTTGGTTGGAATCTGTCCTGCAGCGTCCTTTCATGGTTTGAACAATGCGCTGCTGAGGCAAGGTGGTGTGTGTGTGTGTGTGTGTGTGTGTGTGTGTGTGTGTGTGTGTGTGTGTGTGGTGCGTGCGTGCGTGCGTGCGTGCGTGCGTGTATGTGTGTGTGTGTGTGTGTGAGAGAGAGAGAGAGAGAGAGAGAGAGAGAGAGTGTGTGTGGTGTGTGTGTGTGTGTGTGTGTGTGTGTGTGAGAGAGAGAGAGAGAGAGAGAGAGAGAGAGAGTGTGTGTGTGTGTGTGTGTGTGTGTTTAATACAAGAGAATGTATCTACTTTGTGGATTTCAGACTGAGTCCAATGAGAGTAAATTAGTGTGTGTGTGTGTGTGTGTGTGTGTGTGTGTTGTTGGTGTGTGTGTGTGTGTGCGTGTATGTGTGTGTGTGTGTGTGCGCGTGTATGTGTGTGTGTGTGTGTGTGTGTGTGTGTGTGTGTGTGTGCGTGCGTGGTGCGTGCGTGCGTGCGTGTATGTGTGTGTGTGCGTGCGTGCGTGCGTGGGTGCATGCGTGCGTGCATGTATGTGTGTGTGTGTGTGTGTGTGTGTGTGTGTGTGTGTGTGTGTGTGTGCGCGCTTGCTTGCTTTTCCATATAGCTAAATCTGTAAATGTGTGTGTGCGTGCGCGCGCGTGCTCGGCCGCATGTGTTTGTATTTGTGCAGCAGGCTGTATTCAATCTCAGACTCCAGGAAGCGCCAATTTAAACTGAAAAAAAAAAAAAAAAAAAAAAAAAAAACACGAACTCTTTGATCACCCTCAGGGTGAGTTTTGCAGACTGCAAGAAATCTGCAGCATCTCTCAAATGGAGATTCTCCCCTCCCCCTCCCCCCACCCCTCACCTTTTTCTCTTCTCTCTCTCTCACTCCCCTTCCGCTCCCCGTTCCTCCTTTCTCCCCGCCCCCCTCTCCCCCCCCTCCTCCAATCGACGCGACGCAACCTTTGAAGGAGATGGAGAACTGATGCCACCTTTTGTGTATGTTCGTGATGGCTGGAAAGTCAGGTGTCTAGACTGATGGGGATGAGGGAGGAGGATGGGGCTTATTGTTGCACGGGTCACCCTAGTGGCGAGCACTTAGGTCCCCTCTGACCCCCCTCCCTCCCACCGAAACCTTTCCTGGTCTGTGCGACAGACTAGCAGTCTTCACGGAGCATGGTGCCAATGTGCTGACGCCTGTTTGTTGGTTTGTTTTAAAGCTTGGCAGCGGATAAAGGGTTTGCGCTGTGTCTGGTGCACCGGCTGGAGGAACCGATGACGATGATTGTCCAATCCCTTTACGCAGGCTAAAGCGCTATCACGATGTGGGCGCATGTGGGGAATGACGATGAACCGGCAGCTATCGGCGTCTGTCTGTCTGTCTGTCTGTCTGTCTGACCGTCTGTCTTTTTTTCTCTCACTGTCTGTCTTTCTCGCTGTCTCTGTCTATTCCTCTGTGTCTCTCTCTGTCTCTCTGTCGTCATCCCGATCTGTCTGTCTGTCTGTCTGTCTGTCTATGTGTCTGTTTTTCCGACTGCACATATTTGAGAAACAGGTTTCATCCAGGCTATATCATCGCTATTATCGCTATCGCCGTCATCATTACGATCATCATCATTATTGTCATCGATGTCGTTGGCGTCGTCATTGTCGTCGACATCATGATCATGATCATGATCATCATGATCATGATCATCAGCATCACCATAACCACCACCACCACCACCACCACCACTATCATAATCATCATCATAACCACCGTCATCATCATCGTTGTGGTCATCGTCGTCGTCGGCGTCGAGGTTGTAATCGTCTTTATCTTCTTCGAAGTCATCGTCATTTTCTTCGACGTCGTTAAAATCAACATTGCTAACATCATCTCCATCGTTGTTGTTGTCGTCGTCATCGTCATTGTCGTCGTCGTCGTTGTCGTCATGTTGTCGTCGTCGTTGTCATCATTGTCGTCGTTGTCATCATCATTGTCGTCGAAGTCGCCATCGTCACCATTGCTGTGATCATGTTTTCAACTGACCACATGGGTCATATTTTAAGCGGACAGTGTGACAGCTCAGACAGTCTGTCAGGTCTTCTAGAACCCGCCCACCAGCCTGCTCCACACCAAGAATGGAACCTCAGCATCATCATCATCACCATACTCATCCTCAGTGCACGTTATCGAGCAGGGGAGAGAGAGAGAGAGAGAGAGAGAGAGAGAGAGAGAGAGAGAGAGAGAGAGAGAGAGAGAGAGAGAGAGAGAGAGAGATTCAGATTCAGATGATTTCAGATGAGAGAGAGAGAGAGAGAGAGAGAGAGAGAGAGAGAGAGAGAGAGGGGGGACAGACAGACAGACAGACAGACAGATGTACAGCGTCACTCCGATATACGGACGCTAACACGGACGAAGAAACCTATGGGAATGGAATGGGTGAGACAGGAGATCAGTCCTGGTTGTTTATTTCTGTGCGTCATTGACATCTGAGAAAGCCAACCTAATGTTTTATTATTTATGGGCGTGATGGTGAGAATGCAGCCGGGTAGGGAGAAACGGTGGTGGAGGAGAGAGAGGGGGTGGGGGGTGGGGCGCTAAGAGGACGGATATCCACCACCGTAACTTGTAGAGGTGCGACTTGTCAGAGTTGTCTGGACTTGGCGCGGCGGCGGAAATGACACAGGAGGAGGTGGGAGTGACACTTCCTGATGGTAATATCGAATGACGTTTGCCGGCGGAACTCGTCCTGTAGGGTACTTTCCTGCTTTGCACAGTGTGCTGTGTGTATACGGTCATGGGGATCTTGGATGTGTGTGTGTGTGTGTGTGTGTGTGTGTGTGTGTGTGTGTGTGTGTGTGTGTGTGTGTGTGTATGTATGTGTATATGTATCACATAGTATCGTTTTGTATGTATGTATGTATGTATGTATGTATGTATGTATGTATGTATGTATGTAGATGTGTGTGTATGAATATACGTACATGCTAAAGTACGTACGTCTGTATGTATGTATATGTAATGTATGTATGTATGATGATGTATGTCATGTATGCATGTCATGTGATGATGTCATGCATCTGATGCTGTGTGTGTGATGTATGTGATGTAGTGATGTATGTGATGTGTGTTGTTGTGTATGTATGTATTGTATGTATGTATGTATGTATGTATGTATGTATGTATGTATGTGTATGTATGTATGTATGTATGTATGTATGTATGTATGATGTGTGATGGATGATGATGTGCATGCATGATGAGCTGATGATGTATGCATGTATGTATGCAGTGCATGCATGCATGCATGATGCATGCATGTATGCATGTATGCATCTATGCGTGTGTGTATGTATACGTATGAATGTATGCATCTATGCTGTGTGTATGTGTGTATGTATGTATACTGTTTGTATGTATGTATGTATGTATGTATGACGTAGTACGTACGTATGTATGCATGTGTGTGTATGGATGGATGTGATGGATGGATGGATGGATGGATGGATGTATGATGGATGTATGCATGTATGTAGTGCGTGCGTGCGTGCGTGGGGTGCGTGCGTGCGTGATGCATGTATGTATAAAGTTGTATGTAATATCTATAAATGTATGTTATGTATGCCTGTATGTATGCATGTCTGTATGTTTGAAATGTATGTATGCATGTGAGCACGTGTTTATTTGTATGTGTGTGTATGTGTGTGTGCGTGCGTGCGTGCGTGCATGCATCTGTGCATGCGCGCGTGCGCGCGCGGTGTGTGTGTGGGGGGGGGGGGGAGGGGAGGGGGAGGGGGCTAGGCTAACGTTCACATGTGCCAAATTTAGCACTGCTTTCATATGTAGATATATATTGCAAACTTTGTGTGTAAACAACACAACCTGTCCTGCGTTAGATGGCGACCTGTCTGATTGTTGACGTCTGCTGTTTCTCGTTACAACTCTGAATGTATCACTGGATCTCTCGCTTTCTGCTACCATTTACTGAGCTGATGTAAAGATTTCAGACAGCTGTCTGTCTATCGTCTGTCTGTCTGCCTTTTGGATACGTCAGAAGTCGCGCTTTGCTCTGTTTATTTTCTTGCCTTTTCAGTAGCAGTTAGGGTTTATTTCCTGGGCGGGGGTAACGCAAGGTTACGGGAAGGACGAGAGGAGGAAGGGGGGGGGGGGGGGGGGAAGGGGGTCATTACATGCTGAAGTGAAACTGAGTTTTGTAATAAACAATATACCTAAGTATTCACAGACATTCACAACAGGCATTTCTGTATTATCATGTGTCTACTTTCCTCTTGCTGCTAAATGACAACCTTTCCTAAAGAAAATAATAATTGCTTTTGTTCTTGTATACCTTCAGATCAAGAAAGAGACACAGTTCTCTGTAAACTATTCAACTATGTCTGAAATCCGGTTACTGTTTCTAGCAACAAGACTACATCGTTTGCAAGTAATAAGATGAGTAACTCAAAATAATCATCTCTGAATAAAGCCCCATGCGTACCGTTTTCAATAACTTCCGAAGCATAAAAAGTCAAAACAGAACTAGGCTACATACATTGCCCTGTTTCACACCACCTGTGTTCTTGATAATAGTCTGTTAATTTAGATCCACAACTAACCCTGATTTTAACGCTATCGTACATGTTTCGAATACAGTTATACGGTCCACCTTTTATTCCATTTTAAGAGAATGCGCCACAACAATTTTTGATGGAAAAAAATCAAAAGCTTTTTCAAAATCTATGAAGACCACTTACAATTTCCGATTAAAATTGACTGTTTTTGCATTAAAGATAACAACGTAAAAATACGGTCAATGGTTGAGTAGTTCTTCTTAAAACCAGCTTTGTGCTCCCTGGTGATGCTATTTTCTTTAATC
>CM065722.1:63991541-63994041 GCA_033310375.1 Conus canariensis | reverse complement strand
TCTCTCTGTGTGCCTCCATCCTCCTCATGTGTCTCCGTCTCCCCCTAAGTTTGTCTGTTTCTCTCGCTCGGTCTCATTCCTTTCCCTCTTTCCCTCTGTCTCCTTTCCTCTGTCTCCATGTCTTTTTCTCTTCCTCTGTTCTCCCCTATCTGCCCTCTGTCTGTCTGTCTGTCTGTCTGTCTGTCAGCCTGTCAGCCTGTCTGTCTGTCTGTCTGTCTCTCACTTGATCAATGATATATTGAGACAACAAGTACCTGGTCGAGCCGAATACTTGTGCATTCATATCAATGAATCCACTGATGGTGTTTTTTTCGTCAAGAAAAAACTGACACACAGACAAACAAAAGTCTCCTTGTATACTACAACAACAAGAACAAGAACACGAACAGGAAGAAGAACAACAATAACAATGATAATAGTAATAATGATAATGATATTGATAATAATAATAATAATAATGACGATGATAATAACAAAAACAAAAAGAACAATAATCATATCATTTTGATCGTGAGGCGAACAGGAGAAGATAAGCGGTTTCTCGTTCTTCGTTTTCACGGTCCTAAATGTTATTTGTTTTCGCCCGAAGAAGACCCAAGAGGTCGAAATGCATTGTGTCTAGTCCTGTGCTCTGCTTCTCTGTGTCCTTGGCGGTAACTACCCCCCTCTCTTTCTAAATTTAAAATCAACAACAATAATAATAACAGCAGCAACAACAACAACAACAACAACAACAGCAGCAACAACAACAACAATAATAATTATAATAATAATGATAATGATTATAATGATAATGATAATAAGAATAATAACAACAACAAACAGAAGAAGAAAAAGAAGAAGAAGAAGAAGAAGAAGAAGAAGAAGAAGAAGAAACTGAGAAAGAAAGAAAGAAAGAAAGAAAAGAAAGAAGAAGAAATCGCACAAGTAAAAAGAACAAGAAAAGGCAAATATTAACGAAAAGGAAGACGGGCGCGAACGAACACACCAAGGGAACACAATATTCCTAACAAACACACGACTCCAGTTTGGAGAAAAGACACGTCCATGTTTGCTTAGACTCTTCACTCCCAACAACTCAAAGTATGGAACCGTCTGCTTGTCTGGAAACCACCGTGGCTGCAAGCATGATTCAGGTTTGGACACTGACCGTCAAAGTTGAAAGGAAAACAGGAAGCGCTGATGTCAGCAGCTCTATCAGATCTTTTTCTGTCTGTCTCTTCTCCCTGTGTGTGTTTGTCAGAGACACGGAGGCGTACGGAGACGTACAGAAACGCTTACAAAGAATGCACTGTGTGTGTGTGTGTGCGTGCGTGCGTGCGTGCGTGCGTGCGTGCGTGCGTGGTGTGTGTGTGTGTGTGTGTGTGTGTGTGTGTGTGTGTGTGTGTGTGTGTGTGTGTGTGACATATGAAAAGATGAAAAAATAGAGTGATCTTACATTGCAGATAAAGAATGCCGTTATTTCATCGAACTCTTCAAAGGCATACACAGAATAATACAAACACATACGCGCACATATGCGCACACTCCTTTGCGCTACAGAGCGCGCGCGCGCGTGCGCATACACACACACACACACACACACACACAGACACACGCACACACAGACACACACACACACACACACAACACACACACACACACACACACACACACACACACACACACACACACACACCCCATACGCGCGCGCGCTCAGCACACACACAGAGACTCGCACAAATGTACACTCTCACACACACTACTAATAAGAAACACTTCCTTCTGGGAACATGCTTTTTCACACCGATCCGGATCAAAGAGCAGATCCAAGATCTGTTTGATCTTGGCATTAGGTCTGTGCTGTCCCAAGCGCCCTTCTGGTTTTATTTCATTTAATTTTCATTTTGTTTTCATCTTATTTCATCTATTTTCCCTTCGTCAGTTTTACACAGCAAAGTATCAATGAATACCTCGCCTCTCTGTCTTGCTATCTGCTTTAGTTGATCATTTTTTTTTTCTGTTCATGTTTGATAATCCTCCTCAATTTTCATAATTCATATCTGTATGTATACTGTTCCCGTTAACTTCCTCCCACCCTCCCTGGACAATTATGTTCAATTGTTCACCATTCTATCTACCACTCCCCCCTCCCCCTCCCCCTGCTACCGCCCCCACCTTCATAGCCATTCTTCTTCCCTCTCTCTTACCCTCGCTCCCATCCACGGTGTTACTCTTTTCTTCCGATATTACCCTCCGTCCCCACCCCCCACCCCCCTCCCACCTTCCATCATCACCCACCCCACTTTTACCTCCGCGATCACCACCACCACCACCACCACCACCCTTCCCTCATGCCCTTCCCCCTCCAGCAACCCCAACCTCCTCCCACCATCCAACCGCCTCCCCCTCACCCCCCCCCCTTGCCCCTGTTTGTGCAGACAGTTCGTTTGTTTGTTTTTGGGGGGTACGGGGGAAGGGTTGGGGGAGGGTTGGAGGTGGGGGTGGGGGGTCGGTGCTG
>CM065722.1:63976541-63981541 GCA_033310375.1 Conus canariensis | reverse complement strand
CCGAGGTTAAGATTCGGCTGCTGCACCGAATGTTGAAAATGTGTGTGTGTGTGTGTGTGTGTGTGTGTGTGTGTGTGTGTGTGTGTGTGTGTGTGTGTGTGCCTGCGTGCGTGCGTGTATGTTTGCGTGTGTATGAGTGTGTGTGTGTGTGTGTGTGTGTGTGTGTGTGTGTGTGTGTGTGCGTACGCGCGTGCGCGCGCGCGTGTGTATGAGAGTGGTGTTGTTGTTGTTGTTGTTCTTTGATTTAACGTCTGTTCACCCAAAGGTGATATTAGACAAATTAAATAAATATTAAATAAAATAATAGTAGAGTAAAATAAAATAAATGAATGAAATAAATTGATTAAAACAAAAATAATAGATAAACTAAATAGGATAGAATAATAAAGAAATGTGTGTGTGTGTGGGGGGGGGGGGGAGGGGGGGAAGGGTAGGTATGTGTCACTGGATGGGTTTGTATTTTTTGTGGTGATGGTGTATAGTGTCCTTTAGTAATAGTGGAATAATCTGTCCTTCACCCTTTCTTTCTGTCCTTCACGTATTAATCTATTCTATTAGTACATTGACAGATCTGATTACATTATAAAGTATCTAGAGATTTGGACTGCAAATCAATTCAAGTTATGCGGTCCACAGTCCAGCCAATCATGAAAGCCATCCCAGGATTGCCACCGTGTAAAAGTTCGATCCTGTAATCTCGAGTTATGGTTAGAAAAATTGACTTGCATACTGCATAGAATATTCAGATCGTTTTAAATATCTTAAATCTAAAAGTAATAAATTCCCAATGTGTCCTACTATCTTAACAATTAACAGATATAATTTAATAACGCAGGAAAGAACAACAATAAATCAACAAATCAAAGAAAAATACTAACAGGACTGGAATGCAAAATTTGTGAAAAAATTTTAAGAAGCTGAAAGTCATTTACAATTTTTTCAATGGATAATGGCTCATAAGGTAGCAGCACGCCCCCTAAAGTTTTAGTAATGAGTGCTTTAATTTCAGAACAGTGTAGGAGTAAATGCTTTATAGTAATCTGGTTTCCACATATACAATTTACATCTTTAGAAAATTTTGTTCTAAGAGCATTTAGACGAAGTTTAAACATCAAAGCTATAATATGTCTGGATTTTGTATTACTAAGATATGTCAAGAGTAACTTTGAATCTGCGATAGGTTCATTTAATCCTTTAATACAATTTTGTGAATATTGACTGTTTGATGTCATCAGAATATTATCAAATTCATCTTTAGATATTTTGTCAATATGTTTATAGCATTCATGTAAATCTAACTTTATATTCAGCTGTATTGTTCCTTCAACATTACGCGCTGCTCTTTTAGCTGCTCGGTCAACCACTTCATTATAATATATCCCATAATGTGAAGGTACCCAATAAAAAGTGATACTGATGTTTTTAGCTGATAACTGATGTATTGCATGTTTTATTTCTAGTATCATTTCGAGACGCGTTTTAACATTTTGACATTTGATAGCTTGTAGTGCAGATTTCGAATCGACACATAATAACACTTTACGTTTGGGCCAGTTTGTTGGAAGATCTATGATATGCTGTACCGCCTTTAATATTGCTACCAATTCAGCAGTAAAAATGGAGTAATGATTACCGATATGATACTGTTTCACTAGGTTTAGTGAAGGAATTACAAATGCTGCCCCTGTCTTGCCATTCTCGAGGACAGATCCGTCTGTATATATTTTAATATGATCATTATAATGACTCTCCATGTGTAAATTAATCACATTTTTTAATATATTCGGTGACTGATCTTTGTTCATATCCATATGGTCTATATCAAAATTAGGTTTAACTTGTTCCCATGATGGAACTGGCGAGAAAGAAGGCTTCATGGCAACCTCTTTATCTTTTAAATCTGCAGAGTTAATCATATCCGAGACATATGTATTTATTGGTTGTAGAGAATGTATATATTTTGCTCTTTTAACAAAATCATGTTGCGAGTCCAGATTTACTTCTTTTTTACTAAAGGTATCATATGCAGATGATTTTAATACATATTTCGACGCACAAACTTTTCTGTGGTTATCAAGTGGTAGAACACCCGCTTCCTTGTAAGTCCCTAAATTTGAAGCATGAGATGGTACCCCAAGGGCTAATTTATAAGCTTTACAATCTATACTTTGTAGTTTGTTTAACAAATGCTTTGGAGCACTAAAAAATATTTCCTGAGCATAAGTTAACCGTGAACGCACAAGAGAATTTGCAAGGGATACAAGCGCTCTAGTATCTTGGCCCCAGTGTTGTTTACTTATAATTTTGAGAAAATTTAAAGCTTTCCTTGCCTTGTTTAGTATGTAATATATATGTTGAGTCATGAGAGTTTTGACGAAAGATAAACTCCCAGAAATTTTACAGTTTGTGTATAATTAATGACAGTTCCATTGATTGTGAAAGTAGGGAGTTTTTCTGGGTTGCACCCAGAGTTAAATAGTACTATATTTGTTTTTTCCAATGATAGATTTAAGCCATTCTCTGTCATAAACATATTGATTTTATCTAGTTCACGTTGATATACTTTTTTTGTATAGTTTAATACTCTAGCTGGGGTGTTACGTTTTATTGTTACCTTCATCCACATACAGATGTCGTCTGCATACTGAGCCAAAACTGTGTCTTTAGATAGATTATTTGGTAAATCTGCTATTAATATATTAAACAAAATAGGTGAAATAACAGAGCCTTGAGGAAGACCCATGTGAAGTTTTCTGGGTTTTGAATACGTGTTTCCAACTCTTACTTGTATGAATCGTTCTGATAAAAAATTCGCTATGTACTTGTACATGTTACCTAATATATTCCAATTTTTAAGTTTTTGTAGAAGTTTGTTATGCCATACTTGGTCATAAGCTTTTTTAACATCGAAAAAGGTTGCAAGAATATTTTTTCGCCTGGCAAACTGTTGCTTTACTTGTGTCGTTAGTTTTACCAGATGATCAATGGTAGATCGACCTTTTCGAAAGCCTGCTTGATTTATAGGTATAATGCCTTGTTTTTCACAGAAATGAACTAATCTATTTAAAACGATCTTTTCCATGAATTTACATGCATGAGATGTTAACGCAATAGGGCGATAGCTACTTTTATCTGTTCTAAGTTTTCCTTGTTTATGTATAGGGATAACAACTGAATGTTTCCAGATTCGAGGAATTTCGCCAGTCGACCAACATTTTTGTAGAAGTACATATAAAAAATTGATGACATTGTTTGGTAAATGCCTTAGCATTTCATTCGATATCCCGTCTAGTCCTACAGATGTTTTCTTTTTGCTAAGCTTGAAAATGTTTTCTTTAACTTCATCCAGTGTAATATCGGCATTTACATAACTGTTTCTTGTAGGCATACTGCTGTCATCATTTGTTGTGGATTTGTTTTTCTCTTGATTTTCTCTATATTGTCTACCTTCAGCTGATAAACCTGTAATTCTACTATGGTTTGCAAACATATCAGCAAATGCTTCTGCTTTTTCTCCGTTACAAGGTAGATCTGAAGTTTCCAGTTTTATTGGACATTGTGGTAAATATATTCCATTTTTCATAGTTTTCATTTTTTCCCATACTTTTTGCATATCTTTATGACTGTAAACTTCGTTAACACAGAAAGATGACCAGTATTGTCTTTTCGCTTGTGCATTTATTCTGTTTGCTTTATTTTTTGCCTGTTTAGACTCTAAATGATTTTGGGGAGATTTGTCCTTTAAGTAAATATTAAATTTCATCCATTTTTCAACTCTAGCCTTTTCACAGTCCTCGTTCCACCAGATATTACCAGAATGTTTATGAGACTTTTTGATTTACATTTAGGGATAGACTCATTTGCTGCGTTCAGAACTGCATTTGTGAATAATGAATACAATTCATTAACGTCTTTATCATTTATGTTTTCAACATGAAATGTTGACAATAAATATGAAATTTCTCCAGTTAGCAAGTTTGTATTTGTATTTTGGTATTTTATCCTCAGTTGGATCGGTGGATCTTATATTGTTATCTCAAAACTAGTAATAATAGGGATATGATCACTATGTAGGTTATCATTTAGTGAACTCCACTCACAAATTGGTGCTAGATCTGGAGAAACAAGAGTTAAATCAATAGCAGATGCTCTATGATAAGGATTATCGGGAATGCGTGTTACTCGACCGTCATTCAGGAGATATAAGTTTGCATCAACAATATTATCAATAAAACGATTGCTTGTGATATTTTGACAATTCCTCTCCCAAAATGGGGCATGTGCATTGAAATCTCCCGTTACAAGAATTTTTGTACCTTTATCTGGTTGAAGTGTACGAATCCATTCTGTGTTTTCATTGTCTGGGCCTTTTGGTAAATACACAGATATGACAGTTAACAGGGTGTTATCAAATTGAACTGTTACAGCGCAAGATTGTATATTGGATATATCTGGTGGAACGGGGCTGGAACTAGAGTGTAATTCACCCCTTCATGGATATAAATTGCCGTACTAACTTTCCCGTTGGTATCTTCCTTTTGACAAATAGGAGGGTAATAGTAGTTATCTAACCTAGGCAATTTTTCCTTCTTAACATTTAGAGATTGCAGACTTAAGATATCATATTGATGACAGGCAAGATGTTGAACTAGATGATCAAGATTACTACTAATGGAACGACAGTTCCATTGAAAAACACTGAAATTATGTTTTGTTGCCATAGACTAGGTGAAAAGGTGATGAATACAGTTTTTGAGTAACAAATATAACGATTAGATAATTCAGTATTTTTCTAAATAAAAGGAAGTCAAACTATCTATAACCAAGGAACAAAAGAAGAGAATCCAATAAGACACTAAAGAAGGTAGATCCAAATCTAAAGCAGAATGTTCAGTGGTAACACAACAGTGTTTGCGTAATGTCACATTCAAGCACATGGTGGAGTTGTTTACTCAAGTCAGTAGGGAGCCCAGTCCACCAAGCTGCAGTAAGGACTGAAC
>CM065722.1:63964041-63969041 GCA_033310375.1 Conus canariensis | reverse complement strand
TTCGTTTGTCAACGTTGTGTGTGTGTGTGGTGTGTGTGTGTGTGTGTGTGTGTGTGTGTGTGTGTGTGTGTGTGTGTGTGGAGCTTTTGCAATAATTTTTCAAATTAGCACATTAAAAGTTTCTTCTGCAAGGTAGGACACTCTCTCCTTATCAGTTATAAAGGCTAAGCTTGGTCAAAATGCGTTTTGTCTGTTTTGTAATTTTCTTTGGGGGGGGGGGGGGGGGGGGGGGGGGGGAGGGAGGGGGGGGGGGGCTTCGTTTGGCAGCCATGCGAGTCTATTTTTGCTCTAACGTTTCAGTTTCCGCCTGAAGTTACCCCACATTGAAACCGATATAGGAATGTATCAATACGCACACTTCACTACACCACATCACGAAATCCAATTGAGGTACTTTTTGTACTCCCAGTTCTTATAGAACAGGGAGTACTTTAGAATGGGAACGAAGAAATGCTTGTGTGTGTGTGTGTGTGTGTGTGTGTGTGTGTGTGTGTGTGTGTGTGTGTGTTGTCCGTCCGTCCGTGGTCAAAATGTGTTCCACTCTCTCCAGACAAAACTACTGAGCCGATCTTTCTGAAAATTTGTAGGTATGTTCATTATGGGTCATGGATCATGCCCGATGTTTTAGTCTACCGTTATAGCCGTTACTAACGGCTGTAACGGCCTGTAACGGTTATTCTTCTTTATGGAATATCTCAGAAAGTACTTGGCCCATCTTTGTGAAAATTACCAGGTATGTTCATTATGGGTCACGGATGATGCCCGATGTTTTAGTTTACCGTTATAGCCGTTACTAACGGCTGTAACGGCCTGTAACGGTTTTTCTTCTTCATGGAATATCTCAGAAAGTACGTGGCCGATCTTTCTGAAAATTTGTAGGTATATTCATTATGGGTCACGAATAATGCCGATGTTTTAGTTTACCTTATAGCGTTACTAACGGCTGTAACGGCCTGTAACGGTTTTTCTTCTTTATGGATATTCAGAATATTGGCCATCTTTGTGAAAATTCAGTATGTTCATATGGGCACGGATGGCCGTTTGTTTAGTTAGCGTTATAACAACGGCTTAACGGTTTTCTTCTTTATGGAATATCTAAAAGTAAAGCGACTTTGGAAATTAGCAGGTATGTCTATGGGTTACGGATGATGCCCGATGTTTCAGTTTACCGTTAGCCGTTACTAATGGCTATAACGGCCTTAACGGTTTTTCTTCTTTATAGAATATCTCAGAAAGCACTTTGTCGATCTTTCTGAAAATTTGTAGGTATGTTCATTAAGGGTCACGGATCATGCCCGATGTTTTAGTTTACCGTTATAGCCGTTACTAACGGCTATAACTGCCCATAACGGTTTTTCTTCTTTATGGAATATCTCAGAAAGTACTTGGCCGATCTTTCTGAAAATTTGTGGGTATGTTCATTATAGGCGACGGATGATGCCCGACGTTTTAGTTTACCGTTATAGCCGTTACTAACGGCTATAACGGCCAAAACGGTTTTTGTTTTTTATGGAATGTCTCAGAAAGTACCTGGCCGATCTTTCTGAAAATTTGTAAGTATGTTCATTATGGGTCACGGATGATGCCCGATGGTTTAGTTTACCGTTATAGCCGTTACTAACGGCCATAACGACCCATAACGGTTTTTCTTTCTTTAAAAAAAAAAAGAATATCTCAGAAAGTACGTGGCCGGTCTTTCTGAAAATTTGTAGGTATGTTCATTATGGGTCACGGATGATGCCCGATGGTTTAGGTTACCGTTATAGCCGTTACTAACGGCTATAACGGCCCATAACGGTTCTTCTTTTTATGGAATATCTTAGAAAGTACGTGGCCGATATTTCTGAAAATTTGTAGGTATGTTCATTATGGGTCAAGGATGATGCCCGATGTTTAAGTTTACGTTATAGCCATTACTAACGGCCCATAATGGTTTTCTTCTTTATGGAAAATCTCAGAAAGTACTTGGCCGATCTTTCTGAAAATTTGTAAGTATGTTCATTATAGGTCACAGATGATGCCGATGTTTACCAGAATAGCCATTACTAACGGTTACACCAGCCCAAGACGGGTTTTCCTCTTTATGGAATATCTCACGCGTATTCAGGATAAACTGGGAGTACGTTTAAATGCTTTGCATCTTGTATTTTCTTGTCCTTTCTTTTCGAATGAGTAGGAGAGCGGGGGTGGGAAGGGTCAGAGGTTAGGTGTTGTCCATTTGACCGGTTTCTGGCGGTCTATGAAATGCTCACCAGTGATTTATTGCCTGTGTGTGCAGGGGGTAGGCTATGTGTTCGATGGCTGGGTGATGTGCGTATGCACTTAACGCAGATTAGTCTCACTCAGTGTTCTGTTCAATAACCGAGTGGAAGTCTTGCCACTGTGGTGTCACTGTTCTTCGGCTCATCCTCCCTGTTGAACTTGTCTCTGGTGATGGAAGGGGGGTACTTTTCTCTTTAAGAGAGAGAGAGAGAGAGAGAGAGAGAGAGAGAGAGAGAGAGAGAGCACCCTCTCTCTCTCTCTCTCTCTCTCTCTCTCTCTCTCAAGCATCCCGTCTCTCTGGTGATGGAAGGGGGCGGGGTACTTTTCTCTTTAAGAGAGAGAGAAGAGAGAGAGAGAGAGAGAGATGCACCCCGTCTCTCTCTTTCTCTCTCTCTCTCTCTCTCTCTCTCTCTCTCTCTCTCTCTCTCTCTCTCTCCCCCGCATCCCCGTCTCTCTGTCTCTCTGTCTCTCTGTCTGTCTGTCTGTCTTCTCTCTTAAAGAGAAAAGTACCCCCCTTCCATTACCAGAGACAAGTTGGAATATATCTTGGAATGATATTTTCAACAAAATTAACTTTCCGTTACGCATGGGAAGAATCTCTAAGAAAAGGGAAAAAAGTACTATTGAAATTCTGAAATCCCTGAGAAAACTGAATTGTACAGACTGTAGTATATTTTGGAAAATGTTTGATACATAGATAAAACCTCTTCTTACATATGCAGCTGAAATTTGGGGCTTACATGAAAATTCGATGATGGAAAAAGTACATACGTATGCTATAAAGCGTTTCCTTCAAGTACTTATTCATTCATCCAACACCGTTTTATATGGAGAGATGGGCAGATACCCTTTGTACATAAGTACATTTGTGAAATGTATTAAGTACTGGTTGAAGATCTTGAAGCTACCCCGTCCCGTTTTAGCAGGCAAGCCTATGATATGATGCTTCTAGAAATGGAAAAAGGTAAAGAAAACTGGGCTCATAAAGTAAAGAAAGTCCTTTCAGAACAGGGTTTTGGAATAGTGTGGATGGCCCAGGAAGTAGGGAATGAGCAACAGTTTATTGCGGAATTTAAAGACAGGCTTATTTGTTCTTTTAAACAGAATTAGCACTCAGATATGGAAAGTAAAGAAAAATATCGCTGGCTTTTCTCATTTAAGAATGTGTTCCATTCTGAAAAGTTTCTCAATGTCATAACAGATAGATGGCACAGAATAAATTACGCAAGATTTAGGTTGAGAACTTTAGGTTTTAATGCGAACAAAAGATGGTTTGAATGTGAAACATCCACAGAATCTCCTTGTCCTGCATGTAGACACATTATTGATGACGAAGAACGCTTTCTGTTCCACTGTACTGCTTATAATGAAGTGCGGACAAATTGTTCACTTTTCCAGTTAGATATAGCGAAAAGACAAAATGTTGCTGTCGTGTAATCATCAGATGATGAACTTGTAATTAAATCAGTTGCGAAATTCATCGCAGAAGCATTGAAAATTAGACAGATGAAGGATAGTGAAATTTAAGATAATGCATTATAAGAGATATCTGAATGAATATTATCATTCATCGCAAGTGGAAGAGATCAGTAAGATACATTGTCATCATTTGATCGAGTGGATGGTCGAGTCAGTCTTAAGGGTGTTTCTTTTTTTTTTTTTTTCTAATTGCATTACTCCTGTGCGTGAGGACATAAGGAAATGTTATGAAATTTTATTTGTTTTTAACCTTTGATTTGGCGCACTCTAGGAATGAATGTGTACTATTTGTTTGCAGGAAAGGAAGAGGGAAATGTTATTGTTCTGTTACATCTCCCCCCTTGTCAAAAGACCTCTTTGGTAATGACAATAAAATATCAAAGTCTCTCTCTCTCTCTCTCTCTCTCTCTCTCTCTCTCTCTCCTCTCTCTCCTCTGTTTGCCGACGTTTTATTTGTTGAGACCGACGCATTTCACTGACCCAAGTCCAAGTAATCAGCCGCAAAACTGTCCGGTGCATGTCATCATCTGTATTTCCTTCGTGCTACTCACAAATATATTTACCTTCAAACATATTGACGTTCAGTTCCATGTCCCCGTTCTTTGTTACCAACAATATGGAGTAAATTGAAACTGCTGCGTGTACTCTACAAAAAGAAAACTTCAGGCATATTGTGAAGTAGCCAAAAAGATAGCTGTAGCACAATACCTATTGAAATCCGTTCAAAACGCAACATTTCTTAATCGTGATGAATAGAAAATATATGTTGTGTGTAAATACGCCGATAAAAGAAAATAAAACAAACAACGACACCGCCACCATCACCATCACCGCCGCCACCACTACCACTACCACCATACCACCACAGCAACTACACCAACAACAACAACAACAATAACAACGAAGAAGAAGAACAACAACAACAACATCATCATATCAAGGAAAAAAGCTGATTTTTGACCAGATCAGAGCCAGGCTAGTTTTTTTTTTTTTTTAAATAATCCTTTTCGCCGTTGAGCAAGACAGAAAGTGATAGAAGAAATACATTTCAGTAAGTCTGATCATCGTCTGTAAACATTCAGATGGATATTTGTTCCAGTGTTCTCCCGGGAAAAGGTTACACTAACGGGGCTTTGCTGGTCCGGCGGTACTCTAGGGAAAACACTGGAACAAACGAATACCCAGCTGAATTTTTTAAAGACAAGGATCAGACATACTGAGATACATTTTCTTATAGCACTTTCTGTTTTGCTCGACAG
>CM065722.1:63946541-63959041 GCA_033310375.1 Conus canariensis | reverse complement strand
CAAACTCTTGAACTCAGGCAATCCGCTCTATGAGCATCCTATAATGATTAGAACATCATCCTTTCCACACATACTCATGAACTTAGGCAATCAGGTCTTTGAGTATCCTATAACGATTAGAACGTTGTCCTTTCCACGCAAACTCATGACCTAAGGTAATTAGCCCTATGAGCATTCTATAACGATTAGAACATTATCCTTTTCACACAAAACTCTAGAACTTAGCTAATCAGGTCTATGAGCATCCTGCAACGATTAGAACGTTTACTTTAGAGTCACAAACTGTTCTCTAGTCGTGGGATCATTCAGGAGATGAATGTTCATCCAATGCAGCAACCTGCTTATTACACAAACGTTTACGTCCAGTTCCATCTTCCCATTCAGCACTATGAATATTGTGGGCTGGAGAAGACTGTTACCTTCTTTCTACCTAGTGATGGTAATTATGAAAAGATTCATAATATTGTAAAACTCCCAGAAATATATGGCTGAATATTTGCTGAAGTCGATCACAAAAAATGTATAGAAACTGCCGCTTCTCTGTCTACGTTAACCACCCCCCCCCCTCCCAAAAAAAAAAAAAAAAGTAAAAACAACAACAACAAAACAAAAAAAAAAAAACCGTGATAAAGGGAAAGAAAGGAAAGTCTTACATCACACTGCAACTACTCCCCGGGCGCATGAGATCTTGTTAAGATGAATACGCAGTGAATGGAATGGAATGGAATGCCAGCCCCGGCTTCATCACAGTCTACCCCCCGACAGACAGACCCCGTGAATACCTGGCTTGAAGAGAAAAAATGTAAGGGGCAATAGATGTGCAAGGGAATTTCCCAGACAGCGAGAAATCACAGAGTCGACGGAAAGAGCTGCACAAGTTGATAAAGTGAAGCAGTAACTTTGACGAATCCCTCAGTGTTTCTTCGTAATGAAGAGGAGGTCAGCTGTTGTTGGGGTAATTGCAAAGTGAGGCGACTGCAGGCGGAAATCTAAACAAATTTGAAAAGTTATTGATAAAGCACCGCCAAAGTACGTAGACAAACGAATCACAAGGCAGATCACGACGCGTTTCGACCTCTTAGGTCTTCTTCAGGCAAGATACACAGCACTCAGGACAATGAAAATGAACGAAAACGAGCGTGGCTTTAAGAGAAAAAAAATGTAGGGGCAATGAGCATGCAAGGGATTTCCCGGACAGTGAGAAATCACAGAATCGACCTCATTCAAAATCACCACTTCACCTTATCAACTTGCGCAGCTCTTTCGGTCGTTCATTTTTGTTGTTGTTGTCCTGAGTGTTGTGTATCTTTCCTGAAGAGGACCTAAACGGTTGAAACGCGTCGTGTTTTGTCTTGTGATTCGTTTGTCTACGTTCTTTGGCGGTGCTTTACAACCACTTTGTTGTTGGGGTGTTAGGCAACGGTTAGGGGACGGGAGGATCAGGGCTGTTCAGTTTTTGTTTGAGATCATCCCAGAACACCGTTTAAAACTGAGAGTTTTGTCATCTGTATGGCCCACTTCTACGTCATTAAGCTTGCGGGCTAGACAATCTTCTACGTCTGTAAGCTTGCGGGCTAGACAATCTTCTACGTCTGTAAGCTTGCGGGCTAGACAATCTTCTACGTCTGTAAGCTTGCGGGCTAGACAATCTTCTACGTCTGTAAGATTGCGGGCTAGACAATCTTCTACGTCTGTAAGCTTGCGGGCTAGACAATCTTCTACGTCTTTAAGCTTGCGGGCTAGATAATCTTCTACGTCTGTAAGATTGCGGGCTAGACAATCTTCCACGTCTTTAAACTTGCGGGCTAGACAATCTTCTACGTCTTTAAGCTTGCGGGCTAGACAATCTTCCACGTCTTTAAACTTGCGGGCTAGACAAATCTTCTACGTCTGTAAGACTGCAGGCTAGACAATCTTCTACGTCTTTAAGCTTGCGGGCTAGACAATCTTCTACGTCTGTAAGATTGCGGGCTAGACAATCTTCTACGTCTGTAAGCTTGCGGGCTAGAAAATCTTCTACGTCTTTAATCTTGCGGGCTAGACAATCAGCGCGCTCTGGATGATAAACAGTGTCGTCATTTCCAGCTCCTGGTCGCAGCCGTCAAGTTTTATCGACAGTGGAGTATGGTGTGGCCGTTCGTCGCGTCTTTTTGGGTTCATAGCTGGGGAGGGGGGGGGGGGGGGAGGGGGGAGGGGGGGATGCATGTCTGAAACAAACTTAAAAGAAAAAGTACTATTGCTGCCGAACGAAAGTAACAAACAAACTGAACAACAAACACGACACGTTTCGACCTCTTTGGTCTCATTCCACATCCATTTTTGCGCCCAAATTTGTGGAGATTAGTGATTGCTCGTTCTTCGTTTTCATTGCCTTGAATGTTGCTAGTCTTGCTTGAAGAAGACCAAACAGGTCGAAACGCGCCGTACTTGTCGTGTAATTCCTTTTCTTCTTTCGTTCGGAGGCATAGAGTATTTTTTTCTTTTATACAAGAACATAATATCAGAAAAAAAGGAATTGTCAACTCCATTATAGCCACCACAACCCGTGGGATCTAACCATGATGAATATGAAAAAAGAAATGAGTTTTTTTTTCTCTCTCAAAACTTGCAGGGAATCAGGCTTGAAGAAGGAGCACGTGGACAATGAATGCCCAGGGGACACCAGTGTCCGCAGTGTTGTTGTCGGTGACAAGGCGATGGCGGACCAGCGGCTACACGGAGGGGAGAGGCGTCACAACGGCAGAGTGACAACACGACTATAGTAAGTCGCCGTGTTTGTTGATAATGCGTCTTTTTTTGTCTTCTTGTGGTTGTGTGTGTTGTATGTATGTTTGCGTGTGTGTGTGCAAGTCTCCCTCCCTCCCTCTGTGTGTGTGTGTGTGTGTGTGTGTGTGTGTGTGTGTGTGTGTGTGTGTGTGTGTGTATGCATGCGCGCGTGCGTGCGTGTAGTTTTTGCATAATCTTGTTAAACGGATGATGGGTTTGTCGCTGGATCTGAATTCTTACAATAATTGATCGAGTTTGTCCATGTGCCACTTTCCGTCTTTGCACCATGTCTCATTACAGTCAGTTTAGAAATCTTTAGATAATCTTTGCATAGGACAACGGATCCATCCCTGGATCCGGATCATTAAGACGGATCCACGCTAAACTTTAAACGTTCTTTCTCGGGAAGCATTTCAAGCTTTAGATGATTTCCTTTAGAAGCTGTGCAATAGTTTTTGCGTAGTCGTACCCACTAACAAACAAACAAACAAACAAACAAACAAACACACAAACAAGCAAACAAACATGTGGGTGACGACATGACCTTCTAGCAGAGGTTAGCGTCATGCTGTACAGCTCAACCGATTCGATGAACTTACCTTTCTAGTAATGAAAAAGAACTGTCCTTTAGGGGGAGTCCGAGCCCCCCCCCCCCCCCCCCCCGCCACTCCCCTCCTCCATTTTTTTAAAACTCAAAACCGTGTGGTCAGTATTCTAACCCGGTTGAAGGAGCAACTCAGAGTCTAAACCAAGGGTCAAAATCTTGCGAAAAATCGTGATGTCAATGAATGGCATAACCTGTAAGCATAATAACTCACAATTTGACTTCTAGCTGACCAAGTGGCGCAGGGTCCAGGGACCAGCTCGCACGGTGTTGGAAGACGTTTGCCCCAGTATGGGCTGAGTCCCAGGGACCTGAAGAAAATGAATCTCTTTGTCATTCTCATACAGGCGACGCAATTTCAAGGAACAGTGTGCATGATCTGTATGGGGCATGTTGCCCCCCCCCCCCTTCCCCACGCCTCCCCCTGCGGGACGAGACAACCCCAGGGGCAGTCTTGCCCCATGGCTAAGAGATTACAAACTTGTCCCGCCGCAGATGTATCTGTTTTCATGGTAACAGGTGCCATTGACATTGTAACGAGCAAAAGCGTCTTTTTAAAAAATTTTTTTTTACACCTTTGATTAAACGGGTTTTGCTATTCTAGTGCTAAGTCTGAGTTACATCATTTACCAGCTCTGGAAAAAAAAAATTCAGAAATTTCTAATATTCAGCGCGTTGGACTAATGCATAGGTCAGGCATCTTCTAAGTCATAGCCACGAAACCCTTTTTAAAATTCTCTCATCTTAGTCATTGATTTATTTATCCATCAGCTTCAAATCATGCGCGGCGTGACCTCAAAACTTAGCGAATGTGGTGTAGCGTATGTAGACTAGTCCATACGCATGAAACTGAATCTAACGTTCAGTACGTTTAATTTTAATGATCAAAATCAGCTTTTTGTTAACAACATTCTCCTTACGGGTCCGTACAACATGTTGGAATTAGATTTCCAGTGCAGGAAGGTAGGCAGTCATGTAACCTAACAAACTGAGCATAATGAATTTAGAAAAACAAACAAACTCTGTCTTCAAAGACAAGCCAGAGGTTCACATTATCCTATGGATCAGTTAAAGCCGGTCTTCTCAAATTAGAGAGTTTTGGTTTCTCACACAACTGTGCTCCGGTTTAGTTCTTTTGAAATTAACATTTTATGGCCAATAGGTGTAAAATTTTTCTTATTATAGCATGCTATGCCCCATTTATTTGATAAGATTTAACAAAGAAAAACAAACAAAAGTAAATTGTTACATATAATCTGATGACTGGTGACAAAATAGTGACTTGTTGTAGAAAGCCGCTGTTTTGTCTCTGGCTCACCGTTTCGTCATTGGCAAGAGAACGGCAAAACAATTTACCGCTGTTTCCTCACTTCTTACCAATTATTTGTTGTTGGCGTTGATCGTTTTGTGATCAATGATGGGTTCTCCCATCGTGTCCGTCCGATGAGTAGGCAGGCAGGTCATCTGCTGATGTGGATCCTGATGTGGGAATGAAGACCAATTCCTGGGGCACAAAGTCGTCCACAGACGCTGCATGGAATGGAGTCCTGCAAGGATGGGCCCCGTTTTCTGCGATTCCTCTTTTCCTGGGTGGCGGCTGCTCTGTTGCGCTCGAATGTTGTTTTACCCTGGGTACACCGTTGCTTCCACTGTGTTCTGTCAAGGGCGACATCTTCCCAGGAAGCAGTGTTGATGTTGCAGCTTCTGAGGCTGGCCTTTAAGGTGTCTTTGTATCTCTTGAGCGGCCTTCCTTGGTCACGTTGTCCTTCTCTCAGTTGTCAGTACAGCACACAGATATTTCGTCAGCACCTTGGGTGCTTCACATTACCAGAAACACGCTTTGTGATCAATACCAGTGACAAAATAGCAGTTCAGCAGCAAATGGGTGGCTCACTCCGTAGACGCGCAACAACGACCACAACATCGTCGTCCTCACACAGCCCCCAGTCTCACTGTGGGAACTCTCCCAAGAAGAATGTTCAAGCGCCTTTCTATGTCACTCACGTTTCACCTGTTCCCATGGGCAGCCCCCACAAAATCTGGACTAAGTCGACAAGCAAGCGAGTTGTAAGTTCCCAGAGATAGCATTCCATGGTGTGCAAGAAGTCTGACGACGTGATGAAAAGATTTTGAATGAATGATTCCTCAACGTGAAAATGGGGTGCCAAGGTTGATGATTACACATCAAGGCATCATGGCCTCTTAGTAGTCTTGTATTGAGATTGATAAATCGTTTTTTCCCTTTTGTCAGTGTATGCTGACTGTTCTGCTGTGACATGCCACCCTACTGGTAACCCTGTAACCATAAAAATAGACGGACAAAGACATACACAGAAGCATAGCTCCATACATAGATAGATGCCTATACAACCACGTAATCACATATCCTGCGGATGGCTAGAAAAAGATAACGATTTTTGAGAATTTGTGAACCATGCCCGTTTGTAACCCAGTGGTTCAGACTTCAGATGCAAGTGTCTTCAATCTGGGCGATGAGCACCACGAGCACACGACAAGAATCAGGACGTCGTCCTTCCAATACCGCTACAGTACAGGTCTAACAGTAGGGTCGCTTACACGATGACTATCCATCAACTGCAACAATGTGTCGCTCGAACGTCTTCCTTCCCTCTCTCGGGCATCTTGCAGACTCCTGGCTAAAATCGATAGGAGTAAGTTGTAAGTCTTCCAGGATATATTGTGATGGAATGCCAGAAGTCTGAAGAATTGAGGAAGTTTGTGCACCAAATGAACTCAAACCTCGCCTGCTGTTGCCTTCAAAACGTTCTTTATTATAAATAGAGTGTGTACTGTGTTTGCTTTAATTTACAACGACCTTATCGTACAAATGTAAAGTAAAACAGCAAGGTATGCGTTTTAGTTTTGAAATTTTTATTTGAATGTCTTGAAATAGGCAACATTTGGAAACAGTCGTGACCCTAGGGCTAGCAAAAGCTTGAAGCACTCGACAAATCGAAGTGTACACGCTGTTTTACCGCACTTATCTCACAACCGGCCACGTAGGCGCGCGCGCACGCACGCACGCATGTAGTACGCACGTACACACACACACACACACACACACACACACACACACACACACACACACACACACACACACACACACACGCACGCACACACACATACACACACACAGACACACACACACAGACACATACACTCACACACACATACACACACACACACACACACACGCACGCACGCACGCGCGCACGCACACACACACACACACACACACACACACACACACACACACACACACACACACACACACACACACACACACACACACACACGTGCAGGAACGACTCTCTCTTGCATGTTAACATCAGAAACAGCTGTTTCATTCATCTCCTCCCTCTCTCCCCTCCAGTTCTTCCAGAGCGCGTCTGTTGATGTACATATGATCATTATCTACACGTTCGTATTGTGTCTGTAGAAACTGGTCCTTCAAGCACATTTCAAACTTTTCTTTAAACCACATCGGCTGCACGTCAGTACTGGGTTGGTTCGTCCAGAAACGACTGATTCCAGTTTCATTTCAGACAGTGTCCACACTTTTCAGGCCCTTGTTTCGATGATACTGCTATCGGGCATATGATGTATGAGACACCTGCATGACTCTGTTTCAGTTTGTTTCATCAAGGAGGCGTCACTGCGTGCGGACCAGTCCATACACGCTACACCACATCCGCTAAGGTTTGACAGCTCACTGCTCATGATTTAAAGCTGATGGATAAATGAGTTGATCACTAAGATGAGAGAATTGAAGAAGAGTGTCTCGTGGCTACGACTTAGCCGATGTCTGATCTACGCATTAGCCCAACGCGCTGGTCAGACCTTGAGTACCTACCTAACACTGGTTTGCCATTATCAGTGTATGTGTGTGTGGTGAGTGTATACGTATGTGCGTATGGGTGTGTGGGCACGGGCCCATGTTTGTGTGTGTGTTGGTGTATGCGGAGCGAGAGTGCATGTGCGTGTGTGTATAACGTGTGTGTTTATGCGTGTGTGCATGCGTATGCATCTGTGTGTGTGTGTGCGTGCGTGTGTGCGTGTGTGTGTGTGTGTGTGTGTGTGTGTGTGTGTGTGTGCATATGCGCGCGCGTGTGTGTATATGTGTGTGTGTATGTGTGTGCGCGCGCGCGCACGCGCATGCGCTCTGCATGACTACGAAGATAAAGGCAATAAGAATGTAACATCAGGGAAAAATAAACCAACAAGTTCATAGCAGTCTATCAACTGTAAGAATTGAATTATGAATGGAGTGGAAAATTCGAGCCCCGCTCAAGCACGACCACTTCTCTTCCAAAATTCCCTAGCTCTCCTAGCATAAAAAGATAAACAAAATCGACAACGAAGACTTAGGGGACCGTCTCCCAGACTGAGAAAGAAATATTCAGAATCGATCGAAAGAGTGGATTACATGGGTTAGCGGTTTGAATGGAGAATGGAGAAACCCTCTATGTGTCTTGAAGGAATAGGTAAAGGGTGAACACGAGGTGGGTAGGGAGGAGGGATGGGGAAGGGGGGGGGGGGCGGGGGTGAGAAGAGGTTTATCTTTTTCTTGATTTACCCCCACCCCCCACCCCCTCTCCCCGTTTATTCCAATGAAGCCTGACGGTTTCAAGATCGGCATTCTCTATGACATTAAGCTTAGCATAAAATTCTTATCTCTTTGATGTTTGACGTGCGTGCGTGTGTAAATCAGTTACCTGAAGATGTTGTCAAGTATCAAGATTACTTTGTAAGTCGGGGGTGGGGGGTGGGGGTGGGGGGTAGATGGGGGAGTAGAGAAGGCTTCGTTCTCTTCTTCTTTACGGGTGAAACTCTTTTTCAGTCGACGCTGCCAGATCTGCCTTCACGTCAACTGGCCGTTCAAGCAGCTCAGTCTGTCTCTCACTCCGTCGCTCATCTATCTGTTTGTCTGTCTGTCTGTCTGTCTGTCTATCTATCTATCTGTCTGTCTGTCTGTCTGTCTGTCTATCTATCTATCTGTCTCTCTATCTAATCATCTCTCCGTCTGGCTGTCTATGTACGTATGTATGTATGTATGTATGTATGTATGTATGTATATGTATGTATGTATGTATGTATGTATGAATCTGTCTGTCTGTCTGCCTATCTGTCTGTCTATCCGTCTGTCTACAATTATTCACGTATTCATTCACAAAAATATATAGATAGAAGCCTATATAGACACATTAATTACATCACCTTTGCCAACCCAGAAAAGAGAGAGGACGACTTTGGGAAACTTTCATCCTTGCCGTTGTGTAACCTAACATCGAGACTAAAGATCCAGAGAATTGAACCTAACTAATCGGCTCCCCGAGCACCCCATAACATTCAGACTGTTCTTCGATCCGGATCCGGCAATGCCGTCCTTCGCAAGATGAATATTCATCAAATGCGAGCACTGTGTCGCTCGAATGTCACTCGTTCTCTCGGATCTCTCGCCAAAATTCCTGACCGAATCGATAGGAGTAAGCTGTAACATCTCCAGAGAATATCGTGGTGATGGAGTGCAAGAGATCTGAAGAATTGATGAATTCTTTGCACTGAATGGCTGTGGAGTCTCTCTCTCTCTCTCTCTCTCTCTCTCTCTCTCTCTCTCTCTCTCTCTCTCTCTCTCTTCTTCTCTCTGTCTTCTGTCTGTCTGTCTGTCTCTCATTCTCTCTGCGTCTTTGTCCGTCACTCTCTGTGTCTCTCTGTCTGTCTCTGTCTGTCTGTCTGTCTCGTTCTCTCTCGGTGTGTGTGTGTGTGTGTGTGTGTGTGTGTGTGTGTGTGTGTGTGTGTGTGTGTGTGTGTGTGTGTGTGTTGTGTGTGTGTGTGTGTGTGTGTGTGTGTGTGTGTGTGTGTTGTGTGTGTGTGTGTTCTTGATTTGATGTCTATTCACCTTGGTGATTTGAGACAAAAAAGTAATAACAATAAATAGTAATAAATGCTTAAATATCCGAATACATTACAAATTAAAGGTAAAATAACTTAACTACAAATAGTTACCAATAGGACTGTTAGCTAACTGATCGAAAAAGTTGTATGTTAACGTCGGCGAAACAAAAATTTCATTGACAGTATGTTGAGAGAGCATAGTGACAAAACACCTTAAATAATAACAAAATAAAATATGATCATTACCAATTTTTTTTTGTCCACAGATGCAAACAATGTTTTTGGTATACTTAGTGATAAAGGCGTTAGTTTTCCACCGATACATGAGACATACTATATTTTTCTTAACACAAGAAGGAGTTTTTATGTCACAGATTTCAAAGTTCATATAGCAACAACGAGTATTTGTTTCGATGCTATCAAATTGCTTCCAAACATACGTGTCTAATACGTTATAATATTCTTGTAACGATAGTGGAAAAAGTATGTTTTCTGACGTTGGATCGTTTGCTCCCCTTTTAGCCGCTCTGTCAACTTTATCATTAAAATAAATTGAACAATGTGATAGAATCCAAAAGAAAAGGTGTGTGTGTTGTGTGTGTGTGTGTGTGTGTGTGTGGTGTGTGTGTGTGTGTGTGTGTGTGTGTGTGTGTGATATTTGTTAAACTCACCCGTTCCAGGGTTAAACCCGTTCCAAACTACTCTGTGCATGACAAATGTGCATTACCTTCTCCCAGGCGTACACACATGTGTAGTTCCATCTCCCATTTAGTAGCATAAACAATATGGAGAAAATGGAAACCCTCTTTTTTCACTTACTGTGATAATACTCTTTGATAAATAAAAGTCCATTCAGCGATTTTTGCAGCCGGTCAAGGCCCATAGGATTTCATCACATTGAAAATGGATTGAGTGGAACCCCCGTCCCGTCTCAGGAGTGCCCGATCCGTCTTGGGAATGTCCGTCCGGTCTCAGGAATGTCCGTCCCGTCTCAGGAATGCCCGTCCCGTCTTAGGAATGTCCATCCTGTCTCAGGAATGTCCATCCTGTCTCAGGGATGTCCATCCTGTCTCAGGAAATGCCCGTCCTGTCTCAGGAATATCCGTCCTGTCTCAGGAATGCCCGTCCCGGCTCAGGAATGCCCGTCCCGGTTCAGGAATGTCCGTCCCATTTTAGGAATGCCCATCCTGGCTCAGGAATGTCCGTCCCGGCTCAGGAAAGTCCGTCCCATTTCAGGAATGCCCGTCCCGGCTCAGGAATGTCCCTCCCATTTCAGGAATGCCTGTCCTGGCTCAGGAATGTCCATCCCATTTCAGGAATGCCCGTCGCGGCTCAGGAATGTCCGTCCCGACTCAGGAATGTCCGTCCCATTTCAGGAATGTCCGTCCCGGCTCAGGAATGTCCCTCCCATTTCAGGAACGTCCGTCCCGGCTCAGGAATGTCCGTCCGGCTCAGAAATATCCGTCCCGGCTCAAGAATGTCCGTCCGAATGTCTGTCCCGGTTCAGGAATGTCAATCCCAGCTCAGGAATGTCCGTCCCGACTGAGGAATGTCCGTTCCTAATCAGGATCACTCTATTCCCTTACGAAGCCCAAGGTTTTCTGACCTAGGAAGCGGAACATACAGGCAATGAATTCACAGGGGGAAAGGAAGTCTCAGAATCCACTAAAAAGGAAAGGAAAATTGACTGGGTGAAGTGGCATTGCGGAGAAGGGCAATAAGAAGCCCCCTTGTTTTTCTTTTCTGATAAAGAGGCGATCGGTTTTCAAAGCGTTAGAGGACTGTTGTGATAGCCAAAGTAAGGGCTGATTTTCTTTTGATTATCCCTGTAATGCATGTAAACCCGACGGTTTCATAGCCGATATTGTTTGTCTGTTTGGCGCTTGCAGGTGATACAATCAGTTCAGCTTAGGTGATAAACAGAAACGTCTTTTCCAGTGTCCGAGTAGCAGACTTAGAGAATGGACGTCAGCGGAGTGTCCTGCGGCCATACGATTCGTCTTGCTGGTCTATGGAAGGGAAGGGGAGGGGGGGGGGGGGTTCTCCCGGCTGGCAGGTCGTGGGTTCGATTCCCATCAGAGCCATTTGTGTTGCAGGATTTTTCTGCCCGGACTGGCGCCTACCCAGAGTTATGTTTGCTATGGGTTCAGTTGGGAAGACTGGAGCCGCATATTGAATTTCACATAGATGACTATTGAAATCAATGCACACAAAGCCAGGATAGTCACTCAGTTTTACGAGACTGCTCTGACTGTGGCCCAGAAACTTTCCTTTCGTAACATATCCAACTTCAGAATATTTTTCAAACTGTTGACAGCACGCTGTCTCCAAGACATTCATCTAGCTCTGTTGTTTTAAATTTCTGAATGCATCTTACTGCAGGAACAGTCTTTATCTGTCTGGAATCGATATGTAACAATGTGATCACAAAGTGCAGTTTGTAGATCCCCATCCCCCAAAACGTATCTAGTGACATAAATATGATCATTTTCTTCATGTTATCGTGGATGTGGAAACCAGTCTTTCACAACGTGTGTGGTAAACGTTTCCCCTTGAAATCGCATTTGGTGCGCTTCAGTAACGCGTAATGATTCATTTCAATTTGATTTCATGTAGCATCTTTACATTCGAGGTGCTGTAAAAAAATTACTCGCAGAGTAACGAAGATTACGTCAACAACAACAAAATACCAAACCGAATAAAAAGTAATTGCTTGGTCCACAGCGACAGTCGAGATCCATGGCATCTTACCAAGATGAGTATGAATGAAGTGGTACCCCAGACCCTCCCAGACAAGGTCTGTTCCCACAACACTCCCAGGCCATCCCGACTTAAAAGATGAGTAAACGGACAATGAAGACCCAGGGGACAGTCAACCAGACTTGCAAGAAATCCCCCAGAATGGATCAGAAGAGAGCAGCGAGTTGATTACATGGAGTGGCGGCCTGTCTCCGGAGGCAGGGGTACGGGCAAAGGTGGGTTGGGTGGGAAGGAGGAGGGGAGAAAGAAGGGGGTCAGGTGTGGGCGATGAGGCAAGGTCTGTGTGTTCTAGGATCACCACCCAGTAAGCCCATGTAATCCCAACGGTTTCATATTCATATAATTTCAGATCTAGTAGGAAATTCGCATTTAGCTGAGGCGCCTGCGCTTGTACCAATATCTATAATATATATATATATATATATATATATATATATATATGTGTGTGTGTGTG
>CM065722.1:63919041-63936541 GCA_033310375.1 Conus canariensis | reverse complement strand
GGTGGAGCGGGCAGGACTGTAGCAGATGTTCTGTTGTCTGGCTGCCTGTTCTGCAGGGGCACTGCTCTGTGTTGCCGATGCGGAGTTTTCAGGCTGTTCAGTATTATGAAAATGGCCAATTCAAATAGGAGGATTTCGTAATGTTTGTGTTGGATTGAATCATAGAAAACGAGGAGGCAATTGACTGTCTCTCCTCAATGCAAAATACACTGTCCTGTTTTTAAAAAAAAAATCTTGGTGTGGAGACTTCGAACATGGGCACTGCGTTTGATGAGAAATATGGTTAGTGGACGATCAATGAAAAAATCATTTTCATCTTGTTGTATTGTTGCTGAAAACACATTTTCAATCACAATAATCAGTTAAGAACTCCCTCTATCTGCCTGCCTACCTGTCTGTCTGTCTGTCTGTCTGTCTGTCTCCATTTCCTTGAACCAGCATTGTTTTCATAATTCAGTGACATTTGTTATTAACACCTTAATCAGAGTGACATTTGGAATTTTGTCCTACGATTGCCAGCTTTCAGAGACTCGGAGGAACCACTGCTCGCGAGATGACATAACCTTGGTGTACATTTGAAGATGACACTGACCAGGGTCCACTTTAAACCTCCCTGGACAGTTGGCGCGCAGATCCTGCCAGCAATGTTTTGGACAAGAGAGTGTAGAAATTTACGTCCGATACTGTGGGGATGGAAGGCAGAATGTTTTAGAGAAGAGAGTGTAGAAATTCACGTGTGATAATGTGGGGATGGAAGGCAGAATGTTTTAGAGAAGAGAGTGTAGAAATTCACGTGTGATAATGTGGGGACGGAAGGCAGAATGTTTTGGACAAGAGAGTGTAGAAATTCACGTGTGATAATGTGGATGGAAGGCAGAATGTTTTAGAAAGAAGTGAGAAATTCAGTGTGATAATGTGGGATGGAAGGCAGAATGTCTTGGACAAGAGAGTGTAGAAATTCACGTGTGATAATGCGGGGATAGAAGGCAGAATGTTGTGGACAAGAGAGTGTAGAAATTCACGTGTGATAATGTGGGGATGGAAGGCAGAATGTCTTGGACAAGAGAGTGTAGAAATTCACGTGTGATAATGCGGGGATAGAAGGCAGAATGTTTTGGACAAGAGAGTGTAGAAATTCACGTGTGATAATGCGGAGATGGAAGGCAGAATGTTTTAGAGAAGAGAGTGTAGAAATTCACGTGCGATAATGTGGGGATGGAAGGCAGAATGTTTTGGACAAGAGAGTGAAGAAATTCACGTGCGATAATGTGGGGATAGCAGGCAGAATGTTTTAGAGAAGAGGGTGTAGACATTCACGTGTGATAATGTGGGATGAGGCAGAATTTTGGACAAGAGAGTGTAGAAATTCACGTGTGAGAATGTGGGATGGAAGGCAGATGTGTGACAAGGAGTGTAGAAATTCACGTGTGATAATGCGGGGATGGAAGGCAGAATGTTTTAGAGAAGGGAGTGTAGAAATTCACGTGTGATAATGTGGGGATGGAAGGCAGAATGTTTTAGAGACAAGAGAGTGTAGAAATTCACGTGATAATGTGGGGATAGAGGCAGAATGTTTTGGACAAGAGAGTGTAGAAATTCACGTGTGATAATGCGGGGATGGAAGGCAGAATGGTTTGGGACCAGAGAGTGTAGAAATTCACGTGTGATAATGTCGGGATTGAAGGCAGAATAGTTTGGGACCAGAGAGTGTAGAAATTCACGTGTGATAATGTCGGGATTGAAGGCAGAATAGTTTGGACCAGAGGTGTAGAATTCACATTATAATGTCGGGATGAAGGGGAATATTGGGACAGAGATGTAGAAATTCACGTGATAATGGGATGAAGGCAAATGTTGGACCAAGAGGTACGAAACACGTAGTGAATGTGGGATGAAGCAAAATAGTACACGTTTGTGTCATCCACTTGCTCAATGGACAGGAACGCACAAGACTCACCTCACGCACATACATGCACCACAGACACACCAACATGTGCACACACATACATCAACCAACACACACACACACACACACCCACACACACACACAACATACACACACAGAGGAGCGTGCACACACACACACACACACACACACCACACACACACACACACACACACACAAACACACAGAGATTAACATCTGAAGTTTAAAGCCAGATTGCAAAGATATCAAGAAAAATTTGAAACCCGTAATTTCTGGAGTTACAGTTTTCCAGGAAATGCAGAACAAAGACACGCAGGAGTATATAATCCTGTCTTGTTTGATAGAATTTGAATACATTGCATTGGGATTTTAGTGGTTAGTCTCGAATACTTCTTTTTTTAACAGACTTCAAAACTACAGGAATCGACAGTGAAAGAAAAACAATTCATTTTTTTTTTTTGCGTTGTCTTTAACCTGAAATTAACTACTCACTTTACAACATGTTTTTCAGTTGCAGTGCAAGGACGTAGTTATTTCGTTAGATTGTAGGAATGTAATTATTTCATTAGGTAGTAAGAATGCAGTTATTTTGTTAAATAGTAAGAATGCAGTTATTTCGTTAATAAGAATGGAGTTATTTTGTTAGATAGTAAGAATGGAGATATTTCGTTAGATAGTAAGAATGGAGTTATTTCGTATGATAGTAAAAATGCGGTTATTTCGTTAGATAATAATAGAATGCAGTAATTTAGTTAGACAATAAGAATGCAGTTATTTGGATGGATAATAAAAATGCAGTTACTTCGTTACATAGTAAGAATGCAGTACTTTCGTTAGATAACAAGGAATGCAGTGATTTTGTTAGATGGTTAGAATCGAGTTATTGCGATAGTTAGTAAGAATAGAGTTATTTCATTAGATGGTTAGAATGGATATATTTTGTTAGATAGTAAGAATGCAGTTATTTTGTTAGATAATAAGAATGCAGCTATTTCGTTAGAGAGTAAGAATGCAGTTATTTCGTTAGATAGTTAGAATGGATTTATTTCGTTAGAGAGTAAGAATACAGTTATTTCGTTAGAGAGTAAGAATTCAGTTATTTCGTTAGATAGAAGAATGCAGCTATTTCGTTAGAGAGTAAGAATGCAGCTATTTCGTTAGAGAGTAAGAATCCGGTTATTCCGTTAAATAGAAGAATGCAGTTATTTCGCTAGAGAGTAAGAATGCAATTATTTCGTTAGATAGTAAGAATGCAGTTATTTCGTTAGACAGAAGAATGCGGTTATTTCGTTATATAGTAAGAATGCAGTTATTTTGTTAATAAGACGGCAGTTATTTCGATAGATAGTAAGAATACAGTTATTTCGTTAGATAGAAGAATGCAGTTATTTCGTTGGATAGTTAGAATGCAGTTATTTCGTTAGATGGAAGAATGCAGTTTTTTTGTGTTAGAATATAAGAATGCAGTTATTTCGAGTGAGAATGCAGTTATTTCGTTAGAATGTGAGAATGCAGTTATTTCGTTAGAATGTGAGAATGCAGTTGTTTCGTTAGATGGTAAGATTGTAGTGATTTTGTTAGATTGTTAGAATGGAGTTATTTCGTTAGCTAGTAAGAATAGAGTTATTTCGTTAGATGGTTACTTACTTACTTACTTTCGGCTACAACCCCTTCTGGGGCATAGGCCGCCGACAAGGGTCCTCCAGGCATCACGGTCCAGGGCGATTCTCTCCAGCTGGTTCCAGGTTTTCCCCAACGCTGTCACGTCTGCCTGCAGGTCTCGGCGCCAGGAGTTCCTTGGGCGGCCTCTCTTTCTTTTCCCCTGCGGGTTCCAGGACAATGCCTGCCTGGTGGTGTTGTCGGCAGGCTTTCTTAGGGTGTGGCCTATCCACCTCCATCTCCTTTGGAGAATCTCTGCATCGGCTGGCTTCTGATTCGTCTGCTGCCACAGGTCCTCGTTGCTGATCCTGTCTGGCCAGTGGATCCTCAGTATGCGCCTCACACAGGGATTGATAAAAGTCTGGATCTTGTTGGTAATGGTAACTGTGGTTCGCCACGTCTCAGCTCCATGAAGAAGTACTGATTTGACGTTGCTATTGAATATCCTTATCTTGGTTTTCTTGGAGATGACATTTGAGTTCCAGATATTCTTCAGCTGGAGAAAGGCTGCTCTCGCTTTCCCGATTCTGGCTCTGACATCAGCATCTGTACCACCTTGTATGTCGACGACGCTGCCAAGGTAAGTGAAGTTGTCCACCTCCTCCAGCGCGTTGCCTTCTAGCATGATGGGGTCTTGGTTTGTGGCATTGGCTTTCATGGCTTTGCTCTTTCCTTTGTGGATGTTCAGTCCAATGCTGGATGAAGTTTCTGCCACTGTTGTGGTCTTGTTTTGCATCTGTGGCTGGGTGTGTGAAAGAAGGGCCAAATCATCGGCAAAGTCTAGGTCGTCCAGCTGCTTCCAAAGAGTCCACTGGATGCCATTGCGCTTGCCTGCAGTTGACGTCTTCATGACCCAGTCTATAGCCAGAAGGAACAGGAACGGTGAGAGAAGGCACCCTTGTCTCACCCCTTTTTCACTTCAAAAGCATCTGTAAGTTGACCTCCATGAACAACTCTGTAGGTCATCCCCTCATAAGAATTTCGGATGATGTTGATGAACTTATGTGGTACGCCCTAATGTCGCAGCAGCTTCCAAATGGATGCTCTGTCGACACTGTCGAAAGCCTTCTCGTAATCGATGAAATTGATATACAGTGGTGAGTTCCACTCAGACGACTGCTCGAGGATGATGCGGAGTGTGGCAATCTGGTCGGTGCAGGATCTGTCCTTGCGGAAGCCCGCTTGCTGATCTCTGAGATGTGCGTCTACCTGGTCCTTCATCCTTTCCAATAGGATTCTGTTGAATACTTTTCCTGGGACTGACAGCAATGTGATGCCTCTGTAGTTGGTGCATGAGCTGAGGTCACCTTTCTTCGGCAGTTTAATCAGGTAACCTTCTTTCCATTCTGTCGGGACCTGTTCTTCCTCCCAAATCCTTGCAAAAAGAGGGTGTAATATCTCTACTATGGTTTCTGTATCCATCTCCAAAACCTCTGCAGGTATATTGTCTGGGCCTGCAGCCTTTCCGTTCCTTAGCTTCTTTATCGCCTCTCTGATCTCTTCTCGGGTAGGTATGCCGCAGTTGATGGGAAGATCTTTCTCAGCTGGCTGAATGTCTGGTGGATATTCTGGCATTGGCCTGTTTAGTAGCTCTTCAAAGTGCTCTTTCCATCTCTGTTTCTATCCATCCTCACCTTGTATTGCCTTTCCCTCCTTGCCTTTCACGGGCCTCTCTGGCTTGCTGAACTTTCCTGACAACTTCTTCGTGGTGTCGTACAAGTTCTTCATGTTGCCAAGTCTCGCTGCCTCTTCTGCCTCCACTGCCAGATTCTCAATACACTTCCTCTTGTCTGCCTTCACACTTTTCTTTACTTCTTTGTTAACTCCTGTATACTGTTGCTGAGCTCTGGTTTTCCCTGTTCTTGTCCGGCTGTTGTTGACTGCCGCCTTCTTCTGCTTTCTCTCTTCTATTTTCTCTAAGGATTCTGCCGAGATCCACTCCTTTTGATTTTGTTTTGTATGGCCTAGTACAACTTTACAGGTTGTAACCCAGGCCTCTTTCATTGCTCCCCACCTCTCATCAATTGTCTCTTCTTCCTCAAGCAGCTCTTGCAGGATCTGATAGCGGTTTGAAAGTTCAGTTTTGAATTCCTCTTTCTTTGTTGGGTCTTTTAGAAGGACTGTGTTGAATCTCTGACGATGGGGATTTCCCCCGTCCAGGTTTTCTTCAGTTTCAGTTTAAAGCGCCCTGTGAGCAGATGGTGATCTGAGGCGACATCTGCTCCTCTCCGGACGCGGACATCCAAGAGCGATCTTCTGAACTTCTTGTAGATGCATATGTAGTCATTCTGATTTTCAGTTGTGTGATCGGGAGAAACCCGGGTGGCCTTGTGGATTCTCTTGTGCGGGAAGATGCTTCCTCCTATGACGAGCTCACTTGTGGCGCACAGGTCTGCAAACCTCTCGCCATTGTCGTTCATGTCGCCTAGCCCATGCCGCCCCATGATCCCCTCATAGCCTGTGTTGTCGCTGCCAATCTTGGCGTTGAAGTCTCCCATGGCAACAGTGATGTCTCTTCCAGGGAAACTCTGAAGAACTCCGTCCGTGGCGAGGTTGTTAGATGATTAGAATGGATTTATTTTGTTAGATAGTAAGAATGCAATTATTTCGTTAATAAGACGGCAGTTATTTTGTTAGATAATAAGAATGCAGCTAGAGAGTAAGAATGCCGTTATTTCGTTAGATAGTAAGAATGCAGTTATTTCGTTAATAAGACGGCAGTTATTTCGTTAGATAATAAGAATGCAGCTAGAGAGTAAGAATGCTGTTATTTCGTTAGATAGTAAGAATGCAGTTATTTCGCTAGAGAGTAAGAATGCAGTTTTTTTGTTAGAATATAACAATGCAGTTATTTTGTTAGAGAGTGAGAATGCAGTTTTTTTGTTAGAGAGTGAGAATGCAGTTTTTTTGTAAGAATATAAGAATGCAGTTATTTCTTTAGAGAGTAAGAATGCAGTTTTTTTGTTAGAATATAAGAATGCAGTTATTTCGTTAGAGAGTGAGAATGCGGTTATTTCGTTAGACAGTAAAAATGCAGTTATTTCGTTAGATAGTAAGAATGCAGTAATTTCGTTAGATAGTAAGAATGCAGTTATTTCGTTAGAGAGTAAGATTGCAGTTTTGTTGGTTAGAATAAAAGAATGCAGTTATTTCGTTAAATAGTAAGAATGCAGTAATTTCGTTAGATAGTAAGAATGCAGTTATTTCGTTAGAAGGTAAGAATGCAGCTATTTCGTTAGAGAGTAAGTATGCACTTATTTCGTTAGATAGTAAGAATGCAGTTATTTCGTTAGAGAGTGAGAATGCAGTTATTTCGTTAGAGAGCGAGAACGCAGTTATTTCGTTAGAATGTGAGAATGCAGTTATTTCGTTATACAAAAGAAAAAAAATGTATTCCTTTGAATCGAGTTAGGGCTTCTGGTCCTATCCTTCGGAACATAAAACCCCAAAGGAAACCTGGAAATGGCTGTCGCTTAAGGCACAAGGTGAGTTAGATCGCTAATGTCATGGTGGAGAGAGAGAGAGAGAGAGAGAGAGAGAGAGAGAGAGAGAGAGAGAGAGAGAGAGAGAGAGAGAGAGACAGACTGCAGACAGCAGCAGACGTCTTGTGTTAAAGGCTGGAACTTTATGGAGAGGGGGGTGGGGTGGGGTGGGGTGGGGGAATGGAGATGAAGATGAGGAAAAAGATGAAGAAACAACTTGGCCGTTGATAAGAGTTGGAAACAATAATATAGATTTACTGCCGCTGCTCTGATAAACAAGGGTTAATCTTGCACTGATGCACGCAAGCTGTCATTCTTGTTTCTCCCTGTCCGTCTGTCTGTCTGTCTGTCTGTCTCTCTCTCTCTCTCTCTCTCCCTGTCTCTGTGTCGCTCTCCGTCTTTCTCTCCCCTCCCCCCCTCTCTCTCTCCCTTACCCCTATCTCTCTTCTTCCAACCCTCGCTCCCTCTGAAAAAAATATTTTGACCATTGACGGCTTTGGACACAGCTATAGATATTGTCATCGTCCCTCGTTTGTTTAGAGCTATGGGATTTGTGTGAATGAATCATGACTCTGAATCTCTCTCTCCCTTTCTCTCTGTCTCTGTCTCTGTCTGTCTGTCTGTCTTATACACTCATCATCACTGCAACGGTGTTTTGGAACCTGGGAGTGTGTGTGTGTGTGTGTGTGTGTGTGTGTGTGTGTGTGTGTGTGTGTGTGTGTGTGTGAGAGAGAGAGAGAGAGAGAGAGAGAGAGAGTGAGAGAGAGAGAGAGAGAGAGTGTGTGTGTGTGTGTTTGTGAGAATGTGTGTGTGTGTGTGTGTGTGTGTGTGTGTGTGTGTGTGTGTGTGTGAGTTGTGTGTGTGTGTGTGTGTGTGTGTGTGTGTGTGTGTGTGTTGTGTGTGTGTGTGTGTGTGTGTGTGTGTGTGTGTGTGTGTGTGTGTGTGTGTGTGTGTGTGAGGAGAGGTGGGATAAAGGTGAGGTAGGGCTGGAAATGGGGCAAACGTGGCAAACTATCTTTCCTAGACGTGGGACACTTGGGTAAAGGTCAAGTCAATTCCTCTAAACTGAGAACATGAAAACGCTGCATAAACACACCTCTGTAAGAGAGAGAGAGAGAGAGAGAGAGAGAGAGAGAGAGAGAGAGAGAGAGAGAGAGAGAGAGAGAGAGACAAGACAAGACAAGACAAGACAAGACAAGACAAAGTCTTTTATTCATAAAGGCCATAGCCCCTTAGAAGGGGGATGTACACAGAATAACGTTACACGATACATTTCTAATACATGATGTAAAGAGCTTTAAGCTAACACAAAATTTCGCTGTTTAAAACCTCTGTACAAATAAACAGCAAACTGTTTCACTATTTTATCATTTGTCGATGCCATTAACAAGATTAATTTAAACAAAGATGGATATCTAAAGTATTTAGGAGGGATATACTGTTGTCTTAGATCACTTAACTCTGGACATGAAAGAACAAAATGAACTTCATTTTCCTGTGATTCATGACACAATGGGCAAGAAATCATACGATCACTTACAATTCTATAACGTTGAGAATGTACATAAATTCTGAGATACCTAATCTAAACTTTGTCACAGCATGTCTCAAATGTTTATTAATAGCCATTGACAAATAGGTAGGAATGCAATGCATAGGATTTAACAGTCTGTAAATAGAAAACCTTGGGCTGTCTTCAACATGCGAGTTCCACCTCTGCCAAGTACAATCAATCAATCTTTGCCGAAACACACGAATAAAACCATTTACGTCACCAACACCCTGGTTTTCCCACACAAAACCAAATCCAAATTCATACAATTTTAGTCTTAAATTAGAAGTCCAGTTTTTCTTTCCCCTGTTATCTAACTCTAAAAGCATAGTGTAGGGTTTGTAAGGTAATCTATGTTGTTCCATTTGTGTTATTCTTAGCCAGTAGCGAATACACTTTACCACTGAAATTAAATTTATAGGGTATCTATTGGTCTCTCCATATACCAAATCGTTCGGTGCTTTCAATGAAACACCAATAAATTTCTTTAGAGCATACAAGTGAATTTTTCAATGTGCATAACAGCAGAATCAAAACCTCATATTTCAGCACCATATAGTAGCATCGGTTGAATGTGAGCGTCAAATAATTTCAAAAATAAAGTTAAAGATTCATTATTTAACATCGTTAATTTCTTCAGTATACACAATAACACATATTTAGCTCTACTTGCAAGATCTTTACAAGCGAAGGTAAAGCTTAAGCGTGTAGAAAAATATATGCCAAGGTATTTGTAAGCATTCACAACGGGCATATCAGTTCCATTATATACCCACCTTTCTCTGGCTGCAAGATAACCACCCTTTCTGAACACAATAAGATTGCTTTATTCATGTTTATGTTCAGTCGAAGTGAAGCGGATGCTCTTTCTAAACTGTTCAACTGGGTTTGTAAACCAACTATCGTTTCAGACATCAATGCAACATCATCAGCTAAAAGAAGAATGAAAATCTCCAAAAAATCATTTATGAACTTTGCACCATGTCGTCCAGAAGTAGTCGCTTCTTTTGTTAATTCATTAATGAACAAAGAAAACAAAATGGGACTACAAACATCACCCTGCTTAACTCCAGTTGTACAGGTTATATAATCAGTCAGAGAACCGCCACTTCTTACTCTAGCTTTTACAGAGTCGTACATGCTCATGACACATTGACACAACTTACCTCGTATCCCATTTTCAAACAAAACACGCCATAATATACCCTGTTAACAGAGTCAAAGGCTTTCTCAAAATCAATAAAAGCAACATATAATTTACGATTCAAACAAAATTGTTTTTGCACAAATGCCATTAAAGTGAACATGTGGTCTATCGTGGAGTAATTTCGTTTAAATCCAGCTTGGCATTCACCTGTGAGGTTCTTTTCCTCTACCCACTCCTGCAGTCTTCCATTGATAACAGTACTGTACAATTTACTACAAACATTACACAAAGAAATTCCTCTATGATTATTTGGATCATCAACATTACCCTTTTTATATAAAGGAAGAACTATTGATTCTGTCCACTGGACAGGAAAAACACCCCTGTCAAATAGAGTATTAAAATACTTTGTAACAAAATCCAGCATCAAATTAGACTTACATGCATTTTTCACCATTTCACCAATTATACTATCAGGGCCACTAGCTTTATGACTTTTCAGGTTTTTTAAGGCCATCATAATTTCATCCCTTGAAATTGGACGATTGAAATAATCGTTACTGGAATTACTATCATCCCTGGTATCATTGTGATCATGTCCACCACTACTGCCTTCCTCACCTGGAACATCACCTGTGTCTACGTCTTTTTCAAGCAGTTTCTGAAAATGATGAAACCAGTCTTTCAAACCAATGTTATTAGACGGTTGTTTTCCTTTATTATTAATTTTACGCATTGAGTTCCAAAACTCCCTTTGGTCATTCACAAAAGAAACCAACTGTTCTACTAAATTACTGTTAAACTGTTTACGTTTGTGTTTCAAAAGATTCTTGTAGTCACGCCTGGCTGCACAGTAAGAAAAACGATCAGGTGGAAATAAAGTGCGACGAAATTTATTTAAAAGGTTACGGGCTTTTCTTTTACCGTTACGACACTCTACGTCATACCAGTCATCACAACTTTGTTTTGCATTTATATTAAACTGTTTTTTCATACATTCAGCTGCATCTTTTAGGCAACTATTAAACATATTCAAAGATTCGTTAACATCAACATCAATTTTTCTAACCGCCATTTCTATTCTCTCCTGAATTTCAGGAGAGCACATTGCATCACTAAAAGTACTGGCATAAGTCTCATTCCATACATATTTCTCCATTAAACATGTATCATTATTCATTTTTGGATTATTTAGATTTTCATTAGAAAATCTGAATTTCATCATTACAGGCATATGGTCAGATTCAATTCTTTCTAACACATGCAGTTCACAATTATTAACAAAATTTGCAAACAAATCACGTGACATTATAAAATAATCATTGACACTATTGCCTCTCTCAGAAGTGTATGTGTAGCGATCGTCGAAATCGCCCTGACACATACCATTCACAATATTCAAATTCAAAGCAGTGCACATATTAATCAACATCTTACCATAGCTGTTCAGTGCAGTGTCTTCGGACTTCCTGTTCGTACATACAGGAGAGAGAGAGAGAGAGAGAGAGAGAGAGAGAGAGAGAGAGAGAGGAGAGAGAGAGAGAGAGAGAGAGAGAGATTCTTTTTGATAATCTTCGTGTTTCAATGTTTAAGCCAACAATTTTTGATACTCTGTCCAACTCATCCCTCCTTTCAGTATTATCTACACCTCAGCTCTTTATCTTCTATGACGCACACTGCATTTGTGGAGACTCACCAACGCAACTCACCGAAGTATAAATCAGTGGCCATCCCTTCCTTTGTGTTCTGTCTGTATTTCCTTTCCGCTGCGTACATGCGCATTTAGGGCAAGCGACATACTCCCCTTCTGTGCTGTTAACAATGTAAGAAAAGTAAATCGAAGCCCTCTTTTCCACCCACTGTCAATATACTAAAACATCCATTTCAGTAATAGTGTAAAAGCGCCCGAAATGTACAACCGAAAACTCGCAGAAGTGGATTGAAAAAATGTATGCCTTTGCCTGTGGCGAATATAGAGTGCCTTGGTATGTGATTGTGCAACAAAGGAAACAACAAACAGAGCAAGCAAACAAACAAACAAACAGCAGCAGCAACAGCAACAACAACATCGGCAGCAGCAGCAGCAGCAGCAGCAGCAGCAGCAGCAGCAGCAGCAGCGGCAGCAGGATAATACAGGGCGACACAAGATACAACTTTTGACGATATTACAGCCGGCCGAGACACGGGGGATTTTACCATGATGGATATACCTTAAGTGGCATGCCAGTCCCGATTCAGCCACCTTCTATTCCCTTCTAGTCCGAACTTAAAAAGAGGAGCAAAAGAACAGTGAATGCAATCTGGGAATTCGCCAGACTGCAAGAAAGAAAAATCTCCAAACGGATCGAACGAAAAAAAAAAGGCTGGCTGATTAGGTTGAGTGGCATTTTGGATGAGGACACTGAGGAGAGTCCTCTGTGTCTTTTCGTGACAGAGTGGAGATCAATTGCCGGGGTGTTAGAGAACAACTGGGGGATGGAGGATGAGGGCTGATTTTCTTCTGGTCATCCCAACAGTCATTTTTTAAACCCGAGGGTTTCATAATCTACATTGTTGATGAGGGCAAATTTAGCATGGACATTTCATGATGCATCTGTGCTTGTTTGACACTGGAAAAAGGGCATATTGCGTAAGATTACATCGGAGAACAGTGAGAAGGATTCCTGTGGTCAGGTTCTCTAGAAATGTACTCTGATAAAGAATTCTCTTTTGCTTTCTTTCCCCTTCTTTCACCTATGTTAACTTTCATTGAACATGTCCTGGCATGTCCTTATGCGATGAATAATGGATTGGATAGAATCTCTCTTTCCTATGGATTTTCATTCTGACTCTTCTGTTATAGCATAATCAGATGCTGTAGACTTCTAGCACATTGCCTGAAAGCAAAGGCAATTTCGTGTCTTGTATGCGCGTTGGGCATCCGCAAAACATATGCGGTAACATTTTGAAATATAACTCAGTAAAAAGAGATAGGCGACTAACTGCCTAGACTTCACTGACAATCAGAATGAGTATTGCTTGCGTGTTATTGGACTGCTGTGATAGTCACCCCCCCCTCCCCTCCCCCCATACCTGTGTAAGGCGACGTTCTCGTGCGTTGAAAATAAGAAACAGCAGTTTAGTTCCTCCAATCTCCCAGCTTTTCCGATACCATGATCATTATCTGCAAGTTCCTATCATATCTGTAGAAACTGGTCTGTCAAACAAAGCACGCTTAAACGTTTCTTTAAAAAAAACTTGGCATTAACCACGGTTAGACTGCGTTGGTTCCATGAGAAAGAATGCATTCATTTCAGTTTGATTTCAAACTGCGTCAGTATCTTAGAAACTCTGATTTGACGTTACCAGTTAAGTACAGCCGTAAAAAGACACCCCGTCGGCGAACGCAAATGATGACAAACCGAACACAATATCAAAAAAATAACACACATCTAACCTCCATTAAGGCCCAGGTAGGGTAAGGTAATGTTGCTGAATGCCCAGCAGACCTCAAAGGGCTGCCGCCGCGTTGATGTCAGGTCTCAAGTCATTGGGAAAAGAAACTCAAACACACAACCCTTTAAAACACGCCTTCTGAAACACACCGGAAATTTTGTTAGAATTCTTTCTTCTGTAAAATCTTAGGTCAGATAAAAAAAATGTTAACAATCTCTTTCAGAAATTCAAAGATCAGGTTGGACATCTCTGAACAAGGTTTTCATGGAGGCTGCTGTAAAAGGTTTATGTCTCACACCATGCAAGTCCCAACACTCTAAAAGAATAGGTTTCACTGTGAGTGGCACAAACATGGCATGCAACATGGATTTTCCAGGCCCAGGGACCTCACCAAGATGACTACGAATGAAGGGAAATTCCAGTCCCGCTCGAGCATGATCTAATCCTTCAAAACCTCCAGGTCACCCTGGCTTGGAAGAAGAACGAATGGACAATGAAGACCCAGGGGACAGTCACCCAGACTTACAAAAAGAAATCCCCCAGAATCGATTAGAAGAGAGTGGCAAGTTGATGACATGGAGTGGCGGTCTGGATGGTGAATGGAGGACTCCTGTCTGTCTCTGAGGGCAGGGGTACGGGAGAATTCACGATGGATTGGGGGAGGTGGGGGTGGATGGGAGGGAGTGACGGGAGTGAGACGAGGTTTTTTTTTTTTTTTTTTTTCTGGGGTCTCCTCATTCTTATTCCTTTTAAGACCTGACGTCTATAGAAACTGCATATATATATATTTTTTTTTTAATCTTTAATTTGGCATGAAATTATCATTACTTTGGCTCACGTGCATGTGTTAGTCTGGTGCTGAAAATGTTGTTTCATATTGAGACTACCACGTGGGAATGGAATAATGTTGTGTGCTCTGCCTCCTCACATTCCTTGCAGGTTGCGCGTTGTACCTTCATGTGTTTCTTTTGAGGTGACGGATTTGTTTGTCAAGACTTAGAATGAAACTAATTCCTTGGCGAATTGGCCAGATCTGCCTTTACTCCGACTGGCTGTTTAATGTACTCTGTCTGTTTGTCTGTCTGTCTGTCTCTCTGTGTCTCTGTCTCCGTGTTTTCCCTGTCTGTCTGTCTGCCTGTCTGTCTGTCTCTGTCTCTGTCTCTGTCTCTGTCTCTGTCTCTCTCTCTCTCTCTCTCTCTCTCTCTGCGTCCATCTCTCTCTGGCTGTTTGTGTCTTACCACTGCCTAGACAGACATTCTTTTTTCCCCCAAACTAGCAGAACAGAGAGAAAGAAGGAGTTAGAGGGAAGGCATTGTTCTTGTTTTGCAATTGAGAGAGAGAGAGATTGTGATGCGCGCGCGCGCTGGTTTGGGGTAAATTCCTAGAGAATAACTTTCGAGAACTCTGAGCACCATCTTTTTATAACCCAATGTTCATTCAGACTTCAGACCCAAATGACATGGATGAAGAAGGTAACTGGCACCATGAACACCTCACAGCAGGAACAGCACCATGAAACAATGACGACCAGACTCACATCCCTCCTACACAGCCTCTGGTCTAGCCATGGGGCCTCTCTCCCAAGACGAATGTTTTTCCACGTGCACTTCTATGCTGCGCACCCTTTTCCCCTGAGGCAGCCCACAAACTCCTAACTAAATGGGCGAGAAAGAAAGTTGTAAGCCTCCAGGGCAGAATTGCATGTCGTGCAAGAAGTCTGACAAATGGACAAAAAGAGGTTTAGGAATGATTTCGTGAACGTGGACAGGGGGTACCGAGATTGACAACGTTCATTTGCGTTTCATTGTCCCTCGGGAGATAGTTAGTAAAAGGGAGATTTTTTTCCCTATGGGATTTCAAGCCGTAATCCTATCATCCATTGAAGCAACAAGGTTCTGTAAAGTTTGTGTTTAAAAGGATCACAGTAAACAGAATGGATTATTTTTAAAAAATCTTTTTCCATAAGTATGTGTTTATTTTTGTGTGTTGTAATGCCATACTTTTTGTCACTTTGCTTGACATGTATATACGTTGGCAAATAGGTGTATGGGTATACAAATACAAGCATGGCTGGTAAATTTCTAGATGTAGACGTTGATGATATCGTTTTTCGCAACTCAGAAAGAGACATCAATCTGAGAAGTTTCACCCCTACCTATTTGTACTAAGAGAATATTCAATCTTCATACATATGTAAAGTGATATCAACGTGGACAAGCACCGTAAGCGCCCAATAGCAATCAGAACACCCTGCTTCCAACACAACTTGCAATCTAACAAGTGGGTTGCTCGCAAGGTGAATGCTCACCAGCTGCAACAATACGCCGCTTGCACAACACTGGTATCCTCCGGCATCTTGCAAACTCCTGGCTGGAGAGATAAGAGAGCAAGCCGTAAGTCTCCAGGGAATACTTTCTTGGAGTGCCAGAAGTCTGAGGAATCGATGAAGACTGCCATGAACGGCTGCAAAGCCTGTGTGGGGTTGTTGTTGAGATATGCATTGGTTATGCGTGCGGTGCTTTTCTTTCTTTCTGTGTTTTCCTTTTTGTTTTGCTTCAAGGAGATTAGTAGAGAGAAATCCGGGTTTCAGACTGTTCATTTTTATGCCAATGGCCTGTTCAGAAAGCAGAATTTTGTAATGTCTGTGTGTTATTACATTATAGACATTGAGAGAAGAATTGGTTGTCTTTCTTCGATCCATACGTATTGCTCTGTTTTGTGATACACCTATCGTGGCGAGGTGGAACCTTGGCTCTAGCTCTGTTTTTGTTGGGGAAATGATTCTTAATGGAAAATAGATAAGATCATTATGTACAATCATACTACTGCAGAGAACACGTTTTCAATGACAATAACCCATTTATGCTCTTGACACCCCGTCCTTTTCGCTGTCTGTCTATCTTTATGTACCTCTGTATCTTTAGACTCTTAAACCATCGTTTTTGTAATTCAGAGGAGTTTGCTAATAATATTTCAGCTTGACTGACATATCGAATTTTCTTTTGGACTTGCCAGCTTTCAAAGATTTTGAGGAACCACTGTTTGTAAGATGACGTGGCCTTAGTGTACACTTGAAGTTGAGAGTGACAGAGGTCAAAGGTTGTGAGGAACCACTGTTTGGAAGATGACGTGGCCTTAGTGTACACTTGAAGTTGAGATTGACAGAGGTCAAAGATGTTGAGGAACCACTATTTGGAAGATGACGTGGCCTTAGTATACACTTGAAGTTGAGAGTGACAGAGGTCAAAGATTGTGAGGAACCACTGTTTGGAAGATGACGTGGCCTTAGTGTACACTTGAAGTTGAGATTGACAGAGGTCAAGATGTTGAGGAACCACTGTTTGGAAGATGACGTGGCCTTAGTATACACTTGAAGTTGAGATTGACAGAGGTCAAAGATGTTGAGGAACCACTGTTTGAAAGATGACATGGCCTTAGTGTACACTTGAAGTTGAGATTGACAGAGGTCTGCTTTCTGTCCATCAGCCGGCTGGTTAACAATGCTATCAGTGTTCTTTCTGCCTATCAGCCGGCTGGCTAACAATGCTATCAGTGTTCTTTTGCACAGAAAAAATGTCGCAATTCATGTGTGATGATGTCGCGAGAGAAGGCAGAAATACTACGACCGGATTTGGCATAATTCTTCCAATTCTAAGTGAAGAGGAATGCACATGAAGAAAAAACCGCATGAAAGCGTACAAAAAACACACACACACACACACACACACACACACACACACACACACACACACACACACACACAAACACACACACAGATACATGCGCGCGCGCACACACACAGAGACACACACACATACTCACGTACACACGCACACACACATACTCACGTACACACACACACACACACACACACGCGCGCGCGCGCGCGCGCGCGCTCGCACACACTTCCACACACACACACGTACACACATACATGCATGCACACACACACACACACACTGACTGACTGAAACCATTTACTGTCAGATTAACATAGTGTTGTACTGACAATACACACACACACACACCAACACACACACACACACACACACACACACACACACACACACACACACAACACACATCCACACGTGCACCCACACACGCACGCAGACACACAGTAAAATTGGTAATTAAAGCCAGATGGCAACAATATCAGAAAATATTTCAAACACGTGATTGATAATATTACAGTAATGATAACAGGCGCAGACCAAACTCATGCACATAACCTTGTTTTGGGTTTGAGGATTTCAATTCATTGCATTAAGATGTTAGGGTATAATCTCAGATTCCTC
>CM065722.1:63911541-63914041 GCA_033310375.1 Conus canariensis | reverse complement strand
AATGAAGATATCTGTCTGGCCCGTTTAGGAAAATTTATTTCTGATTTTATTTGTACTTCTTCCAACACAAGGTGTCAGGTGTTGAGGTCCTAAGAACGTGCTTTGCACATGAAAGATTTCGATATTCATCCAAAGGCAATTCTCCAATTTATTTATAAGTTCCGAGGGTTGATGCGTGAAAGGGTACACCAAGAGCAAGCCTGTATCCTTTGCAATCGATACTTTGAAGTTTCGTAAGTAAATGATTTGGAGCACTAAAAAATATTTCTTGCCCATAGGACAATTTTGATCGAATTAATGTTGTGCTAAGATGTTTCAAAATTTTGCTGTCTTGTCCTCAGTATTGTTTACTTATAACAAAAAAAATTTAAGCATTTTCTTGCTTTAGTAACAATATGGTTGATATGAGCGTTCCACGTTAGCTTTGTTGTAAGAAACAAGCCCCAAAATTTTACCGAATCCTTGTACTGAATTGTTTCGTTTTCAGTTTTAAACAAAGGTAGCTCAGCAGAATTACTACCATTATTGAAAAGCATCATATGAGTCTTTTCTGTAGATAATGCAAGACCATTTTCGACCTTATAATTGTTTGTTTTATCAAGTTCCCTTTGATATAGCTTCCTGATATAGTTTAATGCCCTTTTAGATGTATTTCTTTTCATTATAACATTCATCCATATACAGATATCATCTGCATATTGTACTAATACTACATGTTTTGACAAATGTGATGGCAAATCGTTCATCAAGATATTAAATAACAGAGGTGCAATTACGGAACCTTGTGGCAAGCCCATGTGAAGAGATCTGAAATTTGAGTATGAATTTCCTACTCGAACCTGTATAATTCTTTTACTCAAAAAGCATTTAATAAAATGATATAGATGACCCGATAAACCAGTCTGTTTTAGTTTATAAAGAAGCTTGGCATGCCAGACTTGGTCATAGGCTTTCTTGATATCAAAGAAAGTTGCAATAACGTTTTTTCTTCTCGCAAACTGTTGTTTTATGTTTGTTGTAAGTTTCACCAAATTATCGATTGCAGACCTGCCTTTCTGGAAGCCTGCTTGGTTAATGGGAATGATTTTATTTACTTCACAATAATGAACCAATCTTCTTAAAATAATCTTCTCCAGAAGTTTACATGTATGTGAGGTTAGTGCAGTTGGCCTGTAGCTATGTTTATCCACTGGAGTTTTACCATGCTTTAGAATAGGAACGATGATAGACTGTTTCCAGTGTTCTGAAACAATTTATATAACAATAAAACAAAGTTATCTGGCAAGTGTTTAAGCATATCATTAGAAACTATATCTAATCCTACAGATGATTTCTTATTAGGAAGGGATATAAGTGCATCTTTGACTTCATCAAAAGTAATTGGGGCATTGATGAAGTGACTGTTGTCACTAACTGGATCTTTGAATTCATGTTTTCCTTCTTCTTCAGTTCTGTATGTTTCATTTTTAGGCGCCAGACCTTCTGGACGCATAGAGTCTGAAAACATATCAGCGGATAATTTTGCCTTTTCTGAGTTTGACGGAAATTCTTTGTTCTTCAGTCTTATAGGACAAGATGGCAAATTTACACCTTTTTTCATTTCATGAAACTTTTTCCAAACTTTTTGGAGATCTGTATGGCTTGAAATTTCATTTGTACAGAATGAGGACCAGTATTGCCTTTTCGCCTGCACTATTAGCATATTGCTATGATGATTTGCTTTTCTTTTAGAATTTTCTTTTAGCAGTTAGATTCTCTGGTGATTTGTCTTTTAGATATATCTTAAACATTGATTTCTTATTATTTACGGCTGTATCACAGGTTGGTGTCCACCAGATATTTCCTGAATGTTTGTTTGATTTGACTGGATGGAACTTTGGAATTGCTAAATCAGCAGCTTTAGGAATGGCACAAGTAAAGTATGAATATAATTGATCTCTTATCAGATCAACACTTTCAGTATGGCAGGCATCCAGACTATTTTTGAATTTCTCCCAGTCAGCAAGTTTATAATTATATTTTGAAATGTGTGTGTGTGTGTGTGTGTGTGTGTGTGTGTGTGTGTGTGTGTGTGTGTGTGCGCGCGTGCGCGCGCGTGTGTGGTTGTGTGTGTGTGTGTGTTCTGATTTGATATTAATTTGTAACACACGACTTTTAAAGACATCCATAAACTAACATGACGACGACAACAGAACCTCATCATCAGACATGAAAAAGGCAATTCTGAATTCCATTACAGCCAGCTAAGGCCCACTGAATCTCACCAAGCTGACCAAGACCTAAGTGGCCATCTTTGGCAAAAGTCCGTTCCCTTTAAAACCCCCCTGACAGTCCTAGCTTAACAGATATAGGCAAAAGGACAGTTAATATCGCGAGGAGGAGGGGGGGGGGGGGGGGTGGGGGAGGAAGGACGTCACCCAGACTGACAAGAAACCCCCAGAATCGATCGAAAGAGAGCAGCGAGTTGGATCACACGGAGCGGTCTGTGAGTCCCTTACAC
>CM065722.1:63894041-63899041 GCA_033310375.1 Conus canariensis | reverse complement strand
AGGGGGAAGGGAGGAGTAAAAGTTCTTACAATTAGTTACTCTCCCCCAGTAAATATCACAATTTGTTACCCCCCCCCCCCCCAGTAAATATCATCACAATTAGTTACTTCCCCGCTTGGTAAATATCATCACAATTAGTTACTTCCCCGCTTGGTAAATATCACAATTAGTTACTTCCCCCAGTAAATGTCCTCACAATTAGGTATTCTCCCCCAGTAAATATCATCACAATTAGTTACTCCCCCCCCCCAGTAAATATCACAATTAGTTACTTCCCCCAGCAAATGTCCTAACAATTAGTTATTCTCCCCCAGTAAATATCATCACAATTAGTTACTCCCCCCCCTCCCCTCCCCCCCAGTAAATGTCCTTACAGTTGGCAAAATTTGTCTCCGGTGAGTATCAACACAGTTAGCCAGTTTTCTCCCAAGTAAGTATTATCACAGTCAGTTGTTTCCTCTCCAGTGCCATGTGATGAGCTATGGTTGAAGTCTAACCACACGTTACGTACCCACTTGGGTATAGACAAACTATCTGTTTTGATTTTTTTAACGTAAAGTGAGTCTCCCTGCATGGATTGCGTGTTCGTTGAAATTAAAATGTCTGCTGTATATATTATTCACATTCGACAAAAAAAATGTCTCCGCTGTGGAAGATGCCGAAGTTTGGGTTTGCTTTTTGTACTCCGAGTTCTTATAGAACAGGGAGTACTTTAGAATGGGAACGAAGAAATGCTGTGTGTGTGTGTGTGTGTGTGCGCGCGCGCGCGCGCGTGTGTGTGTGTTGTGTGTGTGTGTGTGTCTGTCTGTCCGTCCGTGGTCAAAATGTGTTCCACTCGCTCCAGACAAAACTACTGGGTCGATCTTTCTGAAAATTTGTAGGTATGTTCATTATGGATCACGGATGATGTCCGATGTTTTATTTTACCGTTGTATCCGTTACTAACGGCTATAACGGCCCATGACGGTTTTTCTTCTTTATGGATTATCTCAGAAAGTACTTGGCCGACCTTTCTGAAAATTTGTAGTTATGTTCATTATGGGTCACGGATGATGGCCCATGTTTACCAGAATAGCCGTTACTAACGGGTATAACGGCCCAAAACGGTTTTTCCTCTTCATGGAATATCTCACGTGTATTCAAGATAAACAGGGAGTACGTTTTTATGCTTTGCATCTTGTTATGATCTCTTTGGACCCTCGTCAGAACATACTGTGCAGACTGGCAGATTGGGATTGTCCATTGACAGAGATAGATTAACTGCCAGCTGTTCTGTACCCTGTACGTAGGCGTTAACATTCATTTTTCTGCATTTAGTTCAGTATAATTTGTGAAAAAAACCCACATCTGTTTTGAAAATAAGAAAATGCAATGTGCGAATTATCATTTTTTAGGGGGGTGGGGGGTGAGGGTAAAAATTCTATTGAAACAATCTGGTTCACGCAGTTCATGCTGTGCCGATGGACCGATTCTGTTTTCTCTGAGGTACGTCGTTAAATTTGTTTTACCTGATGACAGTGCAGCTATGATAGTGAGATTAACGTCACACCGGCCGTAGGCTCTCGAAGACACGTTGTATGCAGCCGGAAGTCTTCAGGGGGTCGTGAAAAGATAATGAGATGGAAAACAATGCAAATGTGATTTGAATAATTATAAGGACATTGTCCCACGGGCGCCTGGTCATACAGCTAAGAACGTAGAATATACCAGCCGCCGTGGCGAAGTGGTTATCGTCGCGGCGCGGACTCCCCGGCATGGAGGTCGTGGGTTCGATTCCCATCAGAGTCATGTGGGATTTTTCCTTCCCGACCGGCTCCTACCCAGAGTTGAGTTTGCTCCGGGCTCATGTGGGAAGACTATGACTACACAGTCGAATTTCATGCACGAAGTGGGTGTACCTTTGAGAGTGTTGCTCAAATTTCCTGACCAACACTGCAGGTGTCTGTATCTCTCGGCCCTGTTTGACACCGGGATATATTATGAAAGTTAGCGTAGAGTACAGCCCTGTCATGCAGTCTCAGACAGGAATGGAAATCCGTAGCATCATCTTCATCATCTTCATTCTGATCGATCAGCATAAAAGAAATGCATTAAATTCTGTGTTCATGCTCGTGGTGTCCTCAGTTTCGATGTCCTCTCTACGTCTATGGCCTTGTTTTGATTCCGTCGGGGTCACCGGTATTGGAAAAATTCATGGGGGCTGTCGTTGGACGGACGTAGCTGCGCCCTCCGGAGGGAGAGCTCACTCACGCCGGCCCAGCGACTAAGCAATTATTGTCGTCAGTAGGGGGGGGGGGGCTTAGTAGGTGGTGTCCTGCGTATGTTGGATCAGAACGGGCATCACTGAACACCACTGAAGTGACTCGGCAGCAGTGCAGTGTCTCCTCCGGTTGGTTGTCTCTTGACGACTTGACACTGACTGCTCCCTGCAGCGGGCCGGGCCGGGCTGTGGCTGTGGACGTGGGGCTCGGAATGAGCGGCGTAGTTACAATGCCACAGGGGTGGCACAAAAGATAGGACATGGGGGAAAAAAAACACCCCAAAACAGAACAAAACAAGGAGACCGTAAAACATAATTTTCAGCGCATCCCCCCCCCCCACCCCCTGGAACATTCGATTCAGAGAAAGGCTTCTAATGTGACATTCAAGACAATGACACAGTAGATCGTCTGTATTGTTTAGCAGTTTTGAACTCACTTCATGACGCTAATGAATTTTAATGAAAATTATGGGGAAAAAAATGCAGTTTTCTTTAACAAACAACAACAACAACAACAGCAGCAACAACAAAGGTTGTTTTCTAGCCGGTGTACTCATATGAAGGGTCCGGGCATTGATGGATTTCACAGGATGTACAGTGAAGGCAACAGTGGGACTTGAAGGCAGCAGGAGAATGATAGTCATGCTTGAGGCGATGTCTGAGGACTATTGTTTAGTGCATTGTCTACCTTCGTGGCGTCTGAGAACCCAACTTTGTCCAAATTTCACATGTCTTTTTTGTATTGTGTAGTGGGGAAAAAAAGTGTCCCTTCGCCGCTTGTTTTGCGTACCAGTTGACTTTTGGCTTGAATTCAACGACGCGCAAAAAGTTGTTTTGTTGTCCGTGCTGTGAAGGCTTCATCAAGGAAACATCACACCCACTTGCAAGTGATGACGACTTTACAGAGGGACTTATCGTCAGTGGAGTTAAAAGCACTTTACAGATGGAAAAAGAAAACTACAAGGAACATGAAAAATGAAAGAAAGCAGATTACAAAAGTATACCAAACATACTCCTTCAGCCCTCCCAAAGACAGCCGGCCATAAACTCGCAGATATCCGGACGTCATGAACACACAGATTGATGCGAACAGTACCACCTCTCTGTTTGTCTGTCCGTATGTCTGTCTGTCTGTCTCTTTTTCTGTCACACGCACACACACATGCACACACACACACGCGCACGCGCGTGCGCACCAACGCACGCACGCACGCACGCACGCACGCACACACACACACACACACACACACACACACACACGCGCCCATGCGTACACATGCACACACGCACGCGCGCACGCACGCACGTATGCACGCACTTTCTATCTCTCTGTCTGTTTGTCTGCCAGCCTGTCTGTCTGTCTGTCTGTGTCTCTCAGTGTCTTCTTGTCTATATCTGTCTCTGTCACTCTCTCTCTCTACAACACACACACATACACACACGCACGCACTCACGCACGCAAGCACGCACGCACGCACGCGCACACACACACGCACACATACACACACGCACACACACGCACGCATGCACGCACGCAAGCATGCACGTACGCGCGCGCACACACATACACACACACACACGCACGCACGCACGCACGCGCACACACACGTATACCACTTATACCACGCACGCAATGCATTCACAGCGCAGACGCGAGACGGCGAGGGAACAATATGAAAAGTATCCTTTCTATACAAACAGGTCTTAAGGGAGACATTCAAAAAGAAACGGTGGAAGGGGAACATCTAATGACGAATGGAAGTGCAGTCCACAGAGTTGAACCCTGGTAGAAAAGAATAAAAAACACAGCAGTGTTGACCAAAGGATCAGTTCTGACAGACCGAATACGGAGAAAGCCATTGTTCGAAAAGAACTGAGGTGACATGATGGGACATAGAGAGGTAGTTTGTCGGACAGACATTTATGACCAGCATCTGTAACCTAATAGATGATCAGGCACACACACACACACACACACACACACACACACACACACACACACACACACACACACACACACCACACACACGCACGCACGCACGCACGCACGCACACACACACACACACACGCACGCGCGCACACACACAACGCACACACACACACACGCACGCACGCGCGCGCGCGCGCGCACACACACACACACACACACACAAACACACACACACACACACACAAACACACACACACAACACACACACACACACACACACACACACACACACACACACCACACACACACACACACACACACACACACCACGTTGTGGATGATTCTGGACTGAACTGACAGCCAGTGCAAAAGATTTTTAAAAAGAGCTGTGGCATGAACCTGTTTCGGGGGATCTCAGAATCAGCCTTGCGGCGCTATAAAGAAACGTTTGTAGCTTTTAAGGTAGGTACTTGGAGCGCCAGCATCGAGTGCATCAGTGTGGTCAATCCTGGGAGAACGAAAGAGAAGACAGGCGATTAAGCCGTTTGTCTACAGATAGGCAGTGACAAACCTGTCTTAAATCTTCTGAGCTCCAGATATGCTGTTCTGCAGATATTTGTAATGCAAACTAAATGAGAGAGCGTTTGCAGAAACATGATAGCAAGTTTGCGAGTACTGGAAGAGAACTTAATGTCTGTATTGTTGACACACATTGTCTGGAAGTGAGGGATCTTTTAAAACTCAGCAGGGAAAGTTGATAAAACTTCTGTTGTGTTTCCCCCCCCCCCCCCCCCCCCCCATAATTCAAC
>CM065722.1:63876541-63884041 GCA_033310375.1 Conus canariensis | reverse complement strand
GGCCATGATTTGCTGCCTCCTGCCGTGAAGAATGTTGCGGGTGCTTTTGGAGTCCTGATTTTCCCTTTTGTGGTGTTGGTACTAGCCCAGACTACTTGTACAATCTCTTTGAGCACTTGGTTGTGCCTCCATGTGTACCTTCCTTGAGCCAGGGCTACTTTACATGAGCTTAGGACATGCTCCACTGTTTGTTTTTCATGGCAGTGGGGGCATGCAGGATCGTCTGTTTTCCCCACTTCACCAGGTTTGCATTTGAGGGCAGAAGGTCATATGCAGATCTGAGAATGAAGCTGATCCTGAGAGGGGCCATGTGCCAAATGTCATTCCAAGTGAGACTTCTTTGGAGTGCATTCTCCCACGTTGTCCATTGCCCTTGCTGGCTCTGCTGGACTGCTTTTTGGAGTCTTTTTTGGTCTTCTTCTTTTCTCATCTCCTGAATCATCATGTCTCTTTTGGCTTTTCCTTTGGCCTTTGACCACCATTCAGTTTTGGTCACCCCCAGTCCTTGTCTGTTGGTCTGTGTGTGTCCTGTTATTTCTCTGATCTTGAGACTTTCTTTTGCAGAATCCATCGCCTCTTGAACTTTCCATTTTCTGCCTGTCTTCAGCTGGGGCTTGATTGCTTCTACCACCTTGTCTCCTGAGTCCTCCAGCATGCTTTGAAGTCTGATCTTCCCTGCTTTGTATTCCTCCAGGATGGATTTTAGTGGTAGTTTCAGCTTTGCTTGGCGACAGTACAGCGCTATGTCAGTCAGACAGGGTGGGACACCAAGCCATTTCCTTGTGAACTTGTTGATTTTGGCTTCCATTGCCTCCACTGTGCTGGTGCAGATGTCGTATATCATCAGAGGCCACAAGAGCTGTGGTATCAGCATGAACTGAGGACACCAGACCTTGTATTTGCCAGGGAGCCCACACTGGTCAATGGTCTCCAAGCCTTCCTCCGCCATCTGCTTGGTTTCTTTTGCTCTTTGTGTGTCTTTCAGCGTATCATCATACCATCTTCCAAGGCTCTTGACTGGTTCTTCTGTGACTGTTGGAATGGCCTGGTTGGCAACACTGAAGACCACAGATCCGGCCACTTTTCCTTTCCTCAGTGAGAGACTCCGTGATTTCTTTGGCTTGAACTTCATTCTGGATGAGGCAACTATGTCGTCCAGCCTCTCCAGCACATGACGTGTCTCGTCTTCTCTGGATGAAATCACTGTAGTGTCATCCATGAAGGCCTTGAGAGGAGGCATCTTGTATCCATCGCCAAGGTCTGTTTGTCTCGCGTTGTTTGTTGCTGCTTTCAAGATGAGTTCCATTGCCAGCACGAACAGTATTGGGAAATTGCACAGCCCATTGCAATACCCACTTCCAAGTTGATCCAGTCTGTTGTGTACTCCTTGGTAGAGAACCGCATTGAGAAGCCATTGAAGTACTTCTTGAGCATGTCGCGGATGTTCTTTGGCACATGGTTCATCTCAAGAGCCAACTGTATCATCTCATGGGGCACAGATCCATATGCGTTTGCCAGATCAAGCCACACTACGTCCAGGTCTCTCTTTTCTGTTTTTGCTTTTTGGATTGCGTCCCAGATCATTGTGGCGTGTTCTACACAGCCAGCCACGCCTGGGATGCCACCTTTCTGGACTGACACATCCAAGTACTTGTTTTCCATCAGGTACTTGGTCAGCCTTGCTGCCATGACAGAGAAGAAGATTTTCCCTTCGACGTTCAGTAGTGATATTGGCCTGAACTGGCTGATGTCACTTGAGTTTTGCTCTTTGGGGATGTACACACCATCTGCCGTCATCCACTGGCCGCTGATCTTCTGGTTTCTCCAAGCCGATCGCAACAGCCTGTGGAGCCACTCCAGCACCTTGGGACATTTCTTGTAAAGCTGGTAAGGTATTCCGTTTGGCCCTGGTGATGATTTGGCTCTGGCTTTGTCGACCACCTTCTTGATTTCCGCCAACGTTGGAGGCTTGCCATTGAACTGTTCCTCAGGGTTGGTTGGCCACACCAGACCTTGAATGTCGAGTGGTGCTTTGCTCTGTGGGTCAGAGTATGTTTTCCTCAGATGCTGCTCAAGAACTCCTTTGTCCACACTTAGGGTCCCAGATTTTGGCTGCTCAAACAGTGTTCTTGCAAACTGGAAGGGGTCTCTGAAGAAGCGCTCTTGTGTCTTCTTCTTTTTGCTCTTCCTATTCCTCGCAGATTCCGCATTGCTGAGGGCGCTGTGTTTTTCTTTCAGGTCTTTCCACAGTTTTTCCAAGCCTTGTTTTTCAGCTGGCAGTGCGGTCTTCATTTGCATCTTGAGGTTTTTCTTTTGGACCCTGATCTTGTCCATCTTTTCTTGGCGTCTGGATTTCTTTGGAAGTGTTTTCTCTTTGGGTAGTTTTGCTCCATAGGCGTCCCTACATGTGGCATACACAATGTCCCCATATGTGGCTAGTTTGTGTTCCAGGGTGCTTTTCCCTATCAGTGCATCGAGTCTTTGGACGATTTTTGCATCCAGTTTCTCCCAATCTTCAGTTTCGTTTGCTCGTGGCAGGTTGAGTTTCACGCGCCTGGCATCGAGGGCCTGTGCAAATTCCTCATCCGAACCAACAGCGTGGATGTCCTTGGCACTGTGGTTTAAATCCTGGCCTTGGTCTTCCGACGTCTTATCTGCTGATGCAGTGCGCTGCTGCTCATTCAGATGAGTCTTCACACATCCCATCTTTGTTCTGTGGATCTTCATGCCACGGGTGGTAGCGAAACGCTTTCCACAGACACATGGATATTCCATTTGGTTCATGTTCATAGTCCGTTTGGGATTTGCAGTCATGATTGGTTGAGCACCGATGGATTCATCATTCTCTCCCCCTTTCGGTGAATCCTGGGAGCATCTTTTCCTTTTATTCTTAGTAGCCACATGTTTAAGGCAAAGTGGGGAGCCAGCCCACAGAGCCCTTGGTTCTGGTCTTTCCCAGTGTCCTCCGGTCTTTCCCGGACGTCCTGCGGCCTATTCCCGGAAGTCAGTGGTTTACCCATGCATCAGTAGAAAGAAACTCGTGGAGAGCGTGGCAGCAGAGAGTCCTCAGAAGAGAAGCCCCCTTCAAGCAAGTGTTTCGGCCCTTATCTCCTGACACTCTAGGGGGGTTGGGCCACACCCGGTTCATGACTCCGGATGTCCCTCTGCTGCCCCTTTTTTTCCCATCTTGGGACGAGCCATGGCTGGGATTCGAACCCATGACCCTCTGGACATGCTCATTTTCCACAGTAAGCTGATAAACGAAAACTAGTACATTGACGTCGCTGAAACATTCGCAAATCACAATGTTAGTGTCTTTTCCTTGAATCTTGACTTTGGCTTCAGGACGAGGAAAAGATAATTACGTTTCAGTAGACTTTGAATAATATCCTACAATAGAAGAAGTGGAAAAAAACCTACATGCCATACAAATATAGTAAGCGTAAGAAAAGAAAGCGTGACACAATCCAGATGCGTTGATGATTATGGTTGGGATTCTTTGACACATACCACACATCCTGCAGCCGAGAGCAGTTGCATTATTTACACCCAAAAAGGAGAAAAACAGAGCACACACACACACACACACACACACACACACACACACACACACACACACACACACACACACACACACACACACAACTACTTGCACTGACATAGTGAAGTTCAAAAAATGCGAATCTGATGATCGTTTTGCTCCTCTCTTTGCTAGAACATCAACCTTTTCATTATAATATAACCCACAGTGGGAGGGCACCCAAAGAAATGTTATTTCGGTGTCTCTGACTGACAGGAAATGTACTAAATTATTTATTTCAGTGATCATCTCAGGTCGAACTTTTAATTTAAAATTCTTCATTGCAGTACAATTACAATTACAGTACAGTACAAGTACAATTTTCTCATTTTCATTTGATAGAAAGAGAAAATGGGTGTTTTGGTTTACACGATGAAATGAAAAATATGCATGAAAAGTTAAGTAAGTACGATCAAAACATTTATCGTAGACGTCAGATAAGTTCCTTGATCTGTAGATGGAAACTGGATTGTTTAAAAACAAAGTATGTCAAAAATTCACATTGTATATGTGGTAATAGCATTTCAATCGATCACATTCTTGTGTGTAACTTAATGAAAAAATTCATTCCAAATACGTCTGTACAGCCTATTCAAAATGTTTTCCTGTTAGCAAGTGAAACATATCTTTTCTTTTTGCACTTAGCTAAAAGTCCAATTGGCTACTACTTATAATCGATAACAGTCAGTGGTGAGACAGAACAGAAGAGTTACATGTTTGATTTTTCTTTTTGTTTGGTTGTTTTTTCTTTATCTTTGATTAAGTGGATATTCTATTTTTGTGTTATAGGTTAGATAAGTTAATTCTTTTGACTCGTTGTGTTAACCTTTTTTCCCAGCCCCGATGGGTTTTTTTTTTCGTCTAATATCACGTAATGTGGAAAGACGTAAAACAAAACAAAACAACAACAACATACACATACGCACACACACACACACACACACACACACACACCCCACACACACACACACACACACATACACACACAGACTCACACACACACATACACACACACACACAAACACAAACACACACACATACACACACAGAGACTCAGACACACACATACACACGCACACACGCTCACACGCACGCACGCACACACACACACACACACACACACACACACACACACACACACACACACACACACACACACACACACACACCATAGAGCGGGTGAAGAACATTCGCAAGAGAGCTAGAAGGCAAAACACTGACTCATGAGACGGCCCACCTCCCCCCCCCTCCCCCACAACAGCAGTAGACAGAGACAGGTGGAGATGTCTTGCCATTTGTCTCAAGCACAAGACGGCACGGGTAGGACCGAACCGATGGCATCCGTCTGTCTGCAGAGACAATGGTGTTGCGCCGTGGATCAGTCAGTTGTGGAGTTGCAGCGCCTGCTGTGGCTGAAGAGCCCGATCCTTGAGCAGCAGACTCTGTCGCAGTTGTTGCAGGTGAAGTCTCGGTCATGAGTGTCTGTGGGTGCCGACAGCAATTCTTTGCCCGTCTGCGGCGCCTCTGTTCTTCCCACTGAGCCTCTCTGCTCTGCTCTGCTTTGTTTGATGCCGGCCTTGATGGTGGACCGCCAGCTGACCCGGTCTGAAGCTGCGGTCTCTAGTAGGTCTGCTGGGGTCGAGGTTGCCTGCCCTCAAGTCGCGCTGGTATGCATCCTTGTAGCGTAGGGCGGGCCGTCCTGTGGGTCTGGGGCCTGTAGCCAGCTCGCCGTGCTGTATGAAGACTATAGAACTGAACATGGCTATGAAAACAAAGAAAACAAGATGCAAAGCATATAAACGTACTCCCAGTAAGTAGTAGTACAACAAAAAGAAAAAAAATATATATAGATCAGTCACTATAGCACTTTCTCCCCTTTTGGTGGTAGAAATTTTGTATGTAAGAGAAAAGAAAAAACAAACAAACAAACAAATACGCTGCTCTCCCCGGCGGGGAAATGAACCCGGATCTCCAGCGTGACAGGCAGGGCACACTATCCACTATACTACCGAAGACTTAGAAAATTTGGTTACACTTAAGCTTATAAACCGTTATTGCTTAAACTGTACATCACAAAATCATCATTTAAAAACGTTAGTAACGGTTATTCTGGTACAATAAAACATCGGGCATCATCCGTGACCCATAATGAACATATCTACAAATTTTCAGAAAGATCGGTCCAGCCGTTTTGTCTGGAGCGAGTGGAACACATTTTGACCACGGACGGACGGACAGACAGACAGACAGACAGACAGACAGACAGACACACACACACACACACACACACGCGCGCGCGCGCGCGCGCGCGCGCGCACACGCGCGCACACACAGCATTTCTTCGTTCCCATTGTAAAGTACTGCCTGTTCTTTAAGAACCGGGAGTGCAACAAAGACACAGACTGTGGACATGACAGCCCTGTGGCTTTACACAGTGCCAGCATAGGACCACCGTCCGCCTGCAGACAGAGAGGACCGACCCATCATCTGCTGCTCTACTCTGACACAGACAGGCAGCGCTGCCTGGGGGTTGCCTGCTGCATTGAAGATGGATAGCAGCTGAAACTGACGACGCTTCCCCTCCTCGTTCTAGCCTACCACTTCTTCCTCCGCCAGTCTGCACCGCCGGTGCCAGTCTGTTTCCATTGCTGGCATCCTGATCCGTCCGAGTCTGATTCTTTGTGACTTTCCCTAGATAAAGTGTATTGCCTTTACGAGCTGTCTGGAGAGAGGAGAGAGAGAGAGAGAGAGAGAGAGAGAGAGAGAGAGAGAGAGAGAGAGGGGGGGGGGCAGAGGGACAGAGAAACGGAGATAGAGAGAGGCAGTTTTTCTATCTCTCTTTCACACACACACACACACACACACACACACACACACACACACACACACACACACACACACACTCTCTCTCTCTCTCTCTCTCTCACTCACTCCCGCGCACACACACACGCGCGCGCGCTCACGCGCACACACATACATACACACACGCGCACGCACGCACGCACGCACGCACTCACACACACACACACACACACACACACACACACACACACACACACACACACACACACACACACACACACACAGAACGCACAGAAACAGCCAAATAACAGAGAGACAGACACAGAGAAAGCATTTCTAGAGCAGATTAAAAAAAAGAAGAGTGAGAGAGTCAACCGTCCTCTGATATGTTTTGTGTTGATAACCGGTTAAGTACAATGGAAAGTGTTAGTGCGTACAAACCTTACACCATTTCAAGCGTGGAATTCCAGGCAGCGATGCACTTGCGCGAAACTGATAAGCTTAGTTTAAACGTGTTGTCTTTTTCGATTTGAAACGAAATTGGAGACAGTTCCGTCCTCTGAACGTGATGGCTTTGAACAGGTGCCAGAGAAATGGTAAGAGAACCCACACATACTTGAATAAAGTTTCAGTTTCAGTGTCCTCAAGGAGGGCGTCGCTGCGTGCGGACTAGTCTATAATGATGATTGCTCCCTGTATGTCTCACGCCTTCTCTGATGATATCACTGAATAAAGACACGCGAGCAAGAAGGTAAATAAAGGAAACGAATAACAGGAAATAAATCAAACAAATAGATAGATAAAAGGGGAACCCATCCTTGATTCCAACGAGTAGCAGACTTTTGTATGAAAGGATCTCCGTCATTTTTCCTGGGGTTTTGTACACTGATGGGGGCCGGAATAGCTCAGTTGGTAGAGCGCCGGACTCGTAATCCTGCGGTTGCGGGTTCGAATCTCCGCCGAGCCGTTTCGGTACAGGGGGATTTCTCCCTCGGAGTTAACATTGGTTCTGACTCCATTTCCCATACAGTCCTTCGAATGAGACTATAAACCGAGGTTCCGTGTGTGAACGCACGCACAACATCTTGCACACACGTAAAATCCCATCACCAACTTTC
>CM065722.1:63869041-63871541 GCA_033310375.1 Conus canariensis | reverse complement strand
TGACGCCTGTTCTGATCTAACATACGCAGGACACCACCTACTGAGCCCCTACTGACGACAATAATTGCTTAGTCGCGGAGCCGGCGTGAGTGAGCTCTCCCTCCGGAGGGCGCCACCACGTCCGTCCAACGACAGCCCCCATGGACTCGCCGATACCGGTGACCCCGACGGAACCAAATCAAGGTCACAGATGTTGAGAGGACATCGAAATTGAGGTCACCATGAGAGCAGAGCATGAAGGGCCACAGAATTTGAGACATTTTTTTATGCTGATCGATGAGAATGAGGATGATTAAGATGATGGTACGGATTTCCATTTTGGTCTTCGACTACATGACAGGGCTGTACTCTACGCTTCCTTTCATAATATATCCCGGTGTCAATCAGGCCCGAGAGATACAGGCACCTGCAGTGTTGAGCAAAAGTCTCATAACCATTAAGTGGATGAAACTCGACTGTGCGGTCCCAGTCTTCCCAACTGAGTCCGCAGTAAACTCAACTCTGGGTAGGAGCCGGTCGGGGCAGAAAAAGCAATTGACTCTGATGGGATTCGAACCCACGACCTCCAAGCCGGGAGTCCGCGACGCTAACCACTTCGCCACGGCGGCTGGTATTAGTTTACTTCTTATAACCGTAGATATGTCACCATGATTTTTCTCGAACTTGTAACGCTGAATAAACACGTGGATGACAGTTCAGTTTAATGTTCAACTTCAAGGCACATACACTTTTTCCTAGTCTCATGGGTTTATCAGTCGTGATGATGTACATAATCATGGGGTTGTCCGCACGCGGTCACACCCGCATAATCAAAACCGAAACTGACGGACATCCAAACTTTCGGAGAGCGCAAGCACGAAGAGGTTGGTGGTGGTGAATATGAAGCACAAACTCGTGCTGATGTTGTGTGTGTGTGTGTGTGTGTGTGTGTGTGTGTGTGTGTGTGTGTGTGTGTGTGTGTGTGTGTGTGTGTGTGTGTGTGTGTGTGTGTGTGTGTGTGTGTGTGTGTGTGTGTGTGTGTGTGTGTGTGTGTGTGTGTTTGTAGTGGTGTGTGTGTGTGTGTGTGTGTGTGGTGGTGTGTGTGTGTGTGTGTGTGTGTGTGTGTGTGTGTGTGTGTGTGTGTGTGTGTGTGTGTGTTAAACTCCACGAATGAGTCTGGATAGCGTCTCAAAACGAGTGCTGCTATTTGTGTGGACGTGAGGGGAGGGGGAGGGGGGGGGTGGAATGCTTGGCGGAGGTTGATTCATTAGGAACTGTACTTGCAACATCGTGAGCTGAAACAAAACGCGTGTTATTAACTGATTCTGGAGTGTAACGAAAAGAACATACGGCCATTGTTCTATGTGTTTCTGGCTATTTTTGTTTCTTCGAGTTTTTCTCTGTACATAGCGCGCGCGCGCGCGCGTGTGTGTGTGTGTGTGTGTGTGTGTGCGCGCGCGCATATATGCATATGTTAGTATGTGTGTGTGTGTGTGTGTGTGTGTGTGTGTATGTGTGTGTGTGTGTGCGTGCGTGCATGTGTCCATGCATGCATGCATACGTGCGTGCGTGCGCGCGCGCGCGCGCGCGTGTGTGTGTGGATCCGTGCACTCGTATATATTTATGTTTGTGTGTGTTTTTATATGCATAGCCACACTACTAATTATTAACATGTGTATAGACATATGTGTATGTACATCTCTCTCTCTCTCCTCTCTCTCTCTCTCTCTCTCTCTCTCTCTCTCTCTCTCAGCGGTAGACAGTAACATTGTCTGATAGATGCTGGATAAAAGAAAAATCCGTCAGGTGACTTCACAGAAACACTCGTTATCGCTAGGACGCTTTCCTTGACCCTTGACCTTGGTTACAGGTGAAGGAGAAAAGATAAATGTCATGTTTCCGTGTGCTTACACTATGATTGTTCCAGAAATGTTCCAATAGACACGAGTAATGCCCAGACGTTTGGAGCAGATTGCCGTTTGAATTCACCATCCGGTTAAGTAAATATGAAATGAGGCAGGGAACAGTAAACAACAAATAAGTAGGGTAACTCTTGCTCCCACAAGGAAACATAACTCCAAAGGAATGCTGCTTACGACACCAAATCGCCTAGCAGACATGGCAGCACAGAGCACACAGAACAAACAAGGAGACATCTCCCAAAACAGAATGTTCCAAGCTTGCCCATATACCCTGTACCGAACACATCTACACAGCAACAAGAACTGGAGAAATGAACAAATATAGATTAACTTTATTCAAGACTGGCACAGCCTTTTCAAACTCGAATATAGTCAGACAAGCACAAGGACGAACGGAAATAAATACAAATAACCTCGATTTAATTGAAACGAAAGTAAATATAAAATGAGGCAGGGAACAGTAAACAATAAACAACATCCAGTTAAACAATTTTTTTATGCATTTTTTTCATCTTACCATTTTTGTCAGAAGACGACCTATCTTTTGTGCATTAATTGGCTCTTGAATCAGTAATGGTCTAATGGGTAAACTGTTTTTG
>CM065722.1:63836541-63854041 GCA_033310375.1 Conus canariensis | reverse complement strand
TGCGCACACACACACGCATGTACGCGCGCACACACACACACACGCACGCACGCACGCACGCACGCCGCGCGCGCGCGCGCGCGCCACACACACACACACACACACACACACACACACACACCACCACCGCACGCACACACAGATATTCCAGTTGATCTCCACTCGTACTTTTGTGATGAACTGTATTTAGAAATGTTTTGATGGAAAGAGTGTGGATGAGTTAAAAATGCAGCATATTTCTGTATGTACAGTTTGTATGGAGTTAATTTGTGTCAAATACGAATTTGTCACTTGTTTAGTAATACCTGTTTTCTTCATTTCAAATTCGTCTTTTTCTTGTCTTACTCCTTCAAGCACACACACACACACACACACACACACACACACACACACACACACACACGGTATACATTCATATACGTGCGCGCGCGCGCACGCACACACATATGCACACACACACACACACACACACACACACACACACACACACACACACACACACACACATGCCGAGCTATTAGTTCTCATTTGATCTTGCCTTCTGATCTCCACCTCCATCTCTTCCCCCCACCTCCTCCTCACTCATTTCCGCCACTTAACATGAAGTGGTTTCAAACGGGACACGAGCTCTGCAGAGCTTTCCTCCCCCACCCCCCTCCCTTCCCCTCACCCGCATTCCCGCTCCCCGTCATATTCTCATTAAAAAAACTTCGCGGCATATGATTAGGCAACACTTCACTTAGGACAGTGGTGCTGAAGGGATTTATTTTTAAAACGATGATGACTTCCACAGTTGTGCTGAAGGGACTTTTTTTTTTTTTTTTTAAACGATGGTGACTTCGTCACAGGAAATGGTCGAACGACACATGCGGAGTGACTTCCCTTGGGTACAAAGTCCACACTGAATGCTGCCACACGGGGGAGGTGGGACGGGGGAGTTAGGGGGGAGGGGGGAGGGGTCTGTCTTCGCAGTTGTCGGATGTCAGTCAAACGCTGGCTAGCTTCAGACGTGTGTCTCGCCATGACTCCCAGTCCAAGCGAACAAGGTATAGGGGGGGGGGGGGGGGGGGGGGGGGGGGGGGGGGGGGGGAGGGGGGGGGCGGGGGGGGGACCTCCCAGAAGAATATAAAAAACAAAGTCTCGGTAGAACAAAATCGGTGACTACTTTGGTTACAATGTCACTAGGCTGTCACGCACGATTTACGACAGAAAGCTGTGGAAATCACTGGCCGCCCCTCATCTCCTCTTGCCTTTACCCCCCCCCCCCCCCCCCCGTCCCCCCATCCCTCATGGACATGAGAGGGAAAGCTACGTGGGCATCAAGTATTCGTAAATGTTTATGTAATTACGGGTTTTTTTGTTTGTTTGCATGGTTATTAGTATAAGGGGTTGGCTGCGTCAGCAGTTTCTTGGCTTGTTTCAAGCAACGATGATTAGATTGTAGGCGGCAGGTCTGGAATAACCGTATTTCAAAGCAGCGAACGATTTTCATGATTCAGACTGCTGAAAAGTAATCGTTTAGTAAAAGCAAAGCATATGTTGTCAGTGAACGTGAATCGATTTGTCAGGTCTGATCTGAAGCGTTCGGGTTCGGCGTTTTACAGATACTGCTGTGTATCGTCAGAGATATCATTCCAGACAGTTAGTGTCATTATGTACATCTGATAAGGAAGATGAATTTCTTTGTATATTCTTCATGCCCTGTCCTTGCATATCTACGACAAAAATCTATTCCTTGAAAGTATTATTAACGTCCAGCACTTTTCAAATGAGTTTTGTCTTTGTCATCAAGAAATGTCAATGTTACAAGATTACTCGCATGATATGAACATATTTTCAGTGATGAAATACCTTGATTAGCTAGGCTGATTATTAACTCACCCACTTCCAATGGGGCTGTGGCCTCTTCTTGAAGAAATGATCGTTATCGTTATTGATATACCCCCCACCCCCTCCACCGCTGCCTCCACAGCATTTCAAAGACCGACTGTGGAAGGGCAGTCAGTACAGAACATTGGACAAGATAAAAAGAAGAAACACACACACACACACACATGCACGCACGCACGCACTCACGCACGCACGCACACACACAGACAAACACACACACACACACACACACACACACACACACACACACACACACGCGCGACGCGCGCGTGCGCGTGCGCGCACACACACATACACCCACCCACCCACCCACCCGCCCACACACACACGCACACACACACATACCCCCCCCCCCCCCCCACACACACACAGTTGATAAATCCGTCCCAGCTGACCTTACCCTCCATCCCCCACCCCCACCTCCTCCCCTGCGCCTCCCACCTCCACCTCCATCCCACTCACTTCCTCCACTTTAAACGAAGTGGTTTCAACCGAGAGACGAACGTTTTGCACATACACCTGTTGCCTTAAAAAAAAAAAAACCAAAAAGCTAAAAACAACAACAACAAAAACACGTTAGCAGCATTTCATTAGGCAAACGCTGACGGTAGCAGCGCTGTGGGCGTTCATTTAGAACGAAATTGCTTCAGTCATTTTGTTGGTCCCATGCCACAGGAAATGGTAGACCTTCACATCCCCTTGGGCCAAAAGTCTAGCACTTTGTGCCATCAAAATAGAACCTTTTTTTTTTGCTTAAAAGGAAAGCATCTTTATTCAAGATATTTCTCAAAAGGACACATAGGGAAAGATACTTGGTAAAAATAGGTATACATGAACGTGAAGAACATGTTGCTCATGATTACAAATCCAATTTCTACATTCTCGAGACAACCGGTGAAAATGGTACCTGACTGGCAAAGAGAGAGAGAGAGAGAGAGAGAGAGAGAGAGAGAGAGAGAGGGAGAGAGAGAGAGAGAAAGAGAGAGAGAGAGAGAGAGAGAGAGAGAGAGAGAGGGTGGAGGCAAGCCGATTGTATAACGAAAGTTGACGTACTTCGGCTCTTACATGTTCTGCAAAGTTGTGCGACATAACAGCAGTTCCAGCGGGCTATGATCATATCAACAGTAAGTTGATAAACAAGGTCAGCGTACATTCATAATTTAGTCTGGGTCTGCAAACATCCGTTTATATGGGAGCCATCTAGAAATAAGATCTTCATACACAAAGTTCTTTTTTTTTTCTCCAAAGCGTTATATCCTTCAGTATGATATTTATATTTCAGCTTGTTGAGGAATACTTACACTGATATAGATCGGATTTAGCAACCAAAATGGAAACCTCTCTTCGCACTTGCTACACACGTCATAAGTTTGCATGATGGGGGATATGTCGCCTGTCCAAAATCAGAAAGAAAATGGCTGTCACAGAGACACTTTTTTGACAAAATCCTGGAAGGACATTAGGACGGACTGCACTGGTTTTTACAACGTCTCTAGCACGTTGCGCAGGACCGAAGACAGAAAGTCGCTAGGGCGATTGACAGTCCGAGAGTTCTTCACATCACTGTCAGAACCCACCATTATAGGACTTTGGAAAAAGAAGATCAAACCGATTCAAAATTAGGCCTTGGATGGATACACGGGGACTGGTCTTGTCGTAACAAACAGCGTTACAGACGGTGACCTCGTACAAAAACAAGAAAACAGTACACCGTGTGTTCAGACACAAGTTCGGGGTGGGTGAGAAGGACTGGAATGGTCCTAACACACAGTGCAGGTTTCAGTGTGCGGTGGTGTCTTTCTAGAAATGATTTTGTAAATCCTATGCTCAGTCAGAAGAAGTTCTGGATAAATGATGCGACGAACGACGAGCTCAGACAGAAGTTCTGGATAGAATAATGCGGCGAACGATGCACTAAGACAGAAGAAATTCAGGATAAATGATGCAGCTATATGACGAGCTCATACAGAAGAAGTTGTGGATAAATAATGCAGCGAACGATGCACTAAGAAGAAGTTCTGGATAAACGATACGGGAAAATAACGAGCTCAGGCAGAAAATAATACGGCGAAAGATACGTTCAGACAGAAGAAGTTGTGGATAAATTATATGGCGAACGATGCGCTAAGACAGAAGTTCTGGATAAGTAATTCGGTGAACGACAGATGTCCAGCACGGATAAAGACAGGAACTGGACCGGCTATGACGTCTCCAACCTGTCGTAGAAGACTGGGAATATAAGAATTGTGAACACCCTGACTGCCCGAACGCAACTCTTAAGCAACGTCTAAACTTTGTCACGTGTAACAGTGTGTCTGCGTGTGCGCTAGACGACAGCAGCATTCGTTTAGAGAGTTATGGACAGGCAATTGTTTTATTCGTGGGGGAAAAGTCACCTTCCATGGTTGTTATTTGCTCACTGTCCAAGCGTTATTTCACTATAAAGAAACCATCGTGTTGTGAAGAGACTCGAGAATAAATTCGATGTATATGATTTTGAGTGAAAATTGAACGGAGAGTTTCCTAGGACAAAGGAAAACGTAATCCAGGCCGGATTAAACGGAAGAGCAAAAAGCGCAACACGGAAAACTGTTCCTTACATCCGCAATTGTACCGTTTTTCAATTGCAGGTATCTCAGCACACATTACACAATTTCAGCACAGTGCATACAGGCATTTAGGCTGATGGGATATCGCACGTCTATTGCAAACCACCAACAACAAAAAAAGTAAATTAAGATGTGTTATGCGCCGACTGCCTGTATGGGTGCCTACTTCTCTTCATCCCAGATGTAAACAAACCATTGTATTCATTCTTTTTCTTTCTTGCTCTCAAGCTGGCTTGTTCAATTAACCCCGCTATTTCATATTTATTGACTTGTGCATATTGCAGCTCTTAGAGAGATGTTAAGATCCCTAACCACTCAAGCATTTGTTCGGGCACCTCTACGACCTTTGCTGACAAAACAACGAACGGATGAACACTGAGTGTTCCATTATAATAAGTAAACATAGGTGATATTGATTTCTTCACCAGCTGGACCAACTGAAACAGATCAAGCATAGCATCACTACGCCCTCTTGCAGCACCAGCAGCAGCAGTAGCACGACCACCACCATAACCACCGCCACCATCATTATCATCATCATCATCATCATCATCGTCATCATCATCATCATCATCATCATCATCATCATCACCAATACCACCCGCACCTAACCTGCTTGAATCCGGAACAGTCACGATAATAATTGATCTTTACTGCTGTTTCAACGGTTGCTAATGATGACGACGACCAACGTGATCTTGATGGTGTTTGTCGAAGGTGTTGATGCTGATATTCATGATTATTGATGCTGCTGCTTGTGTTGCTCATGATGACGATATTTTCGATGGTAACGTTGCTGCTGCGGCTGCTGCTGATATTGATATTCACGACCTTGTTATTGGTATAATTTTCGTGTTTTAATTGATGGCGATTTTGATGATTACAGTGGTTATAACGATGACGACTATAATACTGACGATGATGACAACACTAAACGAGGATAATCACACTGAGGCCTACTAGCGCGGTTCTGAACAGATGCTGTCAGCGACATCACACCTCAAAACAAAAATAAACAAACGAATAAAACACTCCAAAGTCCCCCAAACTCTCACATATGGACACCACGAAGACAAGTCGATGGAAAAGCCATCGGAAGCACCTTGGCTCTGAATTCCTCCGCTTCCTTGGGCTGGGGGAGGGGGGGGGGGGTGGGTCTGCCACGTGCGGCACGTGGATTCCTGAGAGCCCTACACCCGGTGCCGGCAGCCCACGGGGAGGTGAGAGCGGTGCAGGAGATGGAAGGTGGGTCGGTTCCGTCACGGCTGACTGCGTCAAGGAGTGTTTAGGGAACGTGGGGAACGTGGTAAAGAGGCCCGTGAGAGCCTGGATGGATGCAGTCGCTGCCTTCTCGTATAAGAGGTAGTGGAGTAGCGGGTAAAGACACGATTCGAATCGATGCAATACACTGCGATACGATGATTTTTTTTTTACGACGATGATTTAACACAATACACAGCATCACGATGATATGATTTAACACAATACACAGCATCACGATGATATGATGATTTAACACAATACACAGCATTACGATGATATGATGATTTAGCGCAATACACCGCATTACGAGGATTTTTACGATGATACAACGATTTAACACAATACACAGCATTACGATGATATGATGATTTAATGCAATACACGGCCATACGATGATTTTTACGATGATACGATGATTTAACACAATACACAGCTTTACGATGATTTAACACAATACACAGCATTACAATGATACGATGATTGAACACAATACACAGCATTATAATGATTTAACACAACACACAGCATTACGATGATTGAACACAATACACAGCATTATAATGATTTAACACAACACACAGCTATGCGATGATATGATGATTTAACACAATACACAGCATTACGATGATTTAACACAATACACACCATTACAATGATACGATGATTGAACACAATACACAGCATTATAATGATTTAACACAACACACAGCATTACGGTGATTTAACACAATACACAACATTACGATGATACGATGATTTAACACAAATACGGGCATACGATAATTTTTACGATGATTTAATACAACACACTGCGATACGATCATTTTTTTACGATGGTACGATGATTTAATACGATAGACAGCGATAGGATGGTTTTTTACGATGATTTAACACAATACACAATTATACAATGATACGATGATTTAACACAATACACAGTTATACGATGACACGATCATTTAACTCAATACACAGTTATACAATGATACGATGATTTAACACAATACACAGTTATACGATGACACGATGATTTAACTCAATACACAGTTATACAATGATACGATGATTTAACACAATACACAGTTATACGATGTTACGATGATTTAACACAATACACAGCCATACGATGATTTTACACAATACACAGCCATACGATGATTTTACACAATACACAGCCATACAATGATACGATGATTTAACATAATACACAGCCATACGATGATTTTTACGATAATTTATAGAACACACAGTACGTTGACAACCCCCCCCCAAAAAAAAAAAAAAAAAAAAAGAAAAAAAAAAAAAAAAAAAAAAGACAGCAATAGTCTTGTTTTAAAGGGTTAAGTCCACAAAACAGGATAATTATTAAGTATAATGATAATCATAATAATAAAGAAATGATATCCATGGTACACTACAATAACGTATCGCACCGTTGAACGATTTGTAAAGGAACACAGTGAAGCGTTTAAAACATCATTTTCATTCATTGCTCTCATAAGTAACACCAGTCTGTTTTTTTTTTTTTTTTTTGGGGGGGGGGGGGGGGGGGGCAACATTTATTAAGTACAAAGTTGAAAAATCAGTAACATTAGTCATACATCCAGGTTTGCTGCAAGAATGCGTTCAACTGTTCAAACAAAACGGGAACAAAGTCCTGTTTTAATATCTTAACTCGCAAGTCTTAAAGCACAGGTCAGTTACAAATAAACCGGTCTTCATCCTCAACTGCTTGCTCGCAGAAACAGCATATCTGACCTTGAAACCCACCACGTTTACAGTGGAACAGGTACATTTTCTAGCCGGTGGGAAGCGGGTGGGGTGGGGGTGAGGTGTGTGGAGGCGAATCGGAAAGCGGAGTGGAGAGGGGGGAGGGGGGGGAGGATGGGGGAAGGGAGGGATTGCGGATCTGTAGGAGGAAAGAGTTTCTATTATGAAGATTGTATGAGACAAGCATTGTGATTAAGAGAGGTTATGTTTATATACAGATGGCCGGCTCATAGTAACGGGGGAGGGGGAGGGGGTGTCCCAACTGAATCTTACTATATATATATATATATATATATATATTTTATATATATACAATAAACTAATAAATTCCAAGGATAAATACCGAGCACCATTCCAGCAACTTACAGAGCAGCTTGGTGTTGCAATGACTGCAAGAAATATTCAATTATAAACAAAGCTTGCTCTTATGTCTTAGATTGAAGCAAAACAAGCTACATTTTCTTATGAAAAGTAGAAAATATAAATTTATTAGTTTATTGTAATTTAGTCCCTTGCGGATTCATTCCAAGAACTGGCCCTCAGCACTTGTGTCTTAAGAGGTTATCTTTTTATATTTTCTACTTTTCATAAGAAAATGTAGCTTGCTTTGCTCTTTCATGATTTTCTTTTGCTTCTTAGGTGCCACCTTTGGCTGGTTTTTTGAAAACTCAACAAACATACTACGGTATTGCACACCAGACTTTTCTAGGATAGCATTCTTCTTAAAACCGAAAAGGCAGAGGAGTCAAATTACCACTTTCCGCGGTCACTGAGGAGAAACAATCAGGTTTCGAAATATCGGTATCTGACCAGGAGTTATATGCTAGTGAGTTTCCTCCCCATTGGAGAATGTCTCCCTCTTGGAGACTATAAGCTTGCTGAAGGCTCATTTTGAGAAGCATTTACTTCATTTTTTTCCCCATTCGCCAACTCAAGTTAGGCAGAATTATCTACCACTGCAGATATGAATGCTTATTTCTTCAATCTAAGACATAAGAGCAAGCTTTGTTTATAATTGAATATATATATATATATATATATATATATTTATCTATCTATCTGTATGTATATACAGCGAACATGTCAAGACAGTAGACCGACACACATTACGAAAACAATAATAGGGAGCCGGAATAGCTCAGTTGGTAGAGCGCCGGACTCGTAATCTTGGTGATCCTGGGGTTGCGGTACAGGGGGATTTTTCCCTCGGAGTTAACATTGGTTCTGACTCCCTTTCCCATACAGTCCTTCGAATGAGACTATAAACCGAGGTTCCGTGTGTGAACGCACCATAACATCTTCCACACACGTCAAATCCCATCACCAACTTTCGGAAGAGTAGGCCAGTTTGGCCGTTGGTATGGATGACACGTTACACATAGCATGCACCCTGCGTGAGAAATGGAAAGAATGAAGGAAGTAAGGAAAATGAGTGATCGATATTGAACGATATTGACTGGATGACACGGGAAACGACTGAAAGAAGCGCCGGCTGGCAGCTCTTCGGTCGGCACTACCCAGGTAGGCAGCCCGTTGTGTAAACGAGTGTTGATTGTAAAGCGCTTAGAGCTTGGTCTCTAGCTGAGAATAGGCGCTATATAAGTATTCATTATTATTATTATTATTAATGAAAACCAACGAACTACGAGCAAGAAGTAAAACAAGGACGATATACCTTCAATTTATGTTCGATTCGTATCCTCCTTCCTCCATTATTATTATCATCATCGTCGTCGTCGTTGTCGTCGTTATCATCATCATCATCGTCGTCGTCGTTGTCGCCGTTGTATCATCATTATCACCATCATGATTTTCTTCTCTGCCTTCTCTTTCGCAGTTGTTGTTGTTGTTGTTGTTGTTGTTTTCTTCTTCTTCTTCTTCTTCCTTATCTTTTTTCTGCTCCGTCTTCTTGTTCTAGTTCCTCAACCTCTTCCTTCTTCTTCCTTCACCTCCTCTTCCTCCTCTTCTCCCCTTTCTTCTTTTCAAAAATTTATTTGGAGAGTTAACTTCAGCGAGGTGACAGTCCTGATATTGCCCTTTGCGGTCATCTGAGCCCAAAAGCAACACGAATTGAAATGGAATTCTTTTCCTTCTTCTCTCCGTCTTCCTCCTGCCTTCTCCTTCCTCCTCCTCCTCCTCCTCTTCCTCCTCCTCTTCTTCTTCTCTTTGTTGTTGTTGTTCTTGTTCTTGTTGTTGTTGTGTTGTTCTTTTTCTTCTTCTCCTCCTCATTCTTCTTCTTCTCTTCGTTGTTGTTGTTGTTGCTGTTGTTGTTTTTCTTCTTCTCTTTGTTGTTGTTGTTGAGTGTTGTTGTTAATTTCTTTGTTGTTATTGTTGTTGTTGTTGTTGTTCTTCTTCTTCTGTTTCTTCACACCCTTGAGCCAGTCCTTCGAATGAGACTATAAACCGAGGTTCCGTGTGTGAACGCACGCATAATATCTTGCACACACGTCAAATCCCATCACCAACTTTCGGAAGAGTAGGCCAGTTTGGCCGTTGGTATGGATGACACGTTACACACAGCATGCACCCTGCGTAAGAAATGGAAAGAATGAAGGAAGTAAAGAAACTGAGTGAACGATATTGAACGATACTGACTGGATGACACGGGAAACGACTGAATGAAGCGCCAGCTGGCAGCTCTTCGGTCGGCACTACCCAGGTAGGCAGCCCGTTGTGTAAACGAGTGTTGATTGTAAAGCGCTTAGAGCTTGGTCGAGAATAGGTGCTATATAAGTATTCATTATTATTATTATATTATTATCCTTCACGGACTCTGTTGTCCTTTTCATTCATCTGGTTCTGTGTTATTTGGGCGGGACTTGGGATAGGAGGCAATCGTATCAAATTCCCCCCCCCCCCCCCCACACACACCTCATAGTTCAACCCCTCCCAACCAGAGCACACGCATGCTATTCATCCACCCACCCCATTATCCTTCGCAGTCTTCCCACCTGCGTCATGATTACTTCCCCCTCCCTCCCCTCCTCCTGCGATCTTTCATCATAACCGCCCTCTGTTTTTTTTTTATTTTTTAGTCTCTTGATTGTCGACCTATCGTCTTTCTTATGCTCACCGTTCCTTTGCTTGAAACAAATTGTATAGCTGGTTCCACGACTTGAACAGAAAGAAAAATATTAACTTTCAATGAGAGATGTTTGAGAATATCTTCGATGTAAGAATTGTTTTACTCTTCTCCTTCTCCTTCTCCTCCTCCTGTTCCTTCTTCTCTCTTCTCTCCTTCTTCTCCTCCTCCTCCTCCTTCTTCTTGTGCTCCTCCTCCTCCTTCTTCTTCTTCTCCTCCTCCTCCTCCTCTCCTCCTCCTCTTCTTCTTCTTCTTCTTCTTCTTCTTCTCTTCTCTTCTTCTTCTTCTTCTCTTCTTCTCAACGTCCTCCTCCTCCTCCTCATCTTCCTCCTCCTCCCCCTTCTTCTTCTTCTTGCTCCACCTCCACCTCCTCCTCCTCCTCCTCCTCGTCTTCACCACCACCACCACAACCACCACCACCACCACCACCACCAATATCATTATCATCATCATCATCATCATCATCATCATCGTTATCATTATAACCACTGTCCCATGACGGTAGGTCGTGATGACGCCGTGACGGACGAGCTCTCCCACTGAAGGTCTTCACAGCTTTTCTTCTTTAGACATGCGCGTGAGAGGTACAAGTGTACTGTAATCATTCTAGCGTTCACCGTTGTCCATCCAAAGTTACGTTGCAACATAGTCTCAGGCGTAGAGTCATCGCGAATTACATACACATACCTACCTGACATAGGTACTGCAGCTGATGTTAGCCGCAGAGGACACTCTGTCTACCGACTTCCTGTGCGTGCTGATTTTCTTCTTGACAAAATCATTTGTTTGTCTTTTGTGCCTCAGATGTGAGGCGATGAATCGTGACTCCGTCTGCCGTGTTTCTTTCCCCGAAGCCTATTTCCTTCCCCAAAACCTATTGCCTTTCCCGAAGCCTATTTCCTTCCCCAAATCCTATTTCCTTCCCTAAAACCTATTGCCTTTCCCAAAGCCTATTTCCTTCCCTAAAGCCTATTTCCTTTCCCAATCCGTTTTCCCTTCCAAGCTATTTCCTTCCCCAAAGCCTATTTCCTTCCCTAAAGCCTACTTCCTTTCCCCAAGCCTACTTCCTTCCCTAAAGCCTACTTCCTTTCCCAAAGCCTATTTCCTTCCCTCACAGCCCATTTCCCTTCTCCAAAACCTATTTCCTTCCCTGAAAGCTGTTGCTTTCCCCCAAAGCCTATTGCCTTCCTCAAAGCCTATTTCCTTTCCCAAACCCTAATTCCTTCCCCAAAGCCTATTTCCTTCCCCAAAGCCTATTTCCTTCCCTAAAACCTATTTCTCTTCCCAAAGCCTATTTCCTTCCCCAAAGCCTATTTCCTTCCCCAAGCCTACTTCCTTCCCCAAAGCCTATTTCCTTCCCCAAAGCCTAGTTCCTTCCCCAAAGCCTATTTCCTTCCCCATAGCCTATTTCCTTCCCCAAAGTCTATTTCCTTCCCCAAGCCTACTTCCTTCCTCAAAGCCTATTTCCTTTCCCAAAGCGTATTTCCTTCCCCCCAGGTCTATTTCCTTCCCTAAAGCCTACTTCCTTCCCCAAAGCCTATTTCATTCCCCAACCCTATTTCCTTCCACAAAGCCTATTACCTTCTCCAAAGCCTATTTCCTTTCCCAAAGCCTATTTCCCTCCCGAAGCCTATTTCCTTCCCCAAACCTATTTCCTTTCCCAAAGCCTATTTCCTTTCCCAAAGCCTGTTTCCTTCCCTAAAGCCTATTTCCTTCCCCAAATCCTATTTCCTTTCCCAAAGCCTGTTTCCTTCCCTAAAGCCTATTTCCTTCCCCAAATCCTATTTCCTTTCCCAAAGCCTGTTTCCTTCCCTAAAGCCTATTTCCTTTCCCAAAGCCTATTTCCTTTCCCAAAGCCTACTTCCTTTCCCAAAGCCTACTTCCTTCCCCAAAGCCTACTTCCTTTGCCAAAGCCTACTTCCTTTGCCAAAGCCTACTTCCTTTGCCAAAGCCTACGTCCTTTGCCAAAGCCTATTTCCTTTCCCAAAGACTACTTCTTTCCCCCAAGCCTGATTTTCGCTCAAGGCAGTTCTGAAACCACCATATGTTATTTCTTTCTTCTAGGGAAAGGATCCTGACATCATCATACTGTATTCTTCTTCAGGTAGGATTTTGCGATCACCATACTTTTTTTTTTCTCTCCTTCGGGGCGGGCTGTCACAATTACCGTACTTTGTGTTCTTCTTTGCTCTCACCATACGTTGTTTCTTTAGGGGACATTGGATTTGCAGTCACCACATTTGTGTTTTTCTTCTTGGAATAGGACCTCACAATCGGCATACTTTTTGTCTTGGAATAAGATCTTGCGAACACGAATTTTTTTTTGTGTGTGCTTAGGACAGGATCCTGCATTCAGAATAGATTGTTTTCTTCTTGAGATGGAATCCTGAAATCACCATACTTTGTCTTCCTATTGAGATGAGATCCTAAAATCATCATACTTTGTTTCCTTATTGGGAAATGATCCTGAAATCCTAATACTTTGTTTCCTTCTTGAGATGGGATCCTGAAATCATCATACTTTGTTTTCTTATTGGGAAATGATCCTGAAATCCTAACACTTTGTTTTCTTCTTGAGATGGGATCCTGAAATCACCATACGTTGTTTTCTTATTGGAATATGATCCTGAAATCCTAATACTTTGTTTTCTTCTTCTGAGAGGATCCTGAGATCATAATACTTTGTTTTGTTCCTAGGATAGGTCCTTAAATCATCATACGTTTTTCCTCTTCAAATAGGATCCTGAAATTACTATACATTGTTGTCTTCTTGGGATAGGATCCTGAAATCACCATACTTTATTTTGTTCTCGGGATAAGATCCTGCAGTCATCATACTTTGTGTTCTTCTTGGGTTAGGGTCCTGAAATTAACATACTTTGTTTTGTTCTTGGGATAGGATCCTGAAATCACCATACTTTGTTTTGTTCTTGGGATAGGATCCTGAAATCACCATACTTTGTTTTGTTCTTGGGATAGGATCCTGAAATCACCATACTTTGTTTTCTTCTTGGGACAGGATTCTGAAGCCAGCCCTGCTTTTGTTTTGTTCTTGGGATAGGATCCTGAAATCACCATACTTTATTTTGTTCTCGGGATTGGATCCTGCAGTCATCATACTTTGTGTTCTTCTTGGGTTAGGGTCCTGAAATTAACATACTTTGTTTTGTTCTTGGGATAGGATCCTGAAATCACCATACTTTTTGTTTTGTTCTTGGGATAGGATCCTGAAATCACCATACTTTGTTTTGTTCTTGGGATAGGATCCTGAAATCACCATACTTTGTTTTGTTCTTGGGATAGGATCCTGAAATCACCATACTTTTTCTTCTTGGGACAGGATTCTGAAGCCAGCCCTGCTTTTGTTTTGTTCTTGGGATAGGATCCTGAAATCACCATACTTTGTTTTGTTCTTGGGATACTATCCTAAAATCAGCATACTTTGTTTATTTTCGGGTTAGGATCCTGAAAGCATCATATTTTGTTGTTTTTTTGTCTTGGGTTAAGATCCTGAAATCATGATACGTTTTTCTTCTTGGAATAAGATCGTACTACACACTGTATTCCTCATAGCCCACCATCGCTTCTTCTTCTTCTTCCTCTCATCCTTCTTCTTCTATTCTTTTCTTTCTTCTTCTCTTCTTCTTCTTCTTTTCTTCTTCTTCTTCTTCTTCTTCTTCTTCTCTCCTCCTTCTTCTTCTTCTACTTCTTCTTCTTCAACACTTTATGAGTTGGCATTCTTTCTTGTACTCTTTTTATCAAGTGAACGAACTATACTGCAACTATCCTCCGAAAAGACGACAGCGTGAAGCGTTCCTCCGCGGACAGCGGGTGGCCAAGACTGCGCGCACCATGGGCAGGTGTGTGGAAATGTTGACAGACTGGGGGAAGACTGGGCCTGATGGGGCACACTGCTGCTCTCCACCATCCAGCCAATGAGGATCGATTAGCGGCTGCTGTGATGAGGAGCCACGTGGGGATGAGCCACCGTTCTGAATCCAGGCATGTGCATCCTTCCCTATTACCTCCCCACCCCCCACCTCCCCCCCTTCCCAGTTCTCGTCGTTTCTACACTTCTTGTGTGTGTGTGTGTGTGTGTGTGTGTGTGTGTGTGTGTGTGTGTGTGTGATGTGAATGTGGTGAATGAAGAGAGAGAGAGAGAGAGAGTATGTGTGTATGTTTGCTGAGTTGGGTTGGATTCAGAATGGTGTGTGTGTGTGTGTGTGTGTGTGTGTGTGTGTGTGTGTGTGTGTGTGTGTGTGTGTGTTTCCGCGTGGGCGCGCGCCCAGCCCATATCCATACGCTTTAAGTGCATACGGAGCGTGTGTGTGTGTGTGTCTGAGTTTAATTTTGCAACCCTTTTTTATTCATCACTTCATCAGCCGGTCTCAACTTTAACGTAGCTACCAACTTCTCCGCGGACAAATTGCTCGCGATCAGGATATAGTTCTGTGGTTCCGCCTTCTTGCAAATTACCTCAATTAACGCATACATGCCAGCGGATACCAGGGTGCCATTTCTGTTCATTAATGCGGAGGAATGTGAGCTCTTCAGTTTCTCGTTCATCCGTTCGGTCTGTCAGCTTCCTACTGCTTGTCACAACCGTTAACAAACAAACAAACAAACAAAGAAACTGAGAAATAAAATGTGAAACAAGCCCTGAAGAGAGTACAGAATAAAACTAAAAAAACAAAGATAGAAAAACAAAAGAAAGAAAGAAGGAATGAAGGAATTAAGACGCAAACGAAGGAGAGAAAAATGAAAAAAAATAAAAATAAAAAGAAAGAAAAGAAAGAAAGAATGAAGTGGGGGGGGGGGGGGGGGACGAATGGGGAAGTTGAGAAAGAACGAAGGCAAAAAAAAGTAACAAAAAAAAACAAAAAAAAAAAAAAACCGTATAAAGGAGGAAAAGAAAGAAGCAGGACAGAAACCAAGGACAGATAAAATGAAAACAGTGTGTAGTAAAGAAACAAGAAGGGGGGGGGGGGGGGGGGGAGGGGGGAAGGAAGGGGATGGGGAGGAAGAAGAGAATAGAAGAAAGGAAAGTAGGGCTAAGTAAGGGATGGATGTAAGGTAAGAAGGAAGAACGCAAGAAAGGCGAATTCTAAAAATGGAGAAAAGAAAGTAAAACTAGAGAGAGAGAGAGAGAGACGGGTAAAAAGAGAAAGGAACGAACGAAAGAAAAAGAACAAAGGAAAGAAACAGATTGGTTCATATGCAGAATAAGAACAGTCAATAAATGAATACATACATACATAAACAAATAACGAAGTTAGCAAATGATTTTGAAATGAACCTGAGCGTGTGTGGTTGTGTGTGTGTTGTTGTATTGTTGTTGTTGTTATTGTTGTTGTTGTTGTTTTGTCTCTCTCTCTGTCTGTCTTTGTCTGCCAGTTTCTCTCTCTCGCCCACTCTCTGTGTTTGTGTATGTGTGCTGTGCGTGCGTACGTGCGCGCATGCTTGTGTGTGTATGTGTGTGTGTGTGTGTGTGTGTGTGCTAGCATGCGCATGCGTGTTTGTGTATGTGTGTATACGTGTGCGTGCGTGCGCGCGCGCGCGCGCGTGTGTTGGTGTGTGTGTGATGTGTGTGTGGTGTGTGTGTGTGAGGGGGGTGGGGGGTTGCTTCTTTGTCTGTCTCTGTCTGTCAGAGTATGTATGAGCGCCCTCGAGCTTGTGTGTGTGTGTGTGCGTGTGTGCGTGTGTGTGCGTGTGCGCGCGCGCGCGCGTATGCGTTTGATGCTGCTGTGTGTGTTGTTTGTGTGTGTGTGTGTGTGTGTGTGTGTGTGTGTGGGGAGAGAGAGAGAGAGAGAGAGAATGTGAATACGCATTTCCTTGTTTTTGACCGACACGTTTCTCAATGAACGCGTTTGTTCAAAATGTAACATCCTAACTTGAATCACAAGGCTTGTTTCCAGTTGGCGGACACATGGTTGAAATCACGCACAATTTGCATGCGAAGTTACTTTGCTACGCGAGATCTTCCCCAAAACGAGGCACTCGGCCGGAACCCAGTAAGAAGAGTATCTACTTCAAGTAGACTGGGTGGGGGGGATGAAAATCGTGTCTTTTCTAATAGTACAATAATTTAAACAATGTAGCAGAAAATGCCCTGGCCGTTTCTGAATCGGTATCACTTAAACAAACTCGACCTGCTTTTAAATGACGATTAACAAGATCTTGATTTAAGTTACTCACTGTCAGGTGGTGTGTTCAATGGTTCATCTGCTCGTTTCTGTCTCCGTGATAGTAGTTATGGGCTGCAGCCGAGTCATCCCATGAAATAGAACGTTTATATTTGCTAGAAGAATCTGTGAGTTTTGTGTTATCTGGGACGTCGTTCCAGTTGCGTTTGGAATAAATGATTTTTTTTTTGCACTCTTCAGTGTTACGTAGAGGCACTTGTATTTCAAGAAATCTTCGCCGTATGTAGGGATTTCTTATTGATACAAAGTCTGCGGCTAGGCTACTTAAGTTTTCTGGAGACAAACCATTGACCATTTTTATAAAATTCGATTAGGATTTTTCTCCTTTCTTTTCAAGAGCAGAATCTGGATTCTTCCTACAATTTGTGTGTGACTTGTACCTGTTACTTCTCCCATAATGATGTGAATTGCTTCTAAATGCAAATTTTCAACATGTTTGCATGTGTCTCACTGCAGTTGTCCCATGTGATATCAGCGGAGTCAAAGTGAGTTGGGAAGAATCTATAAACGGTTTCTAATGCTTTCCTGAATAGTGTGTGTGTGTGTGTGTGTGTGTGTGTGTGTGTGTGTGTGTGTGTGTGTGTGTGTGTGTGTGTGCGTGCGTGCGTGCGTATGTGTGTGTGTGTGTGTGTGTGTGTGTGTGTGTGTGTGTGTGTGTGTGTGTGTGTGTGTAGTTTCGTAGG
>CM065722.1:63824041-63831541 GCA_033310375.1 Conus canariensis | reverse complement strand
GGAGACAGAATACGAAAAGGAGGAAAAGAGAATTTGATTGTCAAGTATCCTTGCACTTGAATTTGTCCAGATGAGATTGAACCCCCACCCCCACCCCCACCCCACGCGACTAAACTGGTGACTGCACTAAATAGATCAAATGTAACAAACAGTACTATAAATGTAACCATTCATCCATACCAGTGGCTAAAAAATCCTCCAGATTGCTCACAGATCTAGGGCACAAGCAGTCGGCTCGATCCAAACTCAGTTGACGTGGAATTATGAGCTGGGAGGAAAGACATCCATTTTCTCCTGTAACGTTAAGCCCCGTAAGTACAGGACATGTCACAGGGATTTCCCCTGCATTAGTTCCAAGCCCTCCTGATTACACAGCTGGGCGCTCACAGCTGATTCCATTGCCTGGGGGGCAACCACGTCAGTGCATCAGGGAGGAAACGGCTACCGGAGAAACGGAAATTGTATTGCAGAGGGGCGGAAGGAGGGGGGGGGGGGGGGGGGTGAACGGAAGGAATCAGTTCGTTTCAATAACGACACTGCCTTCCCGGAAAATGACGTTAGTACGTTGTGGAAGCCTTTGTTGTAATATTTCCTGAAGACTGGGTAATTCTAAGCGCACTGAGGAATACACTGGTAGAGGTAATGCGTTGTGTAAATGGGACAATTATCGAAGTTAGTCTACTTGACGAAGTACGATTTCATGGACGAGAACTCACGTGTGTAACACACGGAAACCGCCATTCTGTGAAGTTGCTGCATGTTGAAAGAGAACGCTTAGTTGGCCTTCTAGAAGCTTCATTTTTCATCCTTTTTTTTTTTTTTTTAACAAATGTGGTACCAAATGACGCATCACCTAGCAGACAGTTTCAAAATGCAAGACTTGACCTCCTGCAGTTCAGAGTTTTCAGATGTCTTGTCTACCAGGCTTACCAGCCGCTGTGGCTGTATGTTTGGATTTGTTGGTTTTGATATTGGTGGTCTGATTTTGGAAAGCAGGGTGCAGGCTATACTAGGCTGACTTTGCGTTCACAGAAGAAGTAATAAAGAAATCGACCTCTGATCATAGAACTGATTGTGATGTTTCTGTCATTCCAGATGGACCTTAGTCTGGCTAGCGCTACTCTCGTTTGCGCAACTGTGCACAGCACTTTTAGATCCCTAATCTGAAACATTCAACACAACAAAATCATTTATTCCTCTTTGATACTCTGTGATGCAGGGAATTTCTTTCTCCCAAAGCCTGAATGGAGTTTTTGCGTGAGGTCTGTTGTCAACTCTTGCGTCCGCCTAGAAGTATGGCTACTGCCAGTAACTTGTCGAATGCTGTCCTTTCCATGGAGAGGCTGATAAGGGATAGGTTTCCTGATGAAGCTGACTCACCGTAAACCAAGCCTCTTTTGTGAAATGGGAGTTACTGTCGAAACCTGCTTTTTCATTATTTGGGAATTTATTTTAAGAAGGTTTTTTTTTTTTTTACATGATCGTCCTGTCAGATCAGTGCCAGGTCAGTTATAAAGGACACACACAGGCAAAATCCCCTTTGCTGTTGTAGCGTTTTATAAAATGTGATTTTCATCTGTACCTGCTACAAAATATCGTGGGAAAAGAGAAGGAAATGTCAGAATTTATCATTGTAAGCGAACGGATTATAACTGAACGAATAAATAAATAAACAAGCAAATAAACAAACAAATAAATAAAGGAACCAACCAATGAAAAAAGGAAAGAACCCAAGTTGTAGAGATGAAACATGAATGAGTTTTTGAGCTTCAGCATGTTGGGTAGGATTTTTCACGGCTCGAAAACCCACACCGTCCACCCGGTAGTGAATAGGAATCTGCTTCAGTTCAGGCCAGGGGAAAGCAGGTGGCAGGAAAGCGTAGGGGGGCCCATCTTCCATCATGTTATACCCTCGAAACGGTGAATTCCTGACAGTTCCCTGCCCGTTTGGTCATCGAGCTGTGAGACTGTAATTTTCAACCTTTCCAGCATACCCCCCGAGCCTTCGCTTTCACAGATGTATTTTTTTTGTTTTCTGTTCAGGATGTGAAGCTTTAATCAGTTTTGGTCATGGAGCTGTGTGACTGTGATCACCAGTCTTTCCAGCTGGTCTCTTAAGCCTTCTCTTTAAACAGACGTATATTTTTTTTCTATTCAGGATATGAAGCTTTCATAACATTTTGGGGGGGGGGGTTAGTCACTATACTTGTTTGTTTTTGCCCGCAGGATCCTGTCGTCACCGTCCTTTTCTTCTGACTGGGGTAAGACTGGGCCTGATGGGGCTCACTGCTGCTCTCCACCATCCAGCCAATGAGGATCGATTAGCGGCTGCTGTGATGAGGAGCCACGTGGGGTGAGTGGCTGTTTTGAATGCAAGCATCTACACCCCTTCCCTCTTCCATTCTGTCTCCTTTCCTTCCTTTCTTCCTTCCTTCCTTCTCTCTCTCTCTCTCTCCCTTTCTCTCATTCTCTCTCTCCTCTCTCTCTCTCTCTCTCGTGTGTGTGTGTGTGTGTGTGTGTGTGTGTGTGTGTGTGTGTGTGTGTGTGTGTGTGTGTGTGTGTGTGTGTGTGTGTGTGTGTGTGCGCGCGCGTTCTTCTTTAATTGAAATTGTAAGTCTTTCAATATGGGGCATGCTTGAGTGTGTGGGTCTGCTTGTGTATACATGTTAGCATGCTGTGTAAATGTGTGTGTGTGTGTGTGTGTGTGTGTGTGTGTGTGTGTGTGTGTGTGTGTGTGTGTGTGATGCGAGCGCGCGCGCGGCGCGCGCGCGCGCGCGCGCGCGCGCGTGTGTGTGTGTGTGTGTGTGTGTGGCACATGCGTGCACATACTTGCACATGATATTAATGCATACTGAATGTGTCTGCGTTTGCTTTGGCTACGTTTTCACTTACCTCTTCATCAGTCAGTCTCGGCATTAATGTAGGCACCAGTTTTGTTAAGTGGTAACATCGTGCAGGTTCCGAATCCGGTTCCGTGGTTCCAGGCTTCTGCAAATCACCTCCCTTAGCGCGTACATACCAGTGGATACCAATGTTCTATTTCTGTCCATTAATGTGGAGGAACGTGTGTTCTTCAGTCTACGTTTCTGCCGTTCCGTCTCTCAGCTTCTTACTGTTTGTAACAACCCTTCAAAAACAAACAAGTTGAAAAAAAAATAAACAAAAGGAAGAATGAAAGAAGAAACAAACATAAAAGAAGGAAAGAAGGAAGGAAGGAAGAAAGGAAGGAAGGAATAAGAGAAGAATGGAAGGGAAAATGAAAAAAGGAAAGAAGAACGGAATAAAGGAAGAGAGAATAAGAGGAGAGAGAGAGAGAGAGAGAGAGAGAGAGGGGGGGGAGGAGGAGGAGAAACCGAAAGAAAAAGGAAGAGGGGAAGAAAAAGAAAGTGTAAACGTGGGAAACGAAGGAAGGAAAAAGCGAAAACGGAGCTGAGGAAGAAGACAAGAAGAGGAGGAGAGAAGGAAGCGAAAGGAAAAAAAGCAAGAAAGGGCAAAAGGAAGGAAGGATGAAAGCATGAATAGAAGGTCGGTAAATAGAAGAAAAGCCGCAGAAAACGAAGGCAAAGGGAAAGCAAAAAAGAAAAAAAAAAAAGGAAAGAAAGAGAGAACGAAATGAATAAAGAAAGGAAATAGGCCGAGTAAAAATGAAAAAAAAAATCAACTCAGTCTATCGATAAATAAATAAAGATATACACAAAAGACAATAGATAAATAAAGATATACACAAAAGACAAATTAGCGAATTATTCTTAAGCGAACGGATGAATCATCCAGTACATTAATGTAAAGCCAAAACATTAGCTTCCCCTCACCATCTCCACATTAAACACACACCACACACACACTCACACACACACACACACACACACACACACACACACACACACACACACACACACACACAAATCTGATCAAAAGAAATTTAAAAAAAGCTCCAACGCATTATTGCGTAAGGAAGAAAGACCACCCAGAACATCACTGCATGTAGTAGAATGACAGCAAGGCACTGTGAGAAAGTGGACGGAAAAAAATAAGATTGTTTTTGTGTGTGGTCCAGGTGATGGAGATGCATCTCTAATAGGTTAGACTAACACAGCCTACTCGGGATAGGTGTGTGTGTGTGTGTGTGTGTGTGTGTGTGTGTGTGTGTGTGTGTGTGTGTGAGTGTTTTGTGTGTGTGTGTGTGTGTGTGTGTGTGTGTGTTGTATGCCTGTGTATGTATGAGAGAGAGAGCGAGCGAGAGAGAGAGAGAGAGAGAGAGAGAGAGAGAAGAGAGAGAGAGAGAGAAAAAGAGAAGGCTGTGTGTGTGTGTGTGTGTGTGTGTGTGTGTGTGTGTGTGTGTGTGTGTGTGTGTGTGTGTGTGTGAGGGGGATAGATGTATCCACTTATTTTGTTCTTTTGTGACCAACAGGTTCTCCTCAATGGACGATCTTGTTCAACATGGAACATCGTGACTTGAACGCAGTTTGGGAACGATCCGAGGCAAAGCGAAACATGTAATCTAAGAGAATGGAGAGACAGGGGAAGGAGGAAGAGCAGGAGGTGGAGCAGATGGTGATGATGATGATAATGAGGAGGAGGAGAGGAGCAGGAGGAGGAGGAGAAAGAGGTGGTGGAGGAAATCTTTTATTCAGGTAGGTGCTATTGTATTAAGAGTCGCGGGAACAAAGTACGTGTTAACAACCTGTCAATGCACAAGCATATTTGAACATAATAAGTTTCAAAGTAAAGTAACTGCAGGTGGAAGTTGAAACAAATTTTAAAAGTAATCTTAAGTAACTCCGCCGATTAACTGCTAATTTGTTTGTCCATGTTTACTGGCTGAGTGACTGAAATTACTTTAAAACATATTTCACGTGTTTATATTATAAAGCATTACATTCCAGACTGTAACATTAATTAAGAGGACAATTCGTATGTGAGCGGCGTATAATTTAACGAGGCTTACAAAAAAACAAACAAACCAATAAACAAATAGGGTAACTCTTGCTCCCATAAGAAAACCTAACTCAAAGTAACTTTTATTCAAGACTGGCACAGCCTTTTAAACTTGAATAAAGTCAGACAAATACAAAGACGAACAATCTAATAGTGGGGGAAAAACAAACGCAGGCCAACAATCCCTCCGTCATCGCAGTAATGACTTGGCAAAGATTTGAACTTAAGGGAGGGGGAGGGGGGGGGGGGGTTGAAGATGAAGAAAATGGGAACATAAAATCAAGAAAATATATTATAAATATGAAAACTCCTCACTAGCTGCATGAGGGAACCATCGCAAGATAACTATATTTCAGTGCTGAAACGCCGACGAAGGCACGCCATAAAATGTGACACAACATGGCAGCCGCCACGAACGCACGCTGCTGATTTTCAGTGCTTCTGGATGGAGAACCAGCACGGAAAGGAAAAATCTTAAATGAGGCAGAGTACAGTCAACAGTAAATAACGAACAAGTAGGGTAACCAAATCACCTAGCAGAAATGAAAACACACAGCACGCAGACCAGACAAGGAGACTTTTCTGGTAGGCGATTGGGTGTCGTAAGCAGCATTTTGTTAAAGAGTTATGGGCGTGTATTTATTCCATCACGGGTAGCAAGAGTTATCCTACTTGTTCGTTATTAACATGGGAAAACCAGATAGCAGATCCCGTGGGATTACGGCGCTTAGCGTGACATCCAGGGCAAAACCAAAAGGGCGTGTGGGCGCATGGGAGGCAACCCTTTGACCTGCATGGTTCTTGTCTCCCTTTGAGCTCGTCTGTAGGCTCCCAACCCTAACAGAAGCACCGTTATCCTTACAGAAGTCGCCAACAGAGCATTTTGCGTTTATTTTCCGCACTTTGGTCGATTAATAACAAATATGGGCACCGTAATTAATGCAGTGAATACGGACCGCACCGCAGACAGGATATTTAAACAACAAAAAAAAAAACGATTTATGTAATGAAACACAATAATGCGCCGCCCCCCCCCCCCCCCCCACCCTGATGAATGAATACATACCACAGTATTGTCTGCTTTATGGGTGTTCCAAGTGAACCGTTTCAGTGCCTCTGTCAGTGTCCCTTGTCACTATGAGAGAGAGAGAGAGAGAGAGAGAGAGAGAGAGAGAGAGAGAGAGAGAGAGAGAGAGAGAGAGAGAGAGAGAGAGAGAGAGAGCCTGCATGCCGGTAAATACGGCAAACAGCATCTTCCCATCCATGGGAATTTTACCGTAGTAGCGTGCTAGCTGGAACTGGCTCTGTGACGGACAACACGTGCCATGCGCGCGGCTGTGGGAAAGAATGAGCAGGCTACACCCGCAAGGGAGTGTAGCATTGCTGTTAGCTTACAGTCAGCTGTTAGCGTAAGGGGCTTACACACGTCTTGACCTTTCACCTGTGTAGTCTCTCCTTTCTAACCCATCCTGCTCTGTCTGTTCGTCAGACTCTGTCATTCTGTCTTTCTGTCTGTCTTTCTGTCTGTCTGCCTACCTGTCTATCTGTCTGTCTGTCTGTCTGTCTGTCTTTCTCTCTCTCTCTCTCTCTCTCTCTCTCTCTCCCTCCCTCTCTCTCTCTCTCTCTCTCTCTCTCTCTCTTCCCCCCCACCCTCACCATGTCTCCTCTCCACTCCATACCTGAAAAATTCACCACTGTGTAATATAGTAGCGGTACAATGACAGACTTAACTATATAGGCTTTTTTTCTTCTAAAAAAAAAACAACAACAACAACCGCGTTTATTTAAAGTGTTTTCACAGAATTTCGAATGGGTGTTTAGAAGATACAAGAATTGTGTGAATGAATGACTTGTGAGTTGATTTTAACGTGGTGACCGCCCTGATACGGCCCTTTGCGGTCGGCTGGGCTATAAGCAACATTACCTTACCTTACCTTCTAATCATCATGGCAGCAACCACATAGACGACAAAAAACACAAACGCCAACGTTTTTTTTTCTTTCTTTTCATACTTTTCTCTCAGTTCTTTCTTATCTCACATACTCAAATATTTGTTTCTCAAAACTCGGCAGCTGCCAGCTTGGATGAACTCACACAGCCGCCACCCCCCCCCCCCACCCTCCCCTCCCCTCCGCCCTCTGCCTCCCAACACTTTCCTTTTCCATCCCACTTCCCTCAACCTTATCCCTGCTCGTAAAAGTGTGTTGAAAACCAAGCTCTGTTTATCCAGGCAAGCAAGCGCAGTTCCAGAACTGTTTTGAATCGTATTTAAACAATTACCGAAAGCATTTGAGTGCGCAGTTTAAGAAAAAAGCTAATACTGCTAAAACCACAAACTACGCGCGCGCATTCGCACGCAGGGAAACAAACAAACATACAAAGAAACAGCAACAAAAAATGTACACACACACAGACACACACAGACACACAGAGACACAGACACACACACACACACACACAGAGACAGACAGACACACACACACACACACACACACACACACACACACACACACACACACACACACACACACACACTCTCTCTCTCTCTCTCTCTCTCTCTCT
>CM065722.1:63816541-63821541 GCA_033310375.1 Conus canariensis | reverse complement strand
AGAGGGGGAGAAAAAAGGGGGCAGGAGGTAAAATAACCAGAAGAGGAAGAGAAGGAGGAACAAGAGAGGGAGGAAAAGAATATTTAACAGTCACGTATCACTACATTTGAATTTTTCAACGTGAGGTAAATAAACATGCAAACAAAAGAAAGAAACTAACAACAAACAACACTAAACTGGTGACCACAATTAATTAATGCAACGTAACGAAGAACACTGTAAGTACGACCAATAATCCAAACCAGAAACTCCTACCACTCCCCCCCCCCCCCCAAACAACTCACAGATCCAGACCACAACCAGTTAGTTCCATCCAAACTCAGCTGCAGCAGTATTACGAGCTGGGAGGAAGGACATCCATGTTCTCCTGATGCGTTAAGCCCGTAACTGCAGGACAAGTCACAGGGATTTCCCCTGCATTAGTTCCAAGCCCTCCTGATTACACAGCTGGGCGCTCACAGCTGATTCCATTGCCTGGGGGCAACCACGTCAGTGCATCAGGGAGGAAACGGCTGACTGAGAAACGGAAACTGCATTATGAGGAGAATAAAGGGAAGGAATCAGTTCGTTTCAATAACGACGTTGTCTTCACGGAAAATGACGTTAGCTTGCTATGGAAGCATTTGTTGTCATATTTCCTGTTGATGGTGGTGATTCTGATCGTACCAAGGTATACACTGGTGGAGGGTAGCACAACGTGAAAGTGGGACAATTGTCGAAGCTATTTATTTCATGAAGTACATTTTTGAGGACGGGAATTAGCATGTGTATCTTATACAAAAGCTGTCTACTGCATTCTCTGAAATCACTGTCGTTTGAAAGTAGAACGCTCAGTGAGCCTTCCAGAACTTCCAATTTTCATGTATGTCACAAACGTAGTAACAGGTGAAGCTTCACAAGGCGGACGATATTAAAATGCCAGACTTGAGCTCCTTCAGTTTCAGGGTTTTCAGGTGTCTTGTTTATATGGCTTACCAGAAGCTTAGACTGTGTGTTTTGAAATGTTGGTTCTGATATTGTTGACCTGAATTTGGAAACAGGGATACAGGCTATAATCGGTTGACTTTAAGTCCACAGAACAACAATCGAAATAAATAGTCCTGTATCTTCTTTGTTCTCTTAGTTTTTTTTCTTTCTACATGTAAGTTTAAAGACATAGGCTTATGCACATTTACACATGCATGAAACACCATTAGATACCTGTGCAGTTCTACAAAGAAAGCAAAACATTCATCCTATTATATGAGCACGTGCAATGGAAACTTTCGATGTTTCCCGACAGCGTTTGCTACTTGTTCATTTTCAGGAGCTGTCCAGGGGATGAGTGCAGACGTGTTAACATTGTAGCAAGCTGTCCAGGGAATGAGTGCAGACGTGACAGCATTGTAGCAGTTGTCCTAGGTGATTAGTGCAGACGTGACAGCATTGTAGCAAGCTGTCCCGGGTGATGAGTGCAGACGTGACAGCATTGTAGCAAGCTGTCCCGGGTGATGAGTGCAGACGTGACAGCATTGTAGCAAGCTGTCCCGGTGATGAGTGCAGACGTGACAGCATTGTAGCAAGCTGTCCCTGGTGATGAGTGCAGACGTGACAGCATTGTAGCAAGCTGTCCCAGGTGATGAGTGCAGACGTGACAGCATTGTAGCAAGCTGTCCCGGGTGATGAGTGCAGACGTGACAGCATTGTAGCAAGCTGTCCCAAGTGATGAGTGCAGACGTGACAGCATTGTAGCAAGCTGTCCCGGGTGATGAGTGCAGACGTGACAGCATTGTAGCAAGCTGTCCCAAGTGATGAGTGCAGACGTAACGTATAAATAATAAGCTTTCTCAGTTACTGTGCACAGGCATGAGAGTGTGAACAGTCAGCTTGCCCAGTTAATGTGCGTAAACGTGACAGCATAGATAGTAAGCTGTCTTGGTTAATGGTAAGTTGCCTTAATAAAGGAATGCAGGCATAAAAAGTATAGATTAGTAAGCTGTCTGAGTTCATTAATTAAGGTATGGATATATCAAAGCCTGAAAGTTAAAAAAGAAGACAGAAACTGTCCTAATGCGCACGCATGTCAAAAACTTCAGCACATTACAAAACTTTCCTATCGTCTGATTAATTCCAAAAGTGAATTTCATTTCCGTCGAATGGGGGAAAAAATTCCTTCCTTAAAGGGGTTCGTTCTCGGCATGGCACCGGTAGAAAAAGTGATGGAAGACGTCACCACTGGATCATTGACAAAATGTTGATTGGGACTGGAATGACAAGGGTGGAGTAAAGAAGAAAATAAAACGAAACGAAAAAACAAAATGAACAAACAAAGCAAACACCCGAACAAAATTTCGGTCAAAGAAGTCAAGTGTTTGAAGAGGTTAGAAAAAGAGACACAGGAAAACGCGTTTTGATCTTTGCAATGCTAATACTCAAAAAGATTTATTGAAACATATACTACATGGACGTACCACTGATTATCGTTGTTCGATGTAAAACGAACGGACCAGATAGCAGACATATACGCATATTGAATCGAGAATAAGACACCAATGAAATACGCAGGTATATACGCATAGTGAACAGAAAAACCCCCATGAAATACGGGAAAAAAGACACGAAACAAATACGATGCATATTCAATTTCTCATTCATTTTTTTACCATCATCATCATCATCATCATCATCATCATCATCTTCATCATTAGCCACATCATCGTTTTCTTCTGTTTCTTCTTCTTCTTCTTCTTTCTTCTTCTTCTTCTTCTTCTTCTTCTTCTTCTTCTTCTTCTTCTTCTTCTTTTCTTCTTCTTTTATCTTTCTTTTTTCTTCACTTCGTTCTTTATGTCCTCATTCTCCTTCTGTCTTTTCTTGTTCTTCTTTTCCTCCCTCTGCTCCTTCTTCAACTTCGTCGCTTCCTCCTCCCTCTCCTCCTCTTCCTCCCCTTTCCCCTCCTCTTTCTTCTTCTTTTTCTTCTTCTTCTTCTTTTTCTTCTTCTTCTTCTTCTTCTTCTTCTTCTTCTCTTTTTCTTCATCATCACCTTTAGCCTTACCTTTCTTCCTGTCTGTTTTTTTGTTTATCCGTTTGGTTCTTTGTCGTTTTAGAGGGACTAAAGGGAGGCGATCAAATCACCTCTCCTTTCCCACCTACAGTTCAACGCTTCTACTCACCCCACCCATTACACTAGTTATCTGGCCACCCCCTCACGGTCTTTCCGCCAGCATCGTAATCAACCCGCCTTCCCGATACCCCCCCCCCCTTTCCCTCCCCACACACACAGCCCGCCTTCCCTGGCCCGGCCTCACCCCCTCTCCCTTTCACGCCTTTCAGATCCAGAGTTTCTTCCCCTTTTACCCTGTCTTTATCATGTTGACCTTTTCTTTGCATGACCAAAAATGATTTTAAGGGAGAAAAAGTGTGAATTTGTGAGTGAGAAATGTTAAGGAAAAACATCTGTGTAAAGAGTGTTTTTAGTGATCATCATCATCATCATCAACATCATCATCATCATCATCATTCATCATCATCATCATCATCATCATTTATTGTCCAATGATAGAAGGTGGTAGGGGTCACTCGGCAGAGTACCTCCCCATATTCTTTTTGTTTGCTTTTTAGGACAGAAATTCGCAATCATCTTTTTTTTTCTTCTCAGGATAGGGTCCTGCAGTTAGCATGCCTTCTGTTCTTGGAAAGTGACCCCCTGCAGTTATCATACTGGTTTTTTTTTCTTGATATAGGATTCTGCAGTCTGGATACTTTACTCTTCTTGCGACAGGATCCTGCAGTCACCATCTTTGTTATTCGTCTTGAGAGAGAATCCTATCTTTACCTTACCCTTTTCTTCTTGGGATACGATCACGTAGACATAATACTTGTTATTCTTCTTGGGACAGAATCCTGCAGTCACAATACTTGTCATTCTTCTTGCGACAGGATCCTGCAGTCACAATACTTGTCATTCTTCTTGGGACAGATCCTGCAGTCACAATACTTGTCATTCTTCTTGGGACAGGATCCTGCAGTCACAATACTTGTCATTCTTCTTGGGACAGGATCCTGCAGTCACAATACTTGTCATTCTTCTTGGGACAGGATCCTGCAGTCACAATACTTGTCATTCTTCTTAGAACAGAATCTTACAGTCACAAAACTGGTTATTCTTCTTAGCAGAGAATCCTGCAATTACCTTGCTTGTTATTCTTCTTGGGACAGGATCCTGCAGTCACAATACTTGTTATTCTTCTTGGGAAAAATCCTGCAGTCACAATACTTGTCATTCTTCTTGGGAACCAATCCTGCAGTCACAATGCTTGCTATTCTTCTCGCGACAGGATCCAGCAGTCACAATACTTGTGATTCTTCTTGGGACAAAATCCTACAGTCACAATACTTGTTATTCTTAATGGAACAGAACCCTGCAGTCACAATACTTGTTATTCTTCATGGAACGAAATTCTGCGGTCACAATACTTATTATTCTGCTTGTGACGGGATCCTGCAGTCAGAATACTTGTTATTCTTCTTGCGACAGGATCCTGCAGTCACAATACTTGTTATTCTTCATGGAACAGAATCCGCAGTCACAATATTTGTCATTTTTCTTGGGACAGGATCCTGCAGTCACAATACTTGTCATTCTTCTAAGAACAGAATCCTGTAGTCGCAATACTTGGTATTCTTCATGGAACAGCATTTTGCAGTTACAATACTTGTCGTCATTGTTCTTGCGACAGGATCCTGCAGTCACAGTACTTGTTATTTTTCGTGAAACAGAATCCTGCAGTCACAATACTTGTCATTCCTCTTAGAACAGAATTCTGCAGTCACAATACTTGTTCTTCTTGTGACAGGATCATGCAGTCACAATACTTGTTATTCTTCTTGTGACAGGATCGTGCAGTCACAATACTTGTTATTCTTCTTGTGACAGGATCGTGCAGTCACAATACTTGTTATTCTTCTTGCGACAGGATCCTGTAGCCACAATACTTGTTATTCTTCATGGCACAGAATCCTGT
>CM065722.1:63786541-63791541 GCA_033310375.1 Conus canariensis | reverse complement strand
ACAACTGCATCAGCCCGCACACCACAACACTACTCACGCAGGCCACACAAACAATAATACACTCACACGATCACACGCTACACACAAAACACAACACACAACACTCACACCCACACCACACACACACACACAACACACACCACACACAAATCAATACACACACATCACACACGATATATATATATATATATATATATATATATATATATATATATATGTGTGTGTGTGTGTGGTGTGTGTGTGTGTGTGTGTGTGTGTGTGTGTGTGTGTGTGTGTGTGTGTGTGTAGAGACTTCCACGCACGATAAAACATACGTGCGCACGCATGCACACGCACACGCACGGCCGCACGCACGCACACACACACACACCATACACACACACACACACACACACACACACACACACACAGTGAACACACAGACAGAACACACAGACACACAGAGACAGACAGACGGACAGACACACACACACATCTATCTATCTATCTACTATCTATCACACACACACACACACACACACACACACACACACACACACACACACACACACACACACACACACACACGCACTTTCGCGCGCGCACGCACACACACCTCACACACATACGCATACTCCCCCCCTACCACAACACACACACACACACACACACACACACACACACACACGCGCGCGCGCGCATACTCGCATGCAGACACTGTTACGCCAGCTATGTTTGGCTAATGTGACTGGCTGAATTCTCTACAAACGCCTTTCCGATTGGCAGGAAAGAGATACGCTCTTAACTCACCTGATGGAGTGACTCGGTAATAAGATATGAACGGGCATAGTAACGTGTGTGACCTGTACTGGGTACTATGATGCTTCGCACTTCGGGAGACCTCGAGCCGAGCTGAAAACGCCCACTGGTTGGAACCTTAAACATTGGCAAGGTTCATTGAATCGGAGTGTAAACCAGTCTGGCACTGAGCAGAATGAAAGCAGGGGGTCGGGGGATGGACGTGAACCTGTACAGGTTCTTTCTTCTCTTTCTCCTTCTTCGTCTCCTTTTCCTCCTCTTTTCCTCCTTCTCTTCCTCTTCCTTCTTCTTCTATGATTTTCTTTTTTGTTTTTGTTTCGTTGTTGTTTTTGCTGCTGTTGTTGTTACTGTTGTTGTTGTTGTTGTTGTTGTTGTGGCCTCTTCTTGTTCTAGTTCTTCTTCTTGTTCTTGTTCTCCTCCTCCTCCTCCTCCAAGTCCTCCTCCTCCTTCACCTTCGTGTTCTTCTTGTTCTTGTTCTTCTTCTGCTCCTCCTCTTCTTCCTCCTCCCGCTTCGTGTTCTTCTTTTTATTGTTCTGGTTGTTCTCGTTCTTCTCCTTCCTCCTCCTCCTCCTCTTCTTCTTCTTCTTCCTCCTCCTCCTCTTCTTCTTCTCCTCTTCCCCCTCCCCTCCTTCTCCTCCATTATCTTCTTCTTCTTCCTCCTCTCTCTCCTTCTTCTTCTTTTTCATCTTCCTCCTCCTCCTCCTCCTCTTCTTCTCCTGTCCCCATGGGGATACCGGAGGAGGTGGGGGAGGGATGGGGGATGTCTTTCTACACAAATAGCTCTATCACCTTCTTAAAGTTCGGCACATGTAACTTCCTCTTTTTTGTCACCTTCGTTGACTCTGCCTTTTTTTTTTTTTTTCTTTTTTTTTGGACTTTTTTTTAACCTACTGTTTTTTTTTTTTTTTCAAACTTTCTAAACCATTCCTTATTTCTTTCTACTGAAAAGTCTTTCACACATCTTTTAGTCACAATTTATGACATGCTAACCTTTTTTGTTTTTGCTATAAATTGGACTATGGCACCAATGACCAACGCCCAGAAACTGATCCTGAGAACATTATTTGTGTAGAATCTCCTAATAAGTTCAGCACCATCCATAGCTGACGCGGACAGACAGACAGACAGACAGACAGAGAAGACACATTCCCTGACAGAGGGAAAGACTGACCGACCGACTGGCCGACCGACCGACCGACAGACAGACGAACGGACAGACAGACAGGGAGACAGACAGACAGACAAGAGAAGACATCTTCTCTGACAGAGAAGGAAAGACCGGGAAAAAAAAACCCCACCCCCATGCAATGCTCAGTATTGCTTGGCACTCACGCCAGATAAAACACACACCACTTCTTTTTTTAAACACATCGTTTCCACAACCACTAGCTTTCCCTTCGCGTTTAGAAAACACACTACAGGCGTCCCCCCACCTTCTTGTATCGGGTTCGACCAGGCGGCTTGTTAGTTTATGATGAAGATGGTGCGTATAATATAATTCTGGGAAGTTTAGCACTTGCTGGGAGGAGAGGAGGGTGAGGGGGAAATGTAAACCGTTGAAACGTGTTTCCCTTCCCCCCCCCCCGCCCCTGCCGCCCCCCCCCCCCCCGCCCCCGAATGTCTCTTCCACACACGACCTATGTGGTGAAGTCCGTGCACCGTGTGTTTGAACACGTGGGTTGAATGATGCGTTGACTAATGCTTTGAGAAAGCATAAACAGGTGAGAGGTGGGAGTTTTTTTTTCTTTTTCTTCCCTTGGGTCTGCCTCCCCCCCCCCCACGCCTCCCCCCCCCCCAAAAAAAAAAAAAAAATCTAAATCCTGCGCACCTGCTACTAGTTGCTAGCTTCAAATTTTACCATCTTGCGTAAGTAAGTAAGTAAGTAAGTGCGTTAGTAAGTAAGTAAGTCAAGATCCCCATGATTCCTGTGTGACCGTTAGTTGGGGATTATGGAAAGCTGCGAAAAAAATCACACCAGCGTGCATGTGGATGGCTGGAGAGGACATGGGCTGCGCAGAACTGTTTTCTTCTACTATCGCTTTCTCTGAAATGCCTGTAAGCTATGGAGAGTATAGCGGCAGTGACACAGCCAGGCTGACTATGTATGTATGACTGGCAGTGCCTGTCACGACCCCCCCCCGCTCTCGATCGACCGATGGTCACAGGTGGACTTTATTACCGAACATGCGGTTACAGCATTAATGGCATTTCATGGACGGTTTGGGGGAACCCTGTGGTGTCATTGTCATGAACGGCGACAAAAGACATCAGCAGTGAGGAGGAGAAGGGGAAGGTGGAAAGATAGGGGGGCGGGGGTGGGGGGGCGGGGGGGGGGGGGGAGAGTGAGGAAGACCATCAGGATGATCCTAAGAAGTTTGGGGTCTTGCAGCTTCACAGGTCTGTCGTGATGGAAGTAGATTATCCACAAAGACATCCTTGAACAACGCCTCCCCCTGCGCCTGCGCCCCCCACCCACCACCCCTCCCCAACAAGAGAGAGAGAGAGAGAGAGAGAGAGAGAGAGAGAGAGAGAGAGAGATTGACAGAATGAGAGAGAGTGAGAGACAGAGAGTGAGAGACAGAGAGTGAGAGAGAAAACAGAGACAGACAGAGAGAGAGAGAGAAAGTGAGAGAGAGTGAGAGACAGAGAGACAGAGAAGTGTGTGTGTGTGTGTGTGTGTGTGTGTGTGTGTGTGTGTGTGTGTGTGTGTGTGTGTGTGAGGGAGAGAGAGAGAGAAGAGAGAGAGAGAGAGAGAGAGAGAGAGAGAGAGGAAGAGAGAGAGAGAGCACAGACTTCTGCCAAGGTCGGACGGATCTTGGCGCCGACCTTTAACCCGGAACTACACCAAACTGTAAGACAAGAAAAAAAAAGTGGCGTGTTTATTATAACATGAGAGAGAGAAAAAAATCGGTCGGTAGGCTTTTATTTATTTATTTATTTATTTTTTAGGTGGCGTTAACCTCCCCCCTCCACACACACACACACCAAAGAACAACTTCTGTGAGCAAGTCGGTTTTTAAGTGATCACAGCGTTGGGTATGCTCCAAAGGAAGTGGCATTAGGTACAGAGTGAAAGAGTTGCATCCCTTCTATTTTGGAATAACATATGGAAAGAAATGTCAATGTTGATATACTAAGAAAGTTTTCATATTCTATAAAAAAAAAAATGTGTCACCTCATAGATTACTATCACCAATACTACTAATGTAACCACTACCAGTGCTGCTTATGCTACTCTTTCATCCTTCGATTTCGAAGATGACCATGACTTCAATCTCAGATGGAGGGTTGCTGAGTGTGGGTCCGCAGGTGGCTGGTGAGGCCGATTTTGGGCCCGGAAGGAACGCCCACATGTGGAACACATGTGGGTGGGTGCTACAGTGGAGGTGAAGGTAGCTCTGGCCTTGCGCGCGGCTCGCTTTCTCTCAGCTTCTGCTGTGCGTCTCTTCTCTGATGTACATGCACCCTTTCTGATGCTGCTTTGCCAGGCTGGGCGGTCCAGGGCAAGCGACTCCCAGGTGTTGAGGTTGGTGTCCAGGCCTTTGAGGGACACTTCGAGGGAGTCCTTGAAACGTTTCTTCTGCTCCCCAACTTTGCGCTTGCCCTGACTCAGTTCTCCGTACAACAGTTGTTTCGGCAGTCGACTATCTGGCATTCTGACGATGTGGCCAGCCCATCTGGCTTGGGATTTCTGAAGGAGAGTGTACATGATGGGGATGCTGGATCCTTCCAAGACCTCAGTGTCTGGGACTTTGTCCTGCCACTTGATGTGTAGGATGCTTATGCTACTACTGTTGTAAATTATATTATGCGCCCTTTTCTCCGCTTAGCTCAGGGTGCTGACAAACAACAAACAGGAAAAAAACAACACTAAACATTCATTGACTGAGCACAGTGCAAAGAGTGGAATATTTTTACTGATATACTTGTTTATAATTTGTTGTAATATGTGAATTTTGATAATGGCACCACAAACAAATTTTCCTTGTATTCTATGAGCACAAATAAAATATCGTGTATCGTGCATCAAAGCACCTCTCTGATGCTTTGGCTTCACATTCCATATCCTGCACATGTCACGACCTCAATCCCCTCACGTCGATACGCAACGCACGCATGCGCGCGCGTGCACAGACACACGCAAGCAGACACACGTGTTCGCACACACACACACACACACACACACACACACACACACACAC
>CM065722.1:63771541-63774041 GCA_033310375.1 Conus canariensis | reverse complement strand
TGCCCATAAAGTTAATCTGCTATTGATAATATGTGTAAAAACCTTACTAAGAACACTCAAAAGAGATATGCCTCTAAAATTATCAGGAATGTTGGCATCACCCTTCTTATACAATGGAATTATTGCTGCCTCCGCCCATTTTGATGGGAAAAAACTCCTAGAGAATATAGCGTTGAAATACTTCTTCAAGTAAGGTAGAACTATTTGCTCTGCATTCTTCAACATTTCAGGCAAAATACCATCTAAACCCGCTGCCTTCTTATTTTTCATGTGTTTAATCGCTTTACTGATTTCTTTTTCACTTATCTCTCCATCCAATATATGATCAAATAACGTTTCGTCTGATTCATCATTTAGGCAATCTTCCCCGTTAACAAATCCTTCGTTGAAAACTGATTTAAAGTGCTGTACCCACTCGTTTTCTGTTATGTCATTTGGAACAACACTTCTTCTTTTATTCTTGTTAATTTCATTCCAAAACTGACTGGAGTTTTCCGCTGAGCTTAAAAGATTTTTCAAATCAAAGTTTCTCTGTGCACGCTCTTTCATGTCGAGCATAGTCCTGTATTCTTTCCTTTCTCCGATGTATTTAACGTAGTCAACTTTATCTTTAGTTTTTCTAGCCCTTCGAAGATGTCTTATTACTTCCCTTTTCTTTGAAAAGCACTCATTATCAAACCATCTGGCTTTACGAGCACTTTGTTTACCTACTAACACTTTTCTTTTCATTGGTTCAGCTGCCTCCTTTAATGATGAAGTAAAAATATTCACCGACTCATCTAGATCCATATCAATCAGAGAAATTGCCAACTCAAGTTGGGTCTGAAAATGTTCTGATCTTAAGTGTTCAGTGAACATGTGGGTTTGATCTTCTGACCAAATAATCTTCTCTAGCTGGACAGCATTGTTGACAGTGGGTTGAACAATGGAATTACCTATCTTACAATATAATTCAACAGGCATGTTGTCTGACTCAATTCTGTCTCCTATGACCATCCGTTCAAAACTGCCACAAAGGTCGAAGCTCGTAAGGAAATAATCAATAACGCTATGACCCTGTTCAGAGAGATATGTGAAATTACCAGAACCCTCGAGCTCTGGACACCCATTTAATATTTTCAAATTATAACAGGCGCACATATCAAGTAACTTCTTGCCAAAATCATTTGTCGCTACGTCACATGATATTCTGTTGTCTATGAATGTAGTAGACCTATCAAAAACATCAGAGTAAAAACTTTGAGTAAATGGACTATTGATGATTTGTACATTACCTGTTCGTCCATTAAAGTCGCCATTACAAAGCAAGTACAGGTTAGCATCCGCTGCCAATAGATCACCTATAATCCTTTCAACTTCCAATGTATGACAACTGGATTCCGCAGTGCCATAAAACGGGCTACCATAGGGTGGGACATGCACAGATGTCAGATGCACTGCCCAAAAGTTTACCGCATATTCTGACTGCAACTAAATTATCACATTCACATTGTATTACTTTAATATATTTTGTCAGGTTCTTTTTTATCATTACAACTACGCCACCTGACCAACGGCCGTGATGAGATAATTTCAAAGCGGGAGAAACAAATTTAACAAAATTTGGAAAAACATCAGACATATCAAAAGTTTTGTCCATGAATGTTTCTGTTAGTGTAACAAAATCAAAATTATTTAAGTAATTCACCAAGTCCCAGTCTCTGAGTTTGTTTGCAAGTCCCGCTATGTTGAATAGCAGGAAAGACAGTCGCTGGGGCCGGCCTTCATCCTAGGTGTCAGCATCAATGAAGGGTTCTTCACCGCTATCCTCCACTGCAACGTCCGCTTCACCATCAGAAGGGTTTGGCGTGGGTGAGCCTGGACACACGACATCTGCCTGGGTCTGTTGTACCGCTCCTTGGGTCTGCAGCATGGAGTCTATCCGCTGCTGAGCTACGGGTGTTCCACGGCCACGACCTCTTCCGGAATATCTCGGTCGTTCAGCCGACGGAGTTAAAGGCTCTTGGCTTCCATGCACGCTGTTTGTTGCCTGGGCATGCCGGTCACTGGTGGATGGTATAGCTCGTGCCCGTAAATTATACACAATATTTTCTTTCTGTACCGAGTCACCACTGGTTTTCTGAACTGGTTGCTGTGGTACAGTGTCTGTGTCTCCAGTGGTGTCTGTGTGCTGGGGCGGATCTTTAGGATTGGCTGCCTCCATGCGTGAAAACCCGTTCTGTTGACCGGAGCTTGCATGGTCTGTTCCAATGGGAGGAACAGGTGGAACGGGTGACGGTTTGATTGAGTTGGGGACTGGAGCATTTCTTTCTTCTGCATTTAGAGCTGGAAAGTCAGTTGTCAATAAGCAGTATGTAGGCATTTCATGACCATCCACACGATTCTGTGGGCGCGAATTATCACTGAGATTTCCCCTCTCACCCCGTCTTGAGCGCTTTGCATCATGATAAATAAGGGACGTGTTCCTTTGTCTGGAGTGTAGGGGCTGATCACATCTGAG
>CM065722.1:63759041-63761541 GCA_033310375.1 Conus canariensis | reverse complement strand
TTTATGAAGAAACGTGCAAATTCAAATCTACCGCGACTGGGACTGACATTGAAAACCAGGACAACCGGTGTCGTGTGTGGTTTCCTCCTCACCTATTTCTTCTGGGGGAGTTTGCTGCTGTTACGATGCGGCGACGTTGAACTGAATCCAGGACCCCGTACATCCATGAAACAAACGCAACTTGGATCTCAGTCCTCACGTTCTCCTAGTGCTAGTGCACGAGACACACCATCGGATGCTTCCCAGAACAAAGATCAGTGCTCTAGAGATGTCTTGTCTATGCTCCATCAGTTGAACCTGAAGTTTGATGCGGTGAGCGATGACATCAGAGGCCTCAGAGACGGTTTTGATATGATGCACGAGGAAATGAAGAACATGAAAGAAGAGTGCACCCGTCTGCGAGAAGAAAACGCCGCACTGAGGGAGAGCAACGACCGCCTAGAGAAGAGGATGGAAGAGATGGAGAGGAAGACTGACGACTTGGAATGCAGATCCAAACGGAAGAACGTCATCATCCATGGGCTCCACAAACCAGAGAAGGAGTCGGCAGATGACCTGGAAGCTGCTGTCAGGGAACTCTTTACTGACCGACTGGAGCTGGCCAAGGACGTTCCCTTCGACCGTCTACATCGTTTGAACCAGAGGCCTAACGCTCCGATAATCGGGTGCTGTACCTTCTACAAGGACAAGGTAGAGTTGCTTAGGGCGAGAGGGAAATTGAAAGGCACTAAGATTTTCATTGGGGAGGATTTTTCTTTCAGGGTTAGAGAAATTAGACGGAAACTGTTGCCCCATTTGAAACAAGCAAGGGCAGCCAATAAAAAGGCGTCAATGGTATTTGACCATCTCATCATAGAAGGTACTAAGTTTTTTGTAGACTCAGAGGGCAAGCTGAGAGAAATGAAATAGGACAGTGGCCGCTCTTCTTGTAAAGGTGTTTCTTCTGTGTTTTGTTGTGTGAATAATGTTTTTTCCACATTTGGTTTAGGGGGAGCATCCAAAACGTTGACACCGGTTGATCAACCAGAGAACATTTGTGAGGCTGACGCTGCACGTGCTTGTATGTTTGACGCTTGTGACATTGTCAGTGACAGTGAAGAATGTGTGAGCGAGCGGGTTACAGGCCGTGCAGCCGTGCAAAAAAGTTCACGGTCGCGCTCTGTGTTAGGTCAAGTTAATACTGATTGTGAAGCACGTGCGTTTTCTGTTAAGCGTTTTAAAGTCTTGCAGTGGAATGTCAATGGACTGCTCCCTAAATTAAAACATAAAGATTTCGTTTCTTATGTTCGTTCCTTTGACATCATTTGTTTTGTTGAAACCTTTACAGAGACATTTCAGTCAGATTTATTTGTTGATTATATGATCTTTTGTAAATCTGCTGTTAAATTTTCTAAACATGGTCGTTTTTCTGGTGGAGTTGTGTGCCTTATTAAGAGAATGTATGCTCCATTTGTTCGATCCATTGACGTAGATTACTCTAATATTATTGTTTTTCTTATAGACAAAACTCTATTAGGTACCATGAGAGATATATTGTACATGTGTGCATATGTTCCGCCTGAGGGGTCACCATTTTATTCTTTTTTTGATGTAAACAATGGCATTGGTCTTCTGGAAGAATGCTTAGCAGATTGTTCAGTTGCATTTCATGATGTATACATTGTATTGTCGGGAGATTTCAACAGTCGAACTGCTGATATAAACGTTGATGATTTTTGTAGTGAAAATTTTATTTACTCATTAAAAACAAGCAGTTCGATCAACAATAGGAATTCTCAAGACAAAGTGCTGAATAAATATGGTAAGCTTATGTTGAATTTATGTACTACATTTGATTTACGTATTCTGAATGGTGCATGTAATGGCGACCACTATGGTTGCTACACATACATCTCAGATTCAGGCAGTAGTGTAAATGATTACTTTTTCATGTCAAATGACTTGTTTGCCATATTTGAATCCTTGTGTGAACTCAATATTCATGATATGTTTCATTCAGATCATATGCCACTTGAATTACACTTAAATTTTTCGGAAGAACATAGCAGTATGAAATCTCCAGATGTGAAGCAAACATTAAATAGGATAGTCTGGAACAATGATGCAGCGCCAGTATTTATTAACTCAATGCACTCTGAGGAATCTCGTAGAACATTAGAGCTGGCTGTACATTTAATCGACTATGATATTGACAAAGCTTTGTCTACTTTTAATGATTGTATTAAGCGATGCGCTGAATGCATGAATAAGCAGATCAGCACTGGTGACAATGATAGATCAGATGACTGGTACGATCATGAATGTAAAACAACAAAGAAAAATTTAAGAAAGCTTTACAGAACAGCCCGTCGAACAGGAGATCATGAAGACGAAAATGCTTTTTGTATCGCACGTAGAGAGTATAAGCATCTGTTAAAACGCAAAGAGAACGATTTTCATAAGTCGTTGTTAAATGAATTGTTATCTTCTGTGAATAATCAAAAGCAATTTTGGGAAAATG
>CM065722.1:63746541-63749041 GCA_033310375.1 Conus canariensis | reverse complement strand
GCATTGATGACCCCACGTCTTTCACACTGATGAGTCAGTCCCCTGGCTGGTCCCCACCTTCCTGTCCTGCCCTCCTCTTCTTTGGTGGTCTGGGATGGAGGGCGGCGAGAAGAAGTCACAGGCAAAAGATGGAGGTCAAGACGAATATTTGTGTCTGTACCAATGTGGATTTGTGTTCCAGGCTGTCTGTGTGTACAATGCATCGATGAGTTGTTTCTTTTTTTCGCCTACTGTAATGATTAGATGCAAGCATGGGCACGTGTTTCTTAGGGTGTGTGTGTGTGTGTGTGTGTGGTGTGTGTGTGTGTGTTGTATGTGTGTGTGTGTGTGTGTGTGTGTGTGTGTGTGTGTGTGTGTGTGTGTGTGTGTGTGTACGAATACGTCTTGGCGAGTATGCGCTGCAGCAGGTTGAGTAGGCGGCTGTTTCAAACGCAAAACCACGACAGTTTGCGCTCCCTTACCTCCAATTTCATACGAGGATTGCGACAGTTCATGTAACAGAGTGTTCAACACAGATTCAAGGGAGGCTGAGGGTCTTACGACTAGCATTATGACTTAATTTCTGGCAAAAAAGAAAACTATTTGGTCAGACCTCTGTTGAAATGCTTCTTGCTGGTAGCCAAGCAAGGGAAGCCACTCTGAGAGAGAGAGAGAGAGAGAGAGAGAGAGAGAGAGAGAGAGAGAGAGAGAAGACACACACACACGCACACACATGCACGCACGCACTTACGCACTTACGCACGCACGCACGCACGCACACACACACACACACACACACACACACACACACACACACACACACACACACACACACACACACACAGAGGGAGAAAGAGGGAATCTTGTGCATACATCTGTGTACATCAGACACTTCCTCAGGGACATAACTCACTCTATGCGGAAACTAGTAATCCCCTGCAGCGTCATTCTCTTCACCCCGGGGAAAGATTCCATTTCTTTCACGCCGTCATTTCTTTAGATTCAGGTGCTGGCCATAATTTCATAACTCCGAACATCGTGGAACCCTCTAACCCAGAGAGAGAGAGAGAGAGGAGAGAGAGAGAGAGAGAGAGAGAGAGAAGACAGACAGACAGACAGACAGACAGACAGACAGGCAGACAGAGACAGAGAAAGAATGTGTGTGCATGCCTCTGTGTTTGTGTGTACCAGACCCACTTTCTCTTGTGACATCGATCACTCTCCACGGAAACTAGGAATCCATTGCAGCATCATTCCTTCTTTTTCTTCGTACACTCAGACAGGAACCCCAGAGGCACTGAGGAAGGCTGCTGTACGGCGGAGGCCCTCCAGTGATCCATAAAGCTTTTTCCCTCTTCGGTGTGTTGGCAGGCCAGGTCTCTGCTCTCATCTTTTTATGTGTGGGACAGTCCTGCAGGAAGTGTTCCACTGTCATTGGGGCTGTACCGCATGGGCAACTTGAAGTCTCGCCAATGTGGAATTTTGTGAACATGTGATGTCTCAGTCTGGGGTGCCCTATCCTCAGTCTCACAATGTTCACTTTGGTCTGCTCCGGGCAGCAGGTAGTATGCATCCCTCTTGTGTGTAGTATGCATCTCCTCCGGCGTGTCTGGGTGCTGCTCAAGCCATCTTCTTTTTTACTTCTCCTTGATAAAACTTTTGATTTCTTCAAAGGAGGCTTCCGGCTTTAGTTGGGGCTGCTGTCCTCCTTCCTTTGCCAGTTGGTCAGCTTCCTCATTGCCATATATGCTGCAGTGAGAGGGTATCCACTGGATGACGGTATATTCAGTGGACTGCTGCAGAATGGCCAGGGTAGAGACAAAGGAGCTGAGTTCCTTGTTTCGAGGATTTTTAACAGCCTGCAGTAGTGATAAAGCACCGGAGAAGATGACGACTTTGGTATGTATGGCCTCTCTATTCATCATTCTAAGCCTGACGAACAGATTCCACATGCCTCTGGCTGTTCTTTTACTTCGATTCTTTCCAATGGTCATCATTGCATGACATCAAAAAGCTCCGTGGGTGCCTCAGACTCTGTACCAAAGGCCGCAGCAAAGTCCGAAGAGGTCCGTAGAGAACAAGCCTGTCTAGACGTCTGACTGGTACAAGTGCATTCATTACTTTACGTCTTTCATGCTGATATGGTTAGACCCATCGCTGGTGTCTGCCTTCCTCTTGTCCTTCCGTCGCCCTTTTTTTTTTTTTTTTGCTGTCCCAACCTCTGCGCCACCTCAGATGCAGTGCACCCACGCCGCTCATTCCGACACCCCGTCCACAGCCACAGCCCGGTCGGCCCCGCCGCAGCCCCGGCACCGGCAATCCACAGGGAGCAGTCAATGTCAAGTCCTCAAGAGGCAACCCACCGGAGGAGACACTGCACTGCTGCCGAGTCACTTCGGTGGTGTTCAGTGGCGCCTGTTCTGATCTAACATACGCAGGACACCACCTACTAAGCCCCCTACTGACGACAATAATTGCTTAGTCGCGGAGCCGGCGTGAGTGAGCTCTCCCTCCGGAGGGC
>CM065722.1:63734041-63741541 GCA_033310375.1 Conus canariensis | reverse complement strand
GCGTGCGTGCGCGAGCGCGAACATGTGTGCGTGTGTGTGTGTGTGTGTGTGTGTGTGTGTGTGTGTGTGTGTGTGTGAGCGCGCGAACTCTTGCATGGCTATGCATGTACGCGTTAACGTTTAAGATGTAGGCCTACTTTGCGCACGCACGCGCGTATCTGTATGTTAGCGCACCTGCGTGTGTACGTGTGTAACACCTGCTAATGCTGAATGTGCAGTGACCCCCCTTGGCCTGTTGTAATATTCACGTGCTCAGAACCTAACAGTTTCTTGCTCAGCACAAGGTTCCTGTTGTCTCTCCTTCCATTGTGTTGATTGTTGTTATTGTTGTTGTTGTCGTCGATGTTATTGTTGTTGTTGTAATTGTTGTTATTATTGTTGTTGTTAATGTTGTTGTCGCCGTCGTTGTTGTTGTTGTTAATATTGCTGTCGGCGTCGTCGTTGTTATTGTTGTTGTTGTTATTATTGTTGTTGTTAATGTTGTTATTGTTGTTGTTATTGCTGTTGTTGTTGTTGTTGTCGTTTTTGCTGTCGGCGTCGTCGTTGTTATTTTTGTTGTTGTCTGTGCTACTTAACTACTACACTGGCTTCGGTCGGAGGTCAGGACTCAGCCAATACACAGATCTTCTGTACTTCCAGGCTTGGCGGCGGCAAGGATATTTTACGTTACACAGGCTTGGCATTTGCATTCTTATGTTTGCTTTTGTTTGTTTGTTTTTGTTTTTCTGTTGTTTTTCGAGATGGCTGACAAGTGAACAAACTACGACAAGGAAAACAAAGAAACAAAGAAAAAAAAAAACGACCATCAAGCAAATGCAAAACATGAAGAACTTAGTGTTTGAAAGAACTCCACGAAAGAATATGGACAAACGAATCTTAAGGCAAAACACGACGCGTTTCGACCTCTTAGGCCTTCTTCAGGCAAGAGAAACAACAACACTCAGGACAACGAAAACGAAGAACGAGCAATCACTTATGTCAAATTCGGCACAAGATGGGCGTGAAGAACTTAGGTCAGCAGCTTCTTGATGGGACCGTTAGACCTAATGCACGCAAAGGGTTTTTTTTTTCTGGAGTGCGATCTGTATAGATTCTGAAAGGGGTTGTGGAGCGACTCGCTCTTGACCACAGCTTGCTGTGTGGCGTCACACATTCCACCTCTGGGCTAGTGGTGATGACCTGAGGCCTCTTGTTGAAAGACAGCTCGCCTCTCCACCAGAAAATGGTCAGGAAGATTTCAGCCCGAGGACTTATGTGTTGTAAAGAGTGAAGAAGCTGTGGTGCATTCCATGTCATGTACCACTGACAGTGAAACATGATATTCTTTTAGAGTGTTGGAACTCTTGCGTGATGTGAGACATAAACATTTAACACAGCAGACTCCATGAAAACCTTGTTCAGAGATGTCCCACCCGATGTGATCTTTGAATTTCTGAAAGAGATTGACATTTTCCAATTTATCTGAGATTTTACAGATGAAAGATTTTTCTTTAAAACAAAATTTCCGGTATGTTTTTAAGAAGGTGTATTTTAAAGGGTGATGTGAACGAGCTTTTTGTTTTGTTTTTGAATGATTTGTGAGTTGATTTCAACGCGCTGACAGCCCTGATATGGCCCTTTGCGTCGGCTGGGCTATAAACAACATTACCCTACCTTACCTTAGCCTGAGAACTGCGCATGCCAAGTCATGATGTTGTTGTTGTTTGCTTGTTTGTTTGTTTGATTTTTGCTTGTATGTAGTGAGTCTTTGAGCTCGGTATACAAGTGCGTTGTCATCTTGATATCTGTTGTGACAATAGAAAAAAGTAGAATGACTGAGCCACCAGACGAAGGAACACATAAATCAAAACACAGATATAATGCGTTTCGACGTATTGGGTCTTCTTTAGGCAGGACAAACAAAACACTCAAAACAACGGAAAGAAAGGACGAAAAGTGAATGTTTGTTCGTCCTTTGGCTTCTATCGTTTTGAATTTCGTTCTTTCTTTGTATGGTTTTGAATGTCGTTCGTCCTGTCTGAAAGGACCCAATAGGTCGAAACGCCATGTGTCTGTTTTTTGCTGTTTTGTTTGTTCCTTCGGTTGGTGGCTCAGTACATATATTTTTGCATTCATGTTACATTTTGTGCTTGCGGTAACCTCACGCTCAAACCATGTGTTATTTTATGGAGGAGAATAATCAGTACTTACTGACCTTAAGACGTCTAATTCGCAACGCCCCTGTATTTTTCAGCATGTATATACTCCATTCTATCACGCACCTACGGTTCCACACATCAAACTACGTGGCGAAGTCCCCCCCCCTCCCCCCAGTGCTTACTGGACACCCTGGCATTTCTGCGCCATGTTGAGGCAGTCAGGGGTGGTAGGCACACTTGTCCTGCAGAGCTTCAAACGCACTGTCGTTAATTCTGTTTGCTCCAAATAAGAAGTTGACATACAACACTGTGTGTTCACATTTTCCAGTTGTCGGTTACAGACCATCTTATCAGTTAGCCACGTTTCTTCTTCGCAAACACCACACTAGTCGTTTCTTTCTTGTTCTTTATTTTTTTCCCTTTTTTTTCTTCTTTCTTTTTTCTTTTCTTCTCTCTGTTAGCATCTCGCATAACCACAGGCCCTTCAATGAATTTCGTTTTCCAATCCCTTTTTGTACATACTTTTCTTTCTTTGTCAGTGGACCAATTTCCCCTGTTCTCGCTCTCTCTCCCGCCCCCCCCCCCCCCCCTCACGCTTCTATTATATACGTGGGGTGTGGGGTGTGAGTGTGTGTGTGTGTGCGTGCGTGCGTGCGTGCGTGCGTGCGTGCGTGAGTGCATGCGTGTGTGCGTGCGTGCGTGCATGCGTGCGTGCGTGCGTGCGTGCGTGTGTGCGTGTGTGTGTGCGTGTGTGTGTGCGTGTGTGTGTGTGCGTGTGCGTGTGTGGTGTGTGTGTGTGTGTGTGGTGTGTGTGTGTGTGTGTGTGTGTGTGTTAACGCGCACTTGTGTGTTCGTGCAGGATTCTGTTCAAAGCGTCTGTAGTCTTAGTCTGGTCCTTTCATGGACTGCACGTCGACGATTGTGTTCGCTTTTCTTCCCTCGTGTTCCTGCTGTAGTGACTCTCGTATTTTCCATGTGCCTGTTCTTCTCTTCTCCCCCCCTCCCTCCCTCCAAAGACTGGTTGGAAAGAAAAAAAAAGCATGATTAATTGCTTATCTCATTACCTTGGAAAAATCAAGAGAAAATTTCGTACGTTCGTTCGTCACGTGCTAGTGCAGAACATGATTATTGTACAGTTCGGCAGCAGACAGGCAAAATTCCGATGCTGAAGAGACAAATGATTTCTCTCCTGCTCTTCTGTCCAGTTTTCGTGCTCCGAATCTCAACGGTTAGTGTCTAGACTCATATCATCATCATCATCATAATGAATACTTATATAGCGCCTATTCTCGGCTAGAGACCAAGCTCTAAGCACTTTACAAGCTACATTCGTTTACACAACGGGCTGCCTACCTGGGTAGTGCCGACTGAAAAGCTGCCAGCTGGCGCTTCAGTCAGTCGTTTCCTGTGTCATCCAGTCCATATCATTCAATATCGTTCTCTCAGTTTCCTTACTTCCTTCATTCTTTCCATTTCTTACGCAGGGTGCATGCTATGTGTAACGTGTCATCCATACCAACGGCCAAACTGGCCTTCTTTTCCGAAAGTTGGTGATGGGATTGTACGTGTGTGCAAGATATTATGCGTGCGTTCACACACGGAACCTCGGTTTATAGTCTCATTCGAAGCACTGTATGGGAAATGGAGTCAGAACCAATGTGAACTCCGAGGGAAAAATCCCCCTGTACCGAAACGGCCCGGCGGAGATTCGAACCTGCAATCCCAGGATCACCAAGATTACAAGTCCGGCGCTCTACCACTGAGCTATTCCGGCCCCAGCCATGGGACTCGCTTTGGAAACCAGGATGAAAGTGTCAGTACACCAAACATTAGGAAGAGAAAATACCCCCCCCCCCCCCCCCCCCAAACGACAACAACAACAACAAAACCCCACCAAAACAACAACAAAAACCCAAAACAAAAACAAACCCAAAAAATCAAATCAAATCAAAACAAAACAAATTAACAAACAACACACACACACACACACACACACACACACACACACACGCACGCACGCACGCACGCACGCACGCACGCACGCACACACACACACACACACCAACTCTACTGTGGCAGCTTCGCTGGTCAGTATACTTTGTGTATATGTTTCACTGATCAACAAATCAGTTTCAGACAGATGTCATTACAGATTCGCATCTCCCGAATGAAATAATTAAATAAATCTTTTCAAATGCAGCCACTGTCAGGCATATCCACGATCAGTTGTTCGGCATCACTGCTTAGATTTTCTTCTCTAGCTATCCATCTTCAAAACAGTTTCACAAGTAATAGATCTCGCGACATCTTTTTGTTGCCAGGCACAGGATGATTTGAGCGATGCTTTTGGATCACTGGCGTTGCACATCATTCCAGGGTTGCTTTGCCGAAATGTGCTTTTCAGCTCTTTAGAGAGAGAGAGAGAGGAGAGAGAGAGAGAGAGAGAGAGAGAGAGAAGGAGAGGGAGGAGAGGGAGGAGAGAGAGAGAGAGAGAGAGAAAGAGGAGGAAGAGGAGAGGAGAGGAGGGAGAGGGAGGAGAGAGAGAGAGAGAGAGAGAGAGAGAGAAAGAGGAAGAGAGAGAGAGAGAGAGAGAGTGTTGGGGATATGTTGAGACGGGGAGTTGTGGCGTATGGGTCTATGGATAATAAATAATGCACCTACACCTACACTTACTCAAACACACACACACACACACACACACACACACACACACACACACACACACACACACACACACATGCACACGCGCACGCACACGCACACACACACACACATATACACACACATACACACAAGCACATGCACGCATGCACCCACACACATACACGCACACACTGCACTGCAAAAGCTGGTGCCCATCGTACGGCTCCTGTTGAAATCAGTCTTAGGCGTAGGGTGAACACAGTGCATATTATTTCTAACTGAAGATGCTTGATTGTGAAATGGAAACAAGTAAAACAAACACCACCATCCCTCTTTCCCCTCCACAAAATACAGTTAACGTAACACCTGTAGCTGGGCTCCAGACTTTCTTCCAGTCTTGATTCCTTTTAACGTATCTCGGTGTTGTGAAATCTTTACATATGACGGTGCATGGTGTAATGTAGCCTACAACACTATGTGTGCCCGGAACGCTTGATAATCATCATCAAGTCATGATAAAATACTGGCTAATTCAAGAAATTTTAAGGATAATTCTCTACTCAGTCCGCGAAAGACACAGACAAACAAATTACAAGACAGTTTGTCTGTCCTCCGTTTTTGGCGGACTCACTAAGAATTCTTCTTAAAATTTGTTTCACTTTCCGACTCCACTCACCTCACTTTGAATCTAATTCAAGAAAAAAAGAATGTGTACTGAATCGCGCTGGCTGTGTATATCCCAGACTGGGTGTGCGAATGATGTGAGAGGGTGGGTGAGTGGGGGGAGGTGGACGTGGAGCACAGTGGCGAAAGTGGAGGGGATCGGCCGTCGGGAATGACAGAGGGTGGGGAGGGGGGGGGTGTGAAGGGAGGATGGCTGGATGAGAGGCTGGAAGTCGGGGTATGTGGGACGGAAGGTAGCCTTCGTCGCAACACCCTACCATTCACCCGTGTGGTCATATCACTCACTCACACGGAGACCGGAAATGTAGCACTGATATCGCCCGCCATCAATACGCCATTAGTCCCCGGCCTCAAGTCATGTATATGTCTGGCCAGTCAGCTAATTGTATCAGGACCATAAAGACCCTCATATTTCTATTCCCCTGTCTCTGTCCCGACCGTCACCCCGTAATCTCTCTCCCAACCCAGGCCCGTGGCCAGTCAGAAATGAATGGGGCATGAGGGGGATAAGTTGTTTCGGACAATGAAGAAGAATGGGTTCAGTATATCGCCACTTGTGAGTGTCATGTCTTCTGTACAGAATATGAAGAGCGTCAACGGGGATAGACGCAATGGGTGCCTAGATGATTCACTAGCAGAGAGCACTGAGTTTGCACTACATCTTTAGAGTTCAAATCCAGCTGCCACCGAACTTCAACAAGAAGAATTCAATTCTGAGTGATCATCCTGACGAGTTGTCATTTGGGTAGTGTCAGTGAGGTAGTGTGTGTGTAGTAGGGGTAGGTGCATTGTTTATTATTCATTGACCGCATATGGCACAACTCCCCCCCCTTTTTCCCCCAATCAGACTGCAAGAGGGGAGTGACACATTCAGACATTTTATTTCTAAAGGCAAGCTGAGCAGCGGAACGTAGTACTTGTTGAATGGAACTGATGGATGAAGGAGGCAAACCAGCCAAGAGAAAGGGCCAAACAGCTATCAGCAGGATAAACATGGTGTTGTCACCAAATTGACCATCAACCTTTCTGTTCCACCATCCATGCAATCAACACAATGATCACAATACCGTCACCTATCAGTCTCACCAGTAACCTCCCTATCCACAGAAACATGAACGCCAGCAGACCTCCAACCTTTGCACAGTCCAGCCCCTCTACAAATGCCGACAGCTCTGTCTAGACGACTGGGGCAGCTCAGGACCATGGTTCATGTCTGTCTGTCTTTCTCTCCACTGATACACTCTGTCGCCAGTTCCCAAAACGTAGTTTGCGCCAACCAGCTTTGCCTTTCTTTCCATGGGTTTGTCACTTCCTAACTCTTTTAGTCCTGCTGATCAGATCAGTCCAATTTTTCTGCTTTGACTTTTCAGCCTTGCTTTCTTATTTCAGACTCCTAAATCTTAGCTCTCTCCATCTCCCCCTTACCCCCCCCCCCCCCCTACCACATTAGTTTGTGAATCCAAAGCCTTCACCATGTTAACCCAGGTTTTTCTGGCCTGTTGCATGAGTGTGTTTTATAGTTTCATTCCCCACCCCCCCCCCCCCTTATCCTCTTGTATCCCCTCCCACCCCACCCCCTTCCCAACATCCTTTCCTGCGGTATCATTCATATTTTTTGTAAAACCAGCATGCAGATCCAGGATTTTTTAGTCTTGGATTGAAGGTTCCGTTTGAGGTAACCAGCTCTCATGTTTTCTTTAGTCATGGGAGTTGACGGAGAGGAAGCTGATGCCAGTAGTGACATTTGGTGTACCATTCTTAGGTTTGGTTGATGTTTGAAATTGCATTTGCATGAATGTACACACACACCACACACACACACACACACACACACACACACACACACACACACACACACACACACACACTCATGAACACACACACATGCACACACATAGACACACACAAACACACACACACACACTCATGCACACACACACACACACACACACACACACACACACACACACACACACACACACACACAAAGGAGAGTGCATGCAAGCGTGGTACCATGTTCAAATAAACAGAGACA
>CM065722.1:63716541-63724041 GCA_033310375.1 Conus canariensis | reverse complement strand
TGCCGAATCTTAAAAATGCAATTGATTCAGCAAATAAAATGAAAAGCAGCACAGAGAAAAATGAGGGTGACGAAAGGAAACTTGTAACTGTACCAAAAAAGAACAGTGTCCCCTAAGCAACAAATGCCTTTACAACAACATTGTGTACCAAGCCACTGTAACATCAGAGAACGCAAAAGAAACATATGTAGGTATCACTGAAAACCAATTCAAAACTAGATATGCAAACCATAAACAATCATTCAACAAAGAAAGATATAAAAACCAAACAGAACTGAGTAAATACATTTGGAAACTTAAAAGTGAAAACACAGACTACAACATATCTTGGAAAATCTTAAAAAGAGCAGCACCATACAATAATATTTCAAAAAAATGTAATCTATGCCTTACAGAGAAATACATTATACTATGTAAACCACAATTAGCAACTTTAAACATTAGAACAGAAATGGTTAACAATTGCAGACACAGATGGAAGTTTTTATCAGTGAATAAAATCAAAAACACCTGAGAAACACATGTAGCACGGGGAAAAAAACAACAACAGCAAGCTATATATATATATATATATATATATATATATATATATATATATATATATATATATATATATACCATAATTGAAAGAAACGACTCCAAACAAGTTTGTTTTTTCTCTAATATTGCGGCCGCATGGCCATCCTCAAGGGCTTTATAGCATGTGTATGAACACGACATAACAAAACAAATTTGAAGTGACGCAGTAAGTACACGTAAACACTTGTGCAGCGTCATAATACACAAATTATGACTGAACTGACGCAGTTTGTATTGGAAAAGAAAACACGTCATCACTGTAGTTAAAAATAAAACAAAACAAAATAAAATAAAATAAAGTGGGCTTTTGATATTTTTGCTTTAGTCTTGTTATCTTCAGGATTAAAAGCAGAAAGACAGCAAGAGAGGTGGGGGCGCGGAAGGGGGGGGGGGAGGGTGGGGGGGTTGGGAGGGGGCAGAGGGGAGGGGGAAGGGAAGAAGAGAAGGGGATGGGGTAAACACTCATCGTTGTCCGGCAAGTTTGTCAGTGTGTTGTGTCAGGCATTTCAACACCTACTGATAGCGAGTGTTCAATCCCTGAGGAGCGTAGGTCTTCAGTTTGGCCATCCAGAAGGACTCCCTGCTCAGTCGGTGTGTGTAGCTGTCTGTGTGTTGTTTTTCTATTGGGGTGCATTGAAGATCTGCCAGTGAATGGTTGGTGTTGTTGAAGTGTTGTGTGACCAGGGTGCCAGTGTTTCTGTTGATGTCGGAACGGTGTATGTAGAAACGTTGCTTGAGTGTGTTTCTCGTTTCACCTACGTATTGTGTTGTGGTAGGGCATTGTCTACAGAAGAGCAGGTGGATAAGATTTGAAATTTTAGTTTTTGTCTGATGGTGAATGTCTCTGCTGTGGCCGCTCTGGTGAAAATCTTGGACTGCACTAGGTGACTGGCTCACACAGTTTTTGTCTGATGGTGAATGTCTCTGCTGTGGCCGCTCTGGTGAAAATCTTGGACTGCACTAGGTGACTGGCTCACACAGTTTTTCTCTGATGGTGAATGTCTCTGCTGTGGCCGCTCTGGTGAAAATCTTGGTTAGTTAAAGGCCAGGCTGATGATAACCCCGTGCTGACCGGTTTGACGATGGACAGACAGGTTAGTTAAAGGCCAGGCTGATGATAACACCGTGCTGACCGGTTTGACGATGGACAGACAGGTTAGTTAAAGGCCAGGCTGATGATAACACCGTGCTGACCGGTTTGACGATGGACAGACAGGTTAGTTAAAGGCCAGGCTGATGATAACACCGTGCTGACCGGTTTGACGATGGACAGACAGGTTAGTTAAAGGCCAGGCTGATGATAACACCGTGTTGACCGGTTTGACGATGGACAGACGGTTAGTTAAAGGCCAGGTTGATGATAACACCGTGTTGACCGGTTTGACGATGGACAGACAGGTTAGTTAAAGGCCAGGCTGATGATAACACCGTGCTGACCGGTTTGACGATGGACAGACAGGTTAGTTAAAGGCCAGGCTGATGATAACACCGTGCTGACCGGTTTGACGATGGACAGACAGGTTAGTTAAAGGCCAGGCTGATGATAACACCGTGTTGACCGGTTTGACGATGGACAGACAGGTTAGTTAAAGGCCAGGCTGATGATAACACCGTGTTGACCGGTTTGACGATGGACAGACAGGTTAGTTAAAGGCCAGGCTGATGATAACACCGTGTTGACCGGTTTGACGATGGACAGACAGGTTAGTTAAAGGCCAGGCTGATGATAACACCGTGCTGACCGGTTTGACGATGGACAGACAGGTTAGTTAAAGGCCAGGCTGATGATAACACCGTGCTGACCGGTTTGACGATGGACAGACAGGTTAGTTAAAGGCCAGGCTGATGATAACACCGTGCTGACCGGTTTGACGATGGACAGACAGGTTAGTTAAAGGCCAGGCTGATGATAACACCCGTGCTGACCGGTTTGACGATGGACAGACAGGTTAGTTAAAGGCCAGGCTGATGATAACACCGTGCTGACCGGTTTGACGATGGACAGACAGGTTAGTTAAAGGCCAGGCTGATGATAACACCGTGCTGACCGGTTTGACGGGGGGGGGGGGGGGGGGGGGGGGGGGGGGGGGGGGGGGGGGGGGGGGGGGGGGGGGGGGGGGGGGGGGGGGGGGGGGGGGGGGGGGGGGGGGGGGGGGGGGGGGGGGGGGGGGGGGGGGGGGGGGGGGGGGGGGGGGGGGGGGGGGGGGGGGGGGGGGGGGGGGGGGGGGGGGGGGGGGGGGGGGGGGGGGGGGGGGGGGGGCTGATGATAACACCGTGTTGACCGGTTTGACGATGGACAGACAGGTTAGTTAAAGGCCAGGCTGATGATAACACCGTGCTGACCGGTTTGACGATGGACAGACAGGTTAGTTAAAGGCCAGGCTGTGATGTAACACCGTGCTGTACCGGTTGTGTTGGACGTTGGACAGACAGGTTAGTTAAAGGCCAGGTGTGATGATAACACCGTGCTGACCGGTTTGACGATGGACAGACAGGTTAGTTAAAGGCCAGGTTTGATGTGATAACACCGTGCTGACCGGTTTTGACGATGGACAGACAGGTTAGTTAAAGGCCAGGCTGATGATAACACCGTGCTGACCGGTTTGACGATGGACAGACAGGTTAGTTAAAGGCCAGGTGATGTATAACACCGTGCTGACCGTTGACGATGGACAGACAGGTTAGTTAAAGGCCCGAGGATAACACCGTGTGACGGTTGACGATGGACAGACAGGTTAGTTAAAGGCAGGTGATGATAACACCGTGCTGACCGTTTGACGATGGACAGACAGGTTAGTTAAAGGCAGGTGATGATAAACGTGTGACCGTTTGACGATGGACAGACAGGTTAGTAAAGGCCAGGCTGATGATAACACCGTGCTGACGGTTTGCGATGGACAGACGGTTAGTTAAAGGCCAGGCTGATGATAACACCGTGTGACGTTTGCGATGGACAGACGTTAGTTAAAGGCAGTGATGATAACACCGTGTGACCGGTTGACGATGGACAGACAGGTTAGTTAAAGGCCAGCTGATGATAACCGTGCTGACGGTTTGACGATGGACAGACAGGTTAGTTAAAGGCCAGTGATGATAACACCGTGTGACGGTTTACGATGGACGACAGTTGTTTAAGCCAGGTGATGATAACACGGCTGCCGGTTGACGATGGACAGACGGTTAGTTAAAGGCAGGTGTGATAACACCGTGCTGACCGGTTGACGATGGACAGACAGGTTAGTTAAAGGCCAGGTGATGATAACACCGTGTGACCGTTGACGATGGACGACAGTTGTTAAAGGCCAGGTGTGTAACACGTGTGACCGGTTTGAGTGGACAGACAGGTAGTTAAAGGCCAGGCTGATGATAACACCGTGTGACCGGTTTGACGATGGACAGACAGGTTAGTTAAAGGCAGGTGATGATAACACCGTGTGACGGTTTGACGATGACAGACAGTTAGTTAAAGCCAGGTGATGATAACACCGTGTGACCGTTTGAGATGGACAGACAGGTTATTAAAGCCAGGCGTGATTAACACCGTGCTGACGTTTGACGATGGACAGACGTTTGTTAAAGCCAGGCTGATGATAACACCGTGTTGACCGGTTTGACGATGGACAGAGGTTAGTTAAAGGCAGGTGATGATAACACGTGTGACCGGTTGACGATGGCAGAAAAGGTTAGTTAAAGGCCAGGTGATGATAACACCGTGTGACCGGTTTGCGATGGACAGACAGGTAGTTAAAGGCCAGGTGATGATAACACCGTGTGACCGGTTTGCGATGGACAGACAGGTTAGTTAAGCAGGTGATGATAACACCGTGTGACCGTTTGACGATGACAGACAGGTTAGTTAAAGGCCAGGCTGATGATAACACCGTGTTGACCGGTTTGACGATGACAGACAGGTGTTAAGCCAGTTGATGATAACACCGTGTTGACCGGTTTGACGAGGACAGACAGGTTAGTTAAAGGCCAGGTGATGATAACACCGTGCTGACCGGTTTGACGATGGACAGACAGGTTAGTTAAAGGCCAGGTGATGATAACACCGTGTGACCGGTTTGACGATGGACAGACAGGTTAGTTAAAGGCCAGGCTGATGTAACACCGTGTTGACCGGTTTGACGATGGACAGACAGGTTAGTTAAAGGCCAGGTGATGATAACACCGTGTTGACCGTTTGACGATGGACAGACAGGTTAGTTAAAGGCCAGGTTGATGATAACACCGTGCTGACCGGTTTGACGATGGACGACAGGTTAGTTAAAGGCCAGGTGATGATAACACCGTGTGACGGTTTGACGATGGACAGACAGGTTAGTTAAAGGCCAGGTGATGATAACACCGTGTGACCGGTTTGACGATGGACAGACAGGTTAGTTAAAGGCAGGCTGATGATAACACCGTGTGACCGTTTGACGATGGACAGACAGGTTAGTTAAAGCCAGGTGATGATAACACCGTGCTGACCGTTTGACGATGGACAGACAGGTTAGTTAAAGGCCAGGCTGATGATAACACCGTGCTGACCGGTTTGACGATGGACAGACAGGTTAGTTAAAGGCCAGGCTGATGATAACACCGTGTGACCGGTTTGACGATGGACAGACAGGTTAGTTAAAGGCAGGTTGATGATAACACCGTGCTGACCGTTTGACGATGGACAGACAGGTTAGTTAAAGGCCAGGTGATGATAACACCGTGTGACCGGTTTGACGATGACAGACAGGTTAGTTAAAGGCCAGGCTGATGATAACACCGTGTGACCGGTTTGCGATGGACAGACAGGTTAGTTAAAGGCCAGGCTGATGATAACACCGTGTTGACCGTTTGACGATGATAACACCGTGTGACCGTTTGACGATGGACAGACAGGTTAGTTAAAGCCCAGGTGATGATAACACCGTGCTGACCGTTTGACGATGGACAGACAGGTTAGTTAAAGGCAGGCTGATGATAACACCGTGTTGACGTTTGACGATGGACAGACAGGTTAGTTAAGGCCAGCTGATGATAACACGTGCTGACCGGTTTGACGATGGACAGACAGGTTAGTTAAAGGCCAGGCTGATGATAACACGTGTGACCGGTTTGACGATGGACAGACAGGTTATTAAAGCAGGCTGATGATAACACCGTGTGACGGTTTGACGATGGACAGACAGTTAGTTAAGCCAGGCTGATGATAACACCGTGTGACCGGTTTGACGATGGACAGACAGGTTGTTAAGGCAGTGATGATAACACCGTGTGACCGGTTTGACGATGGACAGACAGGTTAGTAAAGGCCAGGCTGATGATAACACCGTGTGACGGGGGGGGGGGGGGGGGGGGGGGGGGGGGGGGGGGGGGGGGGGGGGGGGGGGGGGGGGGGGGGGGGGGGGGGGGGGGGGGGGGGGGGGGGGGGGGGGGGGGGGGGGGGGGGGGGGGGGGGGGGGGGGGGGGGGGGGGGGGGGGGGGGGGGGGGGGGGGGGGGGGGGGGGGGGGGGGGGGGGGGGGGGGGGGGGGGGGGGGGGGGGGGGGGGGGGGGGGGGGGGGGGGGGGGGGGGGGGGGGGGGGGGGGGGGGGGGGGGGGGGGGGGGGGGGGGGGGGGGGGGGGGGGGGGGGGGGGGGGGGGGGGGGGGGGGGGGGGGGGGGGGGGGGGGGGGGGGGGGGGGGGGGGGGGGGGGGGGGGGGGGGGGGGGGGGGGGGGGGGGGGGGGGGGGGGGGGGGGGGGGGGGGGGGGGGGGGGGGGGGGGGGGGGGGGGGGGGGGGGGGGGGGGGGGGGGGGGGGGGGGGGGGGGGGGGGGGGGGGGGGGGGGGGGGGGGGGGGGGGGGGGGGGGGGGGGGGGGGGGGGGGGGGGGGGGGGGGGGGGGGGGGGGGGGGGGGGGGGGGGGGGGGGGGGGGGGGGGGGGGGGGGGGGGGGGGGGGGGGGGGGGGTTTTTTTTTTTTTTTTTTTTTTTTTTTTTTTTTTTTTTTTTTTTTTTTTTTTTTTTTTTTGACGATGGACAGAAAGCAGTTAGTAAAGGCCAGGTGATGATAACACCGTGTTGACCGGTTTGACGATGGACAGACAGGTTAGTTAAAGGCCGGTGATGATACACCCCGTTGACCGGTTTTACGATGACAGACAGGTAGTTAAGGCCAGGCTGGTATAACACCGTGTTGACCGTTTGACGATGGACAGACAAGGTTAGTTAAAGGCCAGGCTGATGATAACACGTGTTGACCGGTTTGACGATGGACAGACAGGTTAGTTAAAGGCCAGGCTAGTGATAACACGTGCTGACCAGGTTTTGACGGTGGACAGACAAGGTTAGTTAAAGGGGCCAGTGATAACACCGTGTTGACCGGTTGCACGGTTGGACAGACAGAAGTTAGTTAAAGGCCAGGCTGATGATAACACCGTGTGACCGGTTTGACGATGGACAGACAGGTTAGTTAAAGGCCAGGTTGATGATAACACCGTGTTGACCGGTTTGACGATGGACAGACAGGTTAGTTAAAGGCCAGGTGATGATAACACCGTGCTGACCGGTTTGACGATGGACAGACAGGTTGTAGTTAAAGGCCAGGTGCTGATGATAAACCGTGTGAACCGTTTATCGACAATGGACAGAAAATACACAGTCTGTTTTTCAACAATAAATCTTTCACATAGATGTTTTAAGATGGATTTCGACGGTCCCCGTCTGTTGCTAGTGAAGGATTTCACGTTCAGAATCTACCAGATCTAGTTGCAAAGTGAGACGACTGCAGGCGGAAATTTGAACAAATCTTAAATAAATGTTAGCGAACTGCCAAGAGAAACGTGGACAAACTAGTCACAAGACAAAACACGACGCGTTTCGACCTCTTAGGTCTTCTTCAGGCAAGACACAAACAAACAGGACAATGAAAATGAACGAGTTTGTCACTTAGCTTAGATCTCTTCA
>CM065722.1:63679041-63699041 GCA_033310375.1 Conus canariensis | reverse complement strand
ACAATTTGAGAAGGGCAGATAATTTTCAGTGGGAAAGGCGAGCTTTTGTAATAAGAAAAGAAAAGCTTGTTTGAATTAATAGTCACTAGTTCTTCACCCATTGTTCACAACTGGTAATTAGGAACACTGATTTTTCTTATGAAAAGCAAACAACGGCACATTTTTCCTGCGGTTTTCGAACCAGGAATCTCAGACGTAACCATTCTTGCATTCTAACCACTCGACCACAAGGCACTGGAGCTGTTAATCTGAAGTGTGAAGCGAGGTGTAACTCACACACTTACTCTACCGTTTGTAGTCTGACGTGGACTATTTTGAAGAGCTGGCCAGCAATAGATGAAGGAAAACCCCACCACTCCACCAGGCATCGCAGAGAGCTGTACACAGCCAGCCTACAAACAACCTCGCCCAGAACCTGAGGTCCCCCAAATGACAAGGCTATAACACTTCAGCAGCCTGACTATCGTCGATTGGAGAGGCCTACAGGAGCAAATAGCTCAATCAAATGTGCCCTATACAGCGAATTTAAAGGTAGAGTAACACGAATCACACACACAAAACACACACACACACCACACACACACACACACACACACACACACACACACACACACACTCACTCACTCACCACACACACACACACACACACACACACACACACACAACCAACACACACACAACACACAACACAAACACACACACACACACCCACCACGCACGGACGCACGCACGCACACATGCATGCACCACACCCCCCCCCACTCCCCCTCCCCCCCCCCCACACACACAAGGTATACACAATCCAGCCGTATTATGGACTCGCCAAGTCCCTCATTTACCTTACAACCAAGTTCGGGCAAGCAACTCGTAGCCTGAGCTGGGAAGACGCCAGCCCTGCAACGGTACCCAGCCTTTGACAGACACTTCTCCCAGTCCCCCAGTACTTATACATCATCACTTCAGTCATGGCAGTCGCCTGTTGCAGCAGCATCGTCCCGGTCGCTTCGATTGTTATCTTGTGAAACTACCGAAGAGTCTTGGAGGAGCGTGGAGGCGATCGGTACTGAACGTTGGTGTTTAGGTACTAAAAGAGTATTGACTGAGCTGCTTGCGGACTCGGTGGAAAGTAGCCGTTGTGTGCATAGACCAGAGGGCGCTCTACACACACATACCCACACACGCACGCACGTACGCACGAAACCCATGCACACACACACACACACACACACACACACACACACACACACACACACGCATGCATGCACGCACGCACGCACGCACCGCCCCCCCCCCCCCCCCCCCCCACACACACACACGCACACCGATTTCCTCATCATTCGAATGATTGTATGTGTTTAGACTTTTTTTTGTAAGAGGTCAAAATGTCTGCGTCTTTTACAGTCTGGTTGAGCATAAGCCATTGCACTGTAATATACGTCACATAGTGATTATTATTTTTTTAATTGTATGGGTATGCGTACACATGCTCTTATTTTCATAGGAAAATTGAAGAGTATTCATTTCTGTAGAGTGTGAGTGTGCACGCATCCATACTCATCAATGGGACTGGTTTCTAATTAAAATTAAGTGTACGTGTAGAGTGCAGCCGACTTGACTGGGAATCCGTAGCATCATCTTCGTCATCCTCATCCTCATCCTCATCGATGAGCACGAAAAGTCTAAAAGTTCTCCGGCCATTCATGCCCTGCAGTGATGCTGACCCCAGTATCGGTTCCCTTTCCACCACATCTATGGCCCAGGTTTGAGTCTGTCAGGGTCACCGGTATCGGCAAATTCAGAGGGGGCGCGGGGCGGGGAGGGGGCTGTCGTTGGACGGACGTGGTGGCGCCCTCCGGAGGGAGAGCTCACTCACGCCGGCTCCGCGACTAAGCAATTATTGTCGTCAGTAGGGGCTTAGTAGGTGGCGTCCTGCGTACGTTGGATCAGAACAGGCGCCACTGAACACCACCGAAGTAACTCGGCAGCAGTGCAGTGTCTCATGGGGTGGGTTGCCTCATGACGACTTGACATTGACTGCTCCTCGTGGACTGCCGGTGCCGGGGTTGCGGCGGGACGGATCGGGCTGTGGCTGTGGATCGGGAGTCGGAATGAGCGCCGTGGGTGCACTGCCACTGAGGTGGCACAGAAGCTGAGACAGGAAAAAGAAGTACGGATGCCTACACAGCCGCATAATATAGAAAGGCTTGAAGTTCGGGTTTTGTTGTTGCTTACTTGTTGTTTTTTGTTTTCAAGAAACAACTTACTTTTGGACAAAATATGGGTGTATGGATAATCAGAATAATAGTTTGATAATGAAAGTAATAGTAATGATGATAATAATGATACTAGTAATAATAACAACATCAAGAAAAAGAAGAAGAAGAGGAGGAGGAGGAGGAGGAAGAAGAAGAAGAAGAAGAAGAAGAAGAAGAAGAAGAAGAAGAAGAAGAAGAAGAAGAGTAACAACGATAACAGTAACAGAATTTTCCCCCGGAAGAACAAAACCTGTGCATGTTTTGATGGTATAACAATAATAGTAATAACAATTATAATGATGATAATAATAATAGAAATATTAATGATAACAACAATAATGATGATGATAATAATAATAATGATAATAATAATGACGGTGATGATGATGATGATGATGATGATGATAACAACATCATCAACAACAACAACAACAACAATAATAATAATGATAATGATAATAATAATAATAATAATGATAACAGTAATAGAATTTTCACCAGGAAGAACCAAACCTGTGCAAGTGTTTATGGTTTGAAGGCAGGTCTTGGGGCGGTCAGAAATAGGTGAACTCGTGGCTGCTTCATCATGAAACAAAAGAAAGAAGGTTTCTGGGGGATCTTTGTGATGAAGACAGTATTTTCTTATAGTGCCTAATGCATCACTGTGACCAGCAGTCAGTTCCACTGTGGATACCCGGTGCTCCCAGGACAACCTCTTCTTAGTATCACTGACCGTCTCCGCCCTACGGATGCTGATGTTTTGGCATCTATGTCATCAGTCGTTTTTTATTGATCGTCGTTGTTGCTTGTTACTTTTTCAAGAGGTAGCCCCCCCCCCCCCCCCCCCCCATACCTTCCTTTCCGTTCCCGGCATGTTGACAGCCCGGAGGAGGTTTTGTGTGGGTTGGCTCGAATGTAATGATAAAAGGTTTTAAAGACTATTAGAGTCTTTAGAAAAGCAGTTAATGACTCAGAATCAAAACTTACTTGGAGAATATTTCGACAGGGTCGCCCTGTCTTCATCAGCTCACTGTTGCTGTTGTGGCAGCGAGGCCTGGTGGGGCGACTGTCGCTGCCACAACAGCAACAGTGAGCTGATGAAGACAGGGCGACCTTGTCGAAATATTCTCCACGTAAGTTTTGATCTGTCATTAACTATTTTCTAATGTTGAATCCAGAATCCAGAAACCTAATTCTTATTTATTAGAGTCTTGGTTGCCAGCTCAAGTTGTTGCCGTCTTATTTTTAGTTCACGTTTGATTTCGATGGCGTTTTCCATATCTATACGTTGCAGGTGTATTCAATAGCGGAAAACCATCAAGGCCAAATGATAAAGACTATTTAATGACAGATCCGGACTGTAATAAGGGCAGCAGACAATTTGTCTGAACGTTCTGTTGTGTTCTATGCTAATTTTGTGTGACGCTATTTCATAATGTACTAATTTGTCACTCTAGTGAACTGTCAGCTACGTACATCTATCTATCTATCCATCTATCTATCTATCTTCCTATCTATCCCAGGGCACAACATCAGCCTTAAGCTCGTTGCTTTGCCGAAATGTTTTTTGTTTGTTTGTTTGTTGCAAATTTGCTCTGTTGAAACCAAACCGGATGACTTAGAACTTACAAAACGGTCGAAAGGAAATCTTAAATGAGTGAGAGAACACTAAAAAGTAAATAACGAAGAAGAAGGATTAGTCTTGCTCCCATGATGAAATAAATACGTAAGTCCAAAGATATGCTGCTTATGACATGGAATCACCTACGTGCTACCAGATATGACAGCACAGAGCACACAGAACCAACAAACAATGTCTCCTTCTTTGTTCTATGTGCTCTGCTTTGTCATGTCTTCTAGCGGGTGTTGTAAGCAGCGTTCGTTTGAACATAGGGGCGTGTGTTTCTATCATCATGGGAGCAAGAGTTTTTTCCCTGCTTGTTCCTCATCAAAACGGTTGTTTCGGTTTTTTTGGTTTTTTTTTAGTTATTTGCAGATTAGACGCGTGCCATATGTGTACTCTGCATAATTATTGTATTTTTCACTCCATCCCAACATCCCTAAGGGGGCCAAAAGGAAAAACAAGTCTTTGCTTGACAAGATCCATTTCTTCTCACAAGATTTGTTGCGAAAGTTCTGCTGTTTTGCTGCCCCCGTGTGCCCGGTCTTGTTGAAGACAGACGCCCTGTCGCTATAGACACAGCGTCCCAAGAGCGGGAAAGTAAACCCTCCACGTGGTCAAACACAGCGTGTTATGTACACACGAAGACACACCAGAATGTGGATCTTTTGAATTCAGTGTTTCGTCACTTCTACGCCTGGAAACCTCATAATTGTTATGTTAGCAACTCCCACATCACCTCCCTTACACTACCGCGCGCACAAAACACACACACATACACATAACACACACACACACACACACACACACACACACACACACACACACACAAGAGGCATGCACGCACGCACGCACACGCACGACAAACACACAATCACACACACATACACAATCACACACACATACACAGACACGGACACAGACAGACAGACAGACAGACAGACAGACACACACACACACACACACACCACACACACACACACACAGAGGCATGCACGCACGCACGCACGCACAAACACACAATCACACGCACACATACACAATCACACACACACACACACATACACACACACTGACACACAAACACACACGCACGCACGCACACACACACACACACACACAACACACACACACACACACACACACACACACACACACACACACACACACCCCTCCCCATCGTCCGTCTCATTTAGAAGCCCTGCAGTCAAGCGGTTGAAGCGTTCAGCTGCACAGGTGAATGTGGTGAGTTGGAGCCACTCACACGGACCGATTTCAATCAAGGGCTTGGACACCTCTCTCTCCAACCAGTGGTATATGCAAAAATGGTGCCGGAATAGCACCGATGGTAGAGCTCTGGACTCATGATCCCGGTGATCCTGGGGTTAAGGGTTTGAGTCTGCGCTAGGCTGTTTAGGTACAGAGGTGATTTTTTTTCCTCAGAGTTAACATCGGTTCTGACTCCTGTCTGTTCTGAACGAAACTTACCAAACCGAGGTTGGTTCCGTGTGTTGACGTCAGCAAAACATCTTGCACACACGTCCAACACAACTTTGAGAAGAGAAGACCAATTTGACGATGGATGACACGTGCACATATATAGCATGCACCCACCTTGATGAAATCGGATGAATGAATGAAAGATGGAGTGACGGATGTTCTGTTGAATTACACGGAAAGTGTCCCAGTGTCGCGCCGGCAGGCAGATCTTCAGTCGGCTCCATCCTGGTAACCAGCTCGTTGTAGAACCGAGAGCGTGGATTGTATGGCGCCAAGACCTGTCGCCTCTAACCAAGGATAGGTACTGTATGAGTACTCTCTATGATGATGATGATGATGATGACGACGACGACGACGACGACGACGACGACGACGACGACGACGAGATGATGGAAGACGAACGACGACCACAACAATCACAACAACAAGAACGATGATGATAACAACAACAACAATAATGATAATGATAATAATATGATAATAATAATAATAATAGTAATAATAACGATGATAATAATAATAATAATGATAATAATAATAAAGACGTAACAACAACAATGATAAATAATAATAATAGTATAATAATAACGATAATATAATAATAATAATAATAATAACAATAAATAATAATAATAAAGACGTACCTGATTTAGTTCAGGCTATGTGAAGCAGCAGAGGGTAAAGGCCAGGTCCTACCTCCCATAGTCACGTGCATTAGACACAGTACACCTGTCTCTTTCCCGACACAGTACACCTCTCTGTCGACACAGTACAACCTCCTCTCTCTCTCTCTCTCGACACAGTACAACTCTCTCTCTCTCTTCTGTCTGTCTGTCTGTCTGTCTGTCTCTGTCTCTCTTCTCTCTCCTCTCTCTCTCTCTCTCTCTGGAGTCAGCATTTGTACAGAATCGACCTGACCCAAGCTTTTAGAAATCGCTTTCATCCAAGTCCAGCATGTGACCACAGGCGTTAGAAATAATTTGAAGCAAAAACAAATAAAGAAACTTGCAGGCATGCTTAATCCAATCAGATTCTTTCGTAGAGGAGTTGGCCACCGGGCGCAGATTGGATGAATGGCAAATGAAAATGCACAAATAAATATAGATAAGAAAAAAAGCAAGCAAACAAGCACATCTCCCCTATAGTGAAGCTAGGAGCTCTCGCTCGGGAACAAACAAGAAGAAGAAGAAGAAGAAGAGGGGGAGGAAGAGAAAGACGAGAAGAAAGAAGGAAAGAGAGAAAGAATGAAAGAAAGAAGGAGAAGAAGAAGACGAAGACGACGACGATGACGACGACGACGACGACGACAAAGAAGAAGAAGAAGAAGGAAGAGGAGGAGGAAGAAGAAGAGGAAGTAGAAGAAGAAGGAGGAGGAGGGGGGGGAGGAGGAGGAGGAGATAGATCAGAAAGACGAAGGAGGAAAGGAAGAAAGAAAGAAGGAAAGAAGACAATGAAGAAGAAAGAAGAAAGAAGAAGAAGAAGAAGAAGAAGAAGAGAGGAGGAGGAGGAAAGACGAAGAAGAACGAAGAAGTGAAGAAGAAGAAGAAGAAGAAGAAGAAAAAGAAGGAGGAGGAGGAGGGGAGGGGGTAGTAAATAGAAGAGAAGGAGAGAAGGGAAGAAGAGGAGGAAGATCTTACACACAGACAGACAGACTTCCAAGCGATACCCTGCTGCACAGTGTTTTGTCATCGCGCATGGTAACACAAGGACGCTGGCCATTTCCGTCTCACTTGCCGCTGAGATCACCCAGGACAGGATAATTGGTTCAGGCGGCGGTGTCCAAGTTGGGGTTTAATGAGTTTCTGTGGGCCCTTCCTGACCAGCCAGATGGGATCAACCCGGGATTTCAGACCGGATTTCCTCAAAAAAACAAATCAGGCTTAATTTATAAAAACGCACCAGATGAGAACCTCCCTGCACAAGAAGCTCTGAAAGGCATTCGCTGAAATGGGCTGTGTTCAGCGATTTGATAACGTTTGCCTCGCAGGTGTTTAATGCGTACTCTTCCCGGCTGATGTAATGTTTCCTGTCGTTTGCAATCTGTCAAGTTCCAACGAAGGCTGAAAGTCAAACAAGCAAGCAAACAAAACTAAGAAAAACGAAAAGACAACCATGGAGTCAAAATGTCGTTTGGTAGCGACGCCTAACGCTAGTGTAGCGGAATGTTTCATGAAACAAGGGACAACTCCAAATAGAACTGCAACTTTCCACAAACACTGACAGTCGGAATTGCATAGGCTTGAATCGTCATGTAACCTTAACATAGTTGATAAGACACTATTCTGAATGAATGCTAATAATATCGAAACAGAAGCGATGATCTGGTCGGCAAAGTGTACGACAGGTTAGAAGAAAAAGATACACTTCAAAGGTGCGGGTGGGATCCAGAGAAGTACTGTCCTCAACTGCCGAACAAACCAGCTGGGAGCAGTCCTGCACCATCTTCGGAAGCTTGTGCTGTGTTCACACATAGAGTGCGGGCAATGTTAATATATGACTTACTAAAAACACAGATGGACACACAGGACAAAACAACCTGACGATTATGCATTCTTTTTAGATCGCTATTGAGACTTCAGACTATTACTCCTTAAAAGTAAACACAGCAAAGAAAAAGAAAACAGGGGAAAAAAACCATGATAACAAACAGCCGGGAATTGTTTTCCCCGGTGTAACTGTCGACTATCTGTTTGGCATTGACATCCTATTTCCTGTAGACAAAAAACTTGAAGGAAGCCGTTCATTCCCCTCTTCAAAGTTTTAACCACGTGATACTGAATTTAGATGTATTTACACACACACACACACACACACACACACACACACACACACACACACACACACACACACACACGCACGCACGCATACACACGCACGCATACGTATACACGCACGCACGGACACACGCACGCACGCACGCACGCACGCACGCACACACACACTCACACGCGCGCACGCACACACAGACACACAGACACACGACACACACACACACACACACACACACACACACACACACACGCGCGCGCACGCGCGCGCGCGCGCGCGCGCGCGCGTGTTCCTTGTCATGACTTAAGTGAGAAATGCTACATAGTTTGTCAGTTACATCTTTGTCAGGCTAAGGTAAATGTAGTATTTTGCTTGCCTTTTGTGATCAATTGTTTCCCTGAAATTTTCCTCGCTTATTTCAGACAGACTATTGGAAATGTTGCTTTACTTCCTTTTCGTATTTTCTGTCCTTTTTTCATATTTTGGATTGCTTGTCCCATGCTGCTTTTAAACGAATGTTTCCAATAAAGTCGGATGCATTGAATATGCTGCAAAAATCGAGCAGTCTGAAGTTGATCTGAAATTTGATTATTTAGAAGTATTCCATGACCGACGATTGATTTCATGTGATGTCTATATTGTTCCCATTTGTCCCGATAACTCTTTTTTCTTTGACTCGAAGATGTCTTTTCTTGTCTTATTTATTTATTTTTTTAGCATTTCCGAAACGTTTGCCGGGTTTTCGTTGAGTCGAACACAAGTTCTCTACCACTGCCACGCAAGGAAAAAAGAAAACCTCCCTGAATTCAACCAGCAGATCCCACTCTCGAAAAACAACATCAACAACAAAAAGACCTGAATTATTGACCACTGTGATCTCACCGGTCCACACACAGGCTTGTTAGCTTTCGATCGGTTGTTTCTAATGCCACGGGATACGGGGCTTAGCCTGGAGGCTAGGGAGGGGGGGGGGGGATGGATGAGATGTGTGGACCCGGAGACAAAACGGTCCGGGGCCAGAGGAAGATGAAATCTTGTTCATCACGTTACTGATCCTGCAGCGGCTGTAAATGATGTTAGCTAGGAGATTGATATATACTACATACGGGAGGTCTGGGTCTGTAGGGTGTGTGTGTGTGTGTGTGTGTGTGTGTGTGTGTGTGTGTGTGGTGTGTGTGTGTTGTGTGTTGTGTATGTGTGTGTGTGTGTGTGTGTGTGTGTGTGTGTATGTGTGTGTGTGTGTGTGTGAGAGAGAGAGAGAGAGAGAAGAGAGAAAGAGAGAGAAAGAGAGAGAGAGAGAGAGAGAGGAGAGAGTGAGTGTGTGTGTGTGATTGTGTGTATTTGTGATGTGGTGCGTGCATGTGCTGGTGTGTGTGTGTGTGTGTGTTGTGTCGTGCGTGCATGTGTGTGTGTGTGTGTGTGCGCGCCGCGCGCGTACGCGCACTTTACCGTGCTTTAATTTGCATTGTTTGACTTATGTCAACCTCATTTCACAAAAACATTTTTCTTGGACAGTTCATACAACTGCTCGACTCAAATCAGTTCCAAAAGTGAATGTTTGAGAACGATAAGCTCTTCGCATCTCAAACACTTCTTCCTAAACTGGCGATACACAGGCTACTAGAAACAGCAACAACAGTAATATTTCAAAGGGGCTGAAGTGTCCCTGCAGTTAAAAAGAAGTGAAGAGAACTTATCAATACTAACATTGAAACAATTTTGTCGTAGCTGTCGTTTGACAGTGAGCTAAGTAAGTAAGTGCTTTTCCATACAGAAACATGGGAACAACATGGAATTTTTTTTAACAAGCCTTTCTTAAACATTGAATACATCTTTTCTTTAAGTATTTGGCAAAAAAAGGGAAGACAAATGAAGCAACAGCAGCAACAACAAAACCCCACGGTTGGCATGACTTGGGATACGTTCATAGTAACGTATATGCTAACATAGGGCAGAGCGCTGTACTGAAGTATAATATTGTGTGAGGGGGTGGGGGGGTGGGGTGGGGGTGGGGAGGTGCTAGAGGGGAGAACATACATTTATAAGCATACGTTTGAGAGAGAGAGGAGAGAGAGAGAGGAGAAGAGAGAGAGAGAGAGAGAGAGAGAGAGAGATTCGGATGATGAATCATCCGAAGAGAGAGAGAGAGAGAGCAGAAGAAGAGAGAGAGAGAGAGAGAGAGAGAGAGAGAGAGAGAGAGAGAGAGGGGGATATATGAACGGACAAACAGGGTAACAAGAGTGGGCTAGATAGTGAGCAAGCTTAGAATTGCATTTGTTCTCGTCATACATTGTTCTGTAAATGCGGGTTTAGGAGCAAAGTATTCAAATTGTCTTACGATGCGTCACCACAATGCTTTAATTAAATCACCGAAATGGCATGATTTAAGAATCCCATTAAACAAACATTGAGAGAAATTAAGTAGTTGTATATCGACCATTTGGCACAAAAATCAATACCACTCGAGCTTACTTTCACATTGAAAGCTTAATATTTTTCAAAAATGTACAAATTGCGGAAGGCTGGTTTCTCGCTCGCATTCATACCACGTAATTCCCCCGAAGTCGGAGTGTGGCTGCCCAGTGGCGGGGTAATCAAAAACGGTCACACACGTAATGTTCTCATCCCAACTGATGCATTTGTACCATGGTGTTCAAGTACTTCGGCTGTTTGGATGATCCCTGGAGTCTTTTAGCCAGGGTACGACAAACAACAACAACAACAACAACAACATACCACGTAATAATTTACCCAAACTATGAAGTGCATGATTTCCCATCGGGTGCAATATGTTGTTCCTAAAAAGTCATGTAACTTTTACGTAATCAGCAAATACATCAAATGTACTTCAACAAGATAAAGATAACCTTATCTTTATGTAAGCCTCAAAACTGCTTCAGTTCTTATTTACTGGGACACAGTTGCAAAGCGAGAGGACTGCAGGCGGAAATCTAAACAAATCTTAAATAAATGTTAGCGAACCGCCCAGAGAATGTGGACAAACGAGTCACAAGACGAAACACAACGCGTTTCGACCTCTTAGGGCTTCATCAGGTGAGACATTAACGAATAAAAACGCCCTCTTCCTTGCGCTGAACCCTGCGAAGTGATCTGAAGCGATCAAAGCTAAGTGAATTTTCATTGTTTTATTCGTTAATGTCTCACCTGATGAAGACCTAAGAGGTCGAAACGCGTTGTGTTTCGTCTTGTGACTCGTTTGTCCACGTTCTCTGGGCGGTTCGCTAACATTTATTTAAGATTTACTGGGACACATTTAGAAATAAGATCTGTAACAAAACAGCCACATGGAACCGTGTCTCAGCTTGATGTCCACCAATTTTATTTTGGAAACGGAAAATGCGATTTCCAGTCATGACTTTGTGTGAAACTCGCAGCAGTGACAGCACAGAGCTCTCAAATGATTTACATTCAGCATTGTAGAGTAAGAACTCTCTATCTCTGTCTCTGTTTCTGTCTCTGTCTGTCCGTTCGTCGTCGGCTGGTCTCCTCCTTCCCTTCCGCTCTCTCTGTCTATCCGTCTGTCTGTCTGTCTCGCTTGTCTTCCCTGTCAGTCGCTCCCTGTCCCTCTCTGTGCCCCCGCCCCTATCTTCCACCTGTTCCACCACCCTCTCTTCCCTTCCTTTCTTTGTCTATCCTCTCCCCTATTCCCCTCTCCCCCCCCCCCCTCTCTTGTGTTGTTGTCTTCCTCGCTTTCTTTCACAAGATCCCCTTCTATCTGAAATGCTACGCTGTGTATGTCCCCTTCCCCCCTCCCCCCCCCCCCCCCCCCCCCCCTGCACGCTTTCTGTTTTCCCTCTCTGTTTCCCGTCTCTACCTATCCTGCGCCACTTCGTCCCCCCTCCCCTCCCCTCCCCTCACTCAACCCCCGTCTCTCACTTCCTCTCTTTCTCTGTCTGTCTTTCCCTCAGCCTTCCCCGCATCCATCCCTCCCCCACCCCCCCCCACCCCCATCATCATTCTCAACCCTGTTCCCCTCACGCCCTGTCTTTTCTCGTCTCCCCCTGTTTTTTCCTCTCTCCCTGTTCTGTCTGTCTTCTGCGTCTGTCTGTCTGTCTTCTGTCTGTCTGTCTGTCTGTCTTTGTCTGTTCTGTCTGTCTTCTTTCTCTCTGTCTTGTCTATTTCTCTCTTCTGTATCTCTCTGTCTTTCTCTTTTCTTTGTTTCTCTCTCGTCTCTCTCTCTCTCTCTTCTCTCTCTCTCTCTCTCTCTCTCTCTCTCTGTTGTGTCTGTCTCTGTCTCCTGTCTCTTCTGTCTGTCTGTCTGTCTGTCTGTCTGTCTGTCTTCTGTCTCTCTCTCTCTCTCTCTCTCTCTCTCTCTCTCTCTCTCTCTCTCTCTCCTCTCTCTCCCCTCCCCTTCTCTCTCTGTCTATCGCGATAGTTTCAGTTCGGTCTAGGATGCTATCGACGAAGGAAGGACATTCCTCAGGTCAGTAGTGTCACGGCCCTCAAGAGTGTCGTCGGTCACGGCAACACAGACGTTGAGAAGAGTCCCCCCTCCTTCCCCCTCCCCCTCCCCCCCTTCCCCCCAGGGCGGCACGCTAAACGAATTTGCGACGACTGTGAGAGCGGGGGGCGGGGGGGGGGGGGGGGGGGAAAGAAGGTAACACTCTACCAGGCTCTGTCTTCGTTTACCACCACGATACTTATAAAAGAGTGCAGTGCAGTGCAGACTCGAAGTATCCTCACCAGACCTCTTCTGGTTGGCGCGATGTTCACGGTGCATTAGGAGTCGCAGTGGTCCAGATGCCAGTCTTTCGGATGGGACTGCAAATTGAGGTTCTCTTTGTAGCAACATGCGTTTGGTGTACACCGGTTAAAGAACCCACGACATCCAAGAAGTCGCTGTCTTTGAGAAATCCAGTCGAATCAAATCGAATCCCATCCATTCATATAATAATAATGCAATGCAGTGATGTATAATGTCCTACCACACAAATGCAGTGCAAATCCAACACATCACAAAACAACACGTTGCGATACGACGTGCCACATTACAACACAATACAAGGCAATACAGTGCGTTACAAGGCAATACATTACACTACCATTGAATATAATACAGTGATACACAATTCAGTATCAAAGCAAAATCTGGTACAGCACACTTTGATGTTATACAATATAACGCAATACGATTCGATACAATACAACAACAATACTAAGCAACGCAGTCCAATCTAATACAGTACAAAACAATAATACAATTCAATGCAATACAATACGACGCAAAACGAGACGATAAAACTCAATACACTATCATGCACTGTCATGTCATAGAAAATATTGCAATGTAATAGAATGCAATACCATGCAACATGATTAGCAGAATCAATACCATGCAACATGATTAACAGAATCAATACCATGCAACATGATTAAAAGAATCAATACCATGCAATACAAAACAATACAAGAGCAATGCAGGTCTGTACAACACGTTACAATACGGTTTACACAGTGCAATACAATACAATACATACAATACAATACAATACAATACAATCAATACAATAAATATCCCATCGTCAGTTGGTCGTATGAATGTCGTGAAAGACAAATGAACAATGATGTTACTGCTATCTCAGTATTCATCACAGTACTTTAGTAGGCAATGGGGATCGCACAGCGGAGCCTATCTCCTCTGCAAGTCTCCCAGTGCCATGCTTTGAATTGTTTGTTTCCTTGAAATCACCAAAACACTGTCATGGATTTGTTCTTGTGCATGCTTCAATGCTGTGAAGAGATTGGGCGACAAGCAGAGGTGCACATCATGTTCTTAGACTGGAAACTTCCCACACGACACACAGTATGTCCTTCGGTTTACTACCAGTAAACGTTGCAGAACATCATACATGACTGATCTTTCAGAAGATGCGTTCAAATCAGATTCGAGAGTTGGTATCCATGTCTATAACTGCTTGATTAATTTGATAATGAAATCTGAATGCCTATAATTACTTAATTACTTAATGATCATGAAGACCAACCTTAATATTGCTAATCATGACAATGATTCGTAGCAGTTATGCATATCACCAATTCCAGTCTGTTCCTTTCCCTTCTACGACAGACTATCGAGAGAAATCAATCAGGTTCAGTTTCTCCTGTGGTGAGTCATGTTCCAACGACCTGAAGCTGATCATTGATGTGGACTGCGTGGGCCCAGACAGTGACAGAACGAGAGTGAATGTTGTATATGTCTACTGAAGCTTGAATAAGGAGCTTGAATGTAAATGACCCGAGATGAATCATAGATTGCACAGATGATGAGTCGGGGAAAAAGTCTAAAATCTTAATGTTTTCCTTGGAATAAACAAAGCTGACTCCCAGAATGACCATTCTCCTAAGTCAGTTATTTAAAAAAAAAAAAGGAACCTCTAATGTATTTCAGATCTTATGCTGCATTACAGCCATCAGAGGCCTGATCTTTTAGCAATGAACGAAGCTGATGTCATCGATTTTAGGTGTACACTTGTGGTCGTTGTATGCTATTTTTCATTGTTCTTCATTTCGCTTCACGACCATTCTTTAGTTGTGTACGTGTAGATGATAAGTCATTGTTCGTTCTTGGTTTTCATTGTCCTGAATGTTGTTTATGTTGCCTGAAGAAGACCTAAGAGGTCCAAACGCGTCGTGTTTTGCCTTATAATTTGTTTGTTCCTGTTGTTTGGCGGACTCATTAACATTTTAAAAAATTGTGACAGTTAATGTGTTAATGTGCACGAGCGTAGCTTACGTCCGGCCCCATAGCTATTATAACTCAGTTACAGAGATGTTGGCATAGAGTCGGTTTTTTTCCCTTCAGTAGCTCAAATTGAAAGCATGAATGATGATGATTTGGATAACTTAATGTAACTAAATAATCAGTATTATGTTTGATCTTTACGATCTTGTACATTGTCTTTAGAAGTAAGTCGAAAACACGTTCAGTTTGCTGTGGCTGAAAAGTTCCAGCTGGTCACATAATGGCATTAGAGGCACACATAACTCAGAGTACACATATCCAACACACCCCTCCCCTACCATCCCTCTTTACACACACACACACACACACACACACACACACACACACACACACACACACACCACGCATGTACTCATGCGCACATGTGCGTACATGCATGCATGACACGACTCCAACGCCATGATTATTTTTCTCTTTCTCTTACCAGTTACACGTAACGAAAGAGAACTCTGAGGTGCCAGTAAAACACAACTTGCAGGGAACTCCATCAGAAAACAATGGCAGCGATGCGAGGCGGAAAGTATAGCTAATGATTGGTGGAGGTGACGAAAGAAACACGGCCTCTGATTGGTTGAACGGATCTGCCTGTCAACGCGTTTCTGTTTGCGTCTGTTTTCTGCCGAGCAGACGAGATATCAATCTCCAGCTCTTTGTTCTCTCTCTCTCTCTCTCTGTCTGTCTGTCTGTCTGTCTGTCTGTCTGTCTGTCTGTCTGTGTCTCTCTCGCTCTCTCTCCGAGTGTGTGTGTGTGTGTGTGTGTGTGTGTGTGTGTGTGTGTGTGTGTGTGTGTGTGTGTGTGTGTGTGCTTCGTTGTTGTTGTCTTTGTTGTTGCCATTGTTAACAGTTGTGGTGCAGAAGATGATGGTGGTGGTGGTAGCAATACTGTTTTAACTATTCTCAATGTGAGGAGAAGATTACTTGACGATAAAATGAAAAGACAGAGGAATGCTGAGGAGAAGGAGGAGGCGAGGCGGGAGGGAAAACTATGAGCATCGCATTGACAGTCATTAAGGGCACTATCAATGGACTGACATCAAACTGCCTTCTGGAGTGGGGGTACACTCACTCATGCTGGCTGTGCAAGTCAGTTACTATTACAGTTATCAGGTGGTGGAAAAAGGCAGTTGGTTTTACAGGTGTTATCTTGTATACATTGGATCAGGAAACGCAGGACTGATCAATATCAAAACAACAGCGCCTGCAGTGCAGGGTCGTTTCTGGTGGGTTGTCTTGAGACGATTCTGTGGGGATGGCTGGTGCTTAAGCTGCAACGTGATGAGTCTGACTGGCCCGCTGTAGAGGTGCTGAGGTGAGCGTCATGAGAGTAATGCCATTGGGGATGCATGAAAGATAAAGGCAGCAGCTTCACTTTCCTCGCCTGCCGCCCACCACCCATCCCCCCAATTCATTACCTTCTTTGCAACTAACTTTAAAAGATATACATTTCTAAATAACAAGAACAATGGAGCAACAGATTCACATCGGGCAACTTAAAAATCGTTTAAAAGTTTTAAAGTCTGCTGATGGAAAATGTCTTCTCTTCTCTTATGTTTGACCCCTGACAAAAGACACATCATGCGAGCGACCTTCGGCAAACACTATTACGGACCATTGGTAACGGCGCTTGGAAGAGTTGCCTCGCTTGGTTGCGTCCCTTGTTGCAGTTTCTCATTTCTCATCGGTGCATGTTGTGTGGAACGGGAGCCCGGCATCCCGGATCTGGCTTCCCTTGTTCCTTTTGTGCCGAGAGCGGCGGAGTGTGTGGCGGCAAGTGTCGCTGTCTGATAACGGACAATTGTTGACGCTGCCAGAGTGTAGCTTACGTTTCCCTTTCGCGTCAATAACAGGGAAATTCGGAAATTCATCGATCAGAACGATCCGATTTTTTCTTTTCGTCCCCATTGATTCACTCTGCTGGCTTCTCTGTGTGTGTGTGTGTGTGTGTGTGTGTGTGTGTGTGTGTGTGTGTGTGTGTGTGTGTGTGTGCATGTGTGTGTGCGTGCATGCATGAGCGCGCATGTGTGTGTGTTGTGTGGTGTGTGTGTGTGTGTGTGTGTGTGTGTGTGTGTGTGTGTGTGTGTGGTGTGTGTGATGTGTAATATAAAGGTTTTTGTCAGTACAACACTATGTTATATGATAGTAAATGGTTTCAGTCAGTCAGTCGTGTGTGTGTGTGTGTGTGTGTGTGTGTGTGTGTGGTTGTTGTGTGTGTTGTGTGTGAGTGTGTGTGTGTGTGTGTAATATAGATGACGGATTTTTATGGCTTTCAAAAGCAATCTGAAGATTTTAACTAGAAGGAAATGGGCTATAAAATGTTACAGAAATTTCTTTGAAATAAGAGAGAGAGAGAGAGAGAAGAGAGAGAGAGAGAGAGAGAGAGAGAGAGAGAGAACGGCGTGTGGAGGTACGGAGACACAAAGTAGGTAAAGAACGGGAAGGAGTGGGAGAGTTTTGAATGGAGCAGAAGATTGGAAAGATACGGGCATTGATGACAGCAAGATAGAATGTGAATTAATGCCATGAACACACACCACTGGATACGAATCATATGGTCATCCACTCAGATTCAGTTTACAAAGAACGCTAGCATGACTTGCGTAAAATTGACACTCCATTGACATCCATCTGCATTCCCCCCCCCCCCCCCCCCCGCATCCCACCATCCCCTCCCCTGTTGGTGCTCTGTTTTGTCTTCTTTTTTTTTTTATAAGAGTGATCATAATGGGTATCGTTTATCAATAGCTATTATCAGTCTTCGTTTATCCTTCAAAGGGAGCAGACAATTTTGACAGCCATTCAGTTTTGGTTGTGTGTGTGTGTGTGTGTGTGTGTGTGTGTGTGTGTGTGTGTGTGCGTGCGTGCGTGCGTGCGTGCGTGCGTGCGTGCGTGCGTGCGATCATCAAAGGGAAACAGAAGAGACAAGTACGTGAATTGATCAAAACTGTTTGAATCATAAAAAAGAATCCTTTTGGGTCTCTTCAAGACCCCATACTTCTGTTCGGCAACATCATTATCTTTCTAAATCTAGTTTCATGCTCGATTTGAAAGGGAGGACGAGAACAGTGTGACGAGAACGGATAAAATCGAAACTTGATTTGTGTCCCACTTTCATGGTCAATGTTATCAACGAAACACATACAGAAAAGGCAGTGGCTATAAACAAGTATTCAAAGCATGTGTGTGTGTGTGTGTGTGTGTGTGTGTGTGTGTGTGTGTGTGTGTGTGTGTGTGTGTGTGTGCACGCGCGTGCTTGTGTGCATGCCTGGCGCGCGCGCGCGCGGGCGAGCGCGCGTGTGTGTGTGGTATTCGAAATAGGGTTCTAAAATAGGAAGAGGAGTGGGTGAGAGTTAGGGAAAGAGGGGGTAGGGATGGCTATCGGTGAAAACGAGAGAGTGAGTGTACTGAAATATGTACAGATGCCGCCTTGTCTGAAGGCTTTACTCCTGAATGCGTAACAAAGCATGTATCTTCGGCATTGTCTTTCTCTGACTGCTGGTCTTACCAAGATACACTGTTCTGTTGGAGCGCTGTTTGTCTATGTTTTTGACTCTTTCTTCCTGCTCTGTCTCTCTATGACTTGTCTTTTAGTCTGTCAGTCTGTCAGTCTGTCTGTCTGTCTGTCTCCCTAGGCCTGATGGCTGTCCTTCCGAAGATTTGTTTGAGCATCTACTGTTTCTGTCTCAGTCTGTCTGTCTGTTTTCTTTTTCTCTCATTCTTTTTCTCAGCGATTTTCTATCGATCCATCCATCTATCTATCTATCTGTCTATCTATCTGTTTATCTATCTATCCCTCTATCTGTCTGTCTATCTGTCTGTCTATCTATCTATCTATATCTATCTATCTATCTATCTGTCAGTCTATCTACCCATCTATCTAGCTATCTATCTATCTATCAGTCTATCTATCTATCTATCTATCTGTCTGTCTGTCTACCTATCTGTCTGTCTGTTTGTCTGTCATCCTGTCTCTCTGTCCGTGTATCTGTTTATTTTTGACTTGTGTTCTTTCGAACTTGTGTTCTTTCATATGTATACCACTTTACTGGAACGTTTCATATCTTTAGGTCTTAACGCTCTGTTTCTCTCTCTGTGTCTGTCTGTTTCTCTCTCTCTCTCTCTCTCTCTCTCTCTCTCTCTCTCTCTCTCTCTCTCTCTCTCATAACGGTGCTCTTTCTCTCTCTCATAACGGTGTTCTCTCTCTCTCTCTCTGGTCATTATCTATGTCTACCCACCTCCCCTTTTCGGTCTCTTTCTGTCTCTCTCCCTTTCCTCTATCTCAAGTCTCTGTCTGCCCCCTCCTCCCATTTCTTTCCTGCACCTCTCTCTCTCTCTCTCTTCCCCCCACCCCCCTTCCACCTGTCTGTGTATCGCAACAGTTTCAGTTGGGTCTCGGGATGGTATCGACGTAGGACACTCATCAGGTCAGTAGTGTCACGGCCCTCCCTCGAGAGTGTCGTCGGTCACGGCAACACAGACAACGGAAAGGGATTCCCCAGGGCGGCGCGCTAAATCAATGAGTTTCTGACTGCAAAGGGGAAAAAGCAAACGTAGCAGAACTACCGGCTGTCTTAATTCCCCCACGACGTGAAACAGAAGGGAGTGAAGACTAGATTTGAGTACCCCATGGGAGATCTGTTCTGGATAGAAAATGTTCCTGGTTCATTAGGCTTCGTGGTGGTCTGAATTCTAGCCTTTCAGATGAGACAGTTAGGCAAGGTCCTGTTTGTAGCGTGCGTTAAGCGAATGACGGTAAAAAGATCTTACAACACTGTGGAAGTTGCTGTATCTTTTAATGCAATGAAACTGAAACGTATGGAATCTAAATCAATTCAACCTAACGCAGTTTATTTGTAAAACAATGCAGTGTGACTGATACAAGAAATACAGTACAAATCAACATTATTCAATATAATACTATAATAATAATAGAAACGACACGGTGCAATGCAATCCAATGCAGTACAATACAATGCAACGCAATGCAATGCAAAGCAGTACAATACATGATCCAGTCCAATACAACCTGACATGACACAGTCCAAAACAATTCTATGCTCTCTGATACGATCTGATAAAACACCATACAGTGCAAT
>CM065722.1:63664041-63671541 GCA_033310375.1 Conus canariensis | reverse complement strand
ACACCACACATTTGCACGTGCAAGAGTGCGTACACGCGTGCCTGACATGGCTTAGATCTCTCTTTCTCTCTCCTCCATCTCTCCCTCTCTCTTTCCCTCCCTCCCCCTCTCTTTCTCTGTCTGTCTGTCTGTCTGTCTGTCTGTCTGTCTGTCTTCTCTCTCTCTCTCTCTCTCTCTCTCTCTCTCTCTCTCTCTCTCTCTCTCTCTCTTTCCAGGGTCGAAGCTAAAGAGAAGAAAAAATATCATGAAAGCGAGTAAACCAACAGGGTCAGGTATTGTCATCAGAAAACAAGGGCAGGAAGGTGAGCTGGGGGGAGAAAAAGCTAATGACTGGTGGAAGTGACGACAGAAATATGGCCCCTGATTGGTTGAACGGATCTGCCTGTCAGCGCCTGTCCTTTTGTGTCTGTTTGGCGTGGAGCAGAAGAGATACACATCTCCAGCTCTTTGTTTTCCTGCTTCTCTGTTTTTGTCTTTGTCTATCTCTGCTGGCATCTCTCTCTCTCTCTCTCTCTCTCTCTCTCTCTCTCTCTCTCTCTCTCTCTCTCTCTCTCTCTCTCACGCCCTCCTTACCCCTGTCACTTTCACTTTCTGTCATACACTCTCCTGCTCCCTCCTGCCCTCTCCTCTCTTTAAGTCACACACGAACTTACCACCTGCTCTCCCTCCCCCCGTCCCTCTCATTCTGCGTGTGTTGTGTGTGTTGTGTGTGTGTGTGTGTGTGTGTGTGTGTGTGTGGTGTTGTGTGTTGTGTGTGTGTGTGTGTGTGTGTGTGTGTGTGTGTTGTGTGTGTGTGTGTGTGTGTGTGTGTGTGTGTGTGTGTGTGTGTGTGTGTGTGTGTGTGTGTGTGTGTGTGTGGTGTGTGTGTGGTGTGTTGTGTGTGTGTGATGTGAGTGCGTGGTGCGTGTGTTGGTGTGTGTGGGGTGTGTGGTGTGTGTGTGTGTGTGTGTTGTGTGTGACAGAGAGAGAGAGAGAGAGAGGAGGAGAGAGAGAGAAGAGAGAGAGAGAGAGAGAGAGAGTGTTTGAATCAATTATTGTATTTCTGGGATAGAGAAATTCAAGTACGTGGTGGTAGTGGTGGTGGTAGTGGTGATCGTCATTTAAATCGTCATCTTTTTACCTTACATGTCTGTATGAGTTTATGTAAATATGTACGTATGAATGTCTGTATGTATGTCTGTATGTATGTATGTGTGCGCGTATGTGTGTATGTGCGTATATGTATGTATGTATGTATTTTTGAATGTATGTATGCATGGATTTATATATATATATATATGTGTGTGAATGTATGTATGCATGTGTGCATGCATGTGTGTATGTGTGTATAAAAGTACGTTTGAATGTATGCATGGATTCATGTATGCGTGTATGAACAGGTATATGTGCACGTTTTAATATATGTTTATACACACTTCACTGTAGTGTACGTTCATACAGACAGACAGATATACAGACAGACAGACAGACATACACACAAGCACACGCACGCGCACGTGCACACACACACACACACACACACACACACACACACACACACACACACACACACACACGCACACACACAACACACACACACACACACGCACGCGCGCACACTCACACACACACACACACACATCACACACACACACACACACACACAAACACACACACACACACACACACACGCGCGCGCGCGCGCGCGCGCGCGCGCGCGCACACACACACAAACTCTGTCGCTCCATGTAACGGATTAATCCCCACTCTTCTGTCGTTCAAAAGCCTGTTCAGAAGATAGGATCTTTGATCCGTCATTACTGTCTGCAAAGGCCTTGTAATGGCTTCAAAAGTTAATGGCTTCTCTTTCAACCAGGTCGCCAGCCTCTTTGTACACTTGGCCACACACCTCTCTTGTGTGATATGTTGAAGGTTGGGCGGTATTGTATGGTGCCATATTGTATGTTATCGTATCCTATCGTATCTTTTCGTATTGCATTGCATTTTGTTTTGCTTTGCTTTGCATTGTATTTCATTATGTTGCCCAGCATTGTGTTTAGTTGTACTGGGTCGCATTGGAGTTGATCGTATGGAGTCACATTGTGTCATTTCCGTTGCATTGAATTGTATTCTGTGAGAATGTTATCACATCATATTGTATCAAACCATACTGTCGTTCTTATCTATATATCTATCTGTCGATCGATCTATCTATTTATCTATCTATCTGTTTGTCTATCTGTTGATCAATCTGTCTATGTAGTTATTTAGCTGTCTGTTTATCTATCTATCTATCTATCTATCTATCTATCTATCTATCTATCTATCTATCTATCTATAGCTATCTATCTATCCATCCATCCATCCACCTATCTATCTATCTATCTATCTATCTATCTATCTATCTATCTATCTATCTATTCTGTCATGTAACTTCATCATGACGGATTTATCTGTGTAAATTTTATTTGCCTATGTAAAGCATCATTGTTAAAAAAAATCACTATATCATTAGATAACGCAAGATTTACAAAATAAATTTGTATACCTAAATGATTGATATGATTGCGTAAATAATGTATTTAGTTACAGAAATAATCATTACTGACACCAAAACAGTATTGCGTGTATAAACAAACTATTATTATGTACATAGGGTGTTACTATGAATAAAATATTGTTAACAGGAGCGAGTTATCTACACTGATAACCGTGATATATGCATATATTAAAGTGATCGTGCTGAGTAACTAAAGACTGGTTATAGATATGTAGAATATATAATTTACGTATACAATTAAGTTGAATAAGTCAGGTGTCGGAAATTCACCCAAAATAACGGTTATATGCGTGAAAACCATACTACGTCCTTCTGACAATCAGCTGAATCATTATTTTCCAAATGGAAGGCCATATGTGTTCTTCTCTGATCTCAAAAGACGATTGTTTCCGTGTGTGCAAGTGGACAATGTTCTGTGCTGGAAAGGTCCGTCTGATTCGTCTTTGGTATCAGACAGTTCATAGGCACATGTATTATCATTAAATGGATGTTGATATGCCATCAGTAGATGGGACTGTCACTGAAACTGGCTCTACCAACAGGTTAATGTAATGGTCATCGGAGCTCGGCAGAGGGGAACGGATGAGATAGGGGAGGGGTAGAAGGCGATATACTGCATTTGTCGGGCGGCCGGAACAGCTCAGTTGGTAGAGCGCCGGACTCGTGATCCAGGGTTTGCGGGTTCGAATTTCGGTACAGGGGATTTTTCCCTCGGAGTAAAATTGGTTCTGACTCCATTCCTCATACAGTCCTTCGAATGAGACTATAAACCGAGGTTCCGTGTGTGAACGCACGCACAACATCATGCACGCACGTAAAATCCCTTCACCAACTTTCGGAAGAGAAGGCCAGTTTGGCCGTTGGTATGGATGACACGTTACACATAGCTTGCACGTTCCGCGAAGATGGAGTATGGCTGCCTTAATGGCGGGATAAAAAACGGTCATACACACGAAACTGCACTGCCTTTCTATACAGGCAGTGTCCGCAGGAGTATCAGCCTGCGTACGCAGAAAGAAAGAAAGAAAAACTGCATTTGTCGGATCAGACCATACACCACTGAATAACACCACAAATAACTGTGCAACAGTGCAGTGTCTCCTTTGCTGGGTTGCCTTAGGTCTGATTTGAGAGCTCTCTGTAGACTGGCAGTGCTGGTAATGTGGTATAATGAATCTGTATGCGATTGTGTAAGTGTATGTCGGGATAAGCAGAGCAGGATTAATGCCACTGTTGTTGTTGTTGTTTTTGTTGTACCAGGCAAAAAGACTCCAGCCTGAACAGCCGAAGTACTTGAACACTATGGTACAACTACATCAGCTAGTGACGAGAACATTACGTGTGTGACTGTTTTTGATTACCCCGCCACATGGGCAGTCACACCCTGATTTTGAGGGATTTTGGAGACTGATGGCATTGTGCTAGGAGCTTGTCACAACTGAAGACAATCCGCGCATAACTATGCAGAGCATAACAACGTTTTGATGTAGCCTTGGTGTTCTAGCATATGTCAATTGGTCTGACACAGCCTTAAGCCAAGGCGAGATTAATGCCACTTGGGATGTACAGAAAAATAAACCCACTCTACCTCCATCTCTTCCCATTCCTTGACTGTGTCCCACCTACCAAGAAAAGAAGTCAGATGATTTCTGTGTTCTGACGTTTATCTGATTGTCTATAAAGAAAAACAATTCATGGAAATTCATTTTAGAAAAACGTTTACGCCCTAAGAGAACAATGCGCGCAGAATACGTCAACTTTCTAACAGAACATGACTACACACCTACAAGAAAATATTCAGCCTTTCTCTCACGACTGACCCCCCCAAATAAAGACACTTCGCGCGTGCGACCCTCGACAAACGGCGTCACGGACCATCGGTCACGGCCCTTGGCAGAGATGCCTCGCTTGGTTGCGTCCCTTGTTGCAGTTTCTCATTTCTCATCGGTGCATGTTCTGGAACGGGAGCCCGGCATCCCGGATCTGGCTTCCCTTGTTCCTTTTGTGCCGAGAGCGGCGGAGTGTGTGGCGGCAAGTGTCGCTGTCTGATAACGGACAATTGACGACGCTGCCAGAGTGTGGCTTACGTTTCCCTTTCGCGTCAATAAAAGGGAAAATTAATCGATCGAAACGAACCTCTGGTCTCCTCTTGTGCCTGTGTGTGTGTGTGTGTGGTGTGTGTGTGTGTGTGTGTGTGTGTGTGAGAGAGAGAGAGAGAGAGAGAGAGAGAGAGAGAGAGAGAGAGAGAGGAGAGAAAGAGAGAGGGAATGCATGGTTGCGATTGATTTTATGGCTTTTAGAAACACTTTAAAGAATGTGTGTGTGTGTGTGTGTGTGTGTGTGTGTGTGTGTGTGTGTGTGTGTGTGTGTGTGTGAGTGTGTGTGTGTGTGTGTGTGTGTGTGTGTGTGTGTGTGTGTGTGTGTGTGTGTGTGAGTGCGAGCGTGTGTGCAGGCGTGCGCGCGTGCGTGCTTTTAAATTCTTTGCGTTACTATACCATACAAATCAAACGAGAATTTAATGAACTGTAAAATGTTATAGTAATTTGTTTTACGGTGTGTGTGTGTGTGTGTGATCAGTACAACCATGGGTTAATCTGACAATAAATTGGTTTCAGTCAGTCAGAGAGAGAGAGAGAGAGAGAGAGAGAGAGAGAGAGAGAGACAGACAGACAGACAGACAGACAGACAGACAGATAGAGAGACAGACAGACAGACAGAGCGAGTAATTGAGGAGACAGGCGTATTTGTGAAGCAGATCGGGGTAGAGATATTGGGATTCAGAGGATGAGGGGTGGGGGTTGGGGGGGGGGGGTGTGGGGGGAGAGATTCGTGGGGTTGGAATTGGGTGTGGGTCTGGGTGAAGCGGGACATTCAGGAAAAGACGAGGGGCAATAAAAGCAACGAAATGAAATGTGGATCAATGAGCCGAAAAGAGATAACTGGCTACAAACTGCACGGCAATCTACTCAGACACAGGCTGCGAACGAAGAAAACCATCAGCATGAAGCGTCCGGGTTCGACCTTCATCAATATTCACTCGCTCTTCCCTCCCTTGTTGATCTTTCGGTCTGTCTTTTCACCGGAGCGAACACAATGGAAACTCATTTATTAATGGCGACCCAGCCTAGCCCACCGTTTTTTTTTTTTCCTTCAAAGGGAGAAGACGCTTTTTGACAGCCTTTCATTCTTTGTGTGTGTGTGTGTGTGTGTGTGTGTGTGTGTGTGTGTGTGTGTGTGTGTGTGTGTGTGTGTGTGCGTGCGTGCGTGCGTGAGTATATATGTATATATATATAGATAATGGTGGCAAGTGCCAACAGAGATTTAAAATTTTACCTACAACGTTGTTTCATGCATGCGAACACACTGACGATTGCAACCGCATGCGGTTTCATGCATGAAACAACGTTGTAGGTAAAATTTTAAACCTTTCCTTTTAAAAAATATATATATATATTATATATGTGTGTGTGTGTGTGTGTGTGTGTGTGGTGTGTGTGTGTGTGTGTGTGTGTTGTGGTCGTCAGAGAAAAAGGAAGAGACAAATCTGTGAATTGATCAAAACTTTCTCTCGTAAATCATCCACACAGTCTTTGGCCTTCTCTTTAAGGGGGGAGCCATTCCGCTAGTTGGTTACCCGTCTCTCTAAATCTACTTTCATACTCGCTTAGAAAAAAAAAAAAACAAACAAAAACGAAATGTGTAAAGCGAGCAAATATGATGGTAACTTGATATGTGTTCCTCGAAAAGATGAATGAAATCATCACAGCGCGTGAAGAATAGGCTGCAGTCATAAATTGCTGTTCAAAAATAATGTTTGCTGCCAACAACCTTTTGGTAGGGAACGTGTGTTTATTTCATTGGTTATTTGTTTGTTTATCAGCCTAGTACCTACTTATCTATTCATTTATTTCATTACTGTATACGTCATGAAGAGGGGGCAGCCGTCAGTCGTTGGTCAGAAGTTTCATGTCCAACCGACATTTGGCAAAAAATATACTTGATATCTGAATGATATTCTTCTCACTTATACATACTCGTTCGGGAGTTGTTTAAAATCGATATCTATTTGTGATATGTTTGGTTTAAAAAATACAACAACAGAAACAGTATTCATTGTTCACTGTTACACGGACAACTTGGATCAATAAAAAGTCGAACACCCCTTACTCACTGAGTCACCCACTCAGTTACACGCTCAGTCCGTCACTCACTCACGAGTTACTCACTCACTCATTCACTCACTCACTTATGTGTCGCTCACTCACTCTCTCATCGACTCGCCTTCGTTCGAACAGCTCATTGATTTCTCTTGATCTTTGAGAGAGAGGATCAATTCAGAGTGACGGCATTCGTTCTGGCTGACCGGTTTTTTTTTTTTAACACGATCCCAAATCGATCGTCGTTAAAAATCAATGTCAAAAGTTCAGTGTTTGGATCGATTTTTGCTAAGACTGGGCTGACTGTATTCAACGACAAAAAAAAAAAAAAAAAAAAAAAAAAAAATGTGATTTGCTTCAAAGTTTCATCCATTGGAATGCCTGGGATTCTTCAACATAAACTGTTACCTGCTATCTAGAAATTCTGTGCAAATAATGTTTTTTTTCAATGCTGATAAATAAGAATGAGAATGATTACTATGATGCTACGGATTTCCATTCCGGTCTGAGACTGCATGACAGGGCTATACTCTACGCTTAGCTCATGATATATCCCGGCGTCAACCAGGCCCGAGAGATACATACACCTGCAGTGTTGGTCAGGAAATTTGAGCAACACTCTCAGAGACGCATCCATTTAGTGGATGAATCTCGACTGTGTGGTCCCAGACTTCCCAACTGAGTCTGCAGCAAACTCAACTCTGGGCAGGAGCCGGTCGGGGCAGAAGAATCCCACATGACTCTGATGGGAATCGAACCCACGACCTCCCATCCGGCAGTCCGCGACGCTAACCACTTCGTGAC
>CM065722.1:63649041-63654041 GCA_033310375.1 Conus canariensis | reverse complement strand
TAATCTTTTGTTTAGTATGTGAGAGTAGACTTTACTTAAAATGCTGGTTAGTGCTACTCCACGATAGTTATCCGGATTGTCAGCGTCTCCTTTTTTATAAATTGGTATAATAATCGATTTCGCCCATTCTAAAGGAAAAGTACCATTTTCAAAAAGCTGTGAAAATAAATGGACAAGAAAATCAATTACAGCTGAGTTTGATGCTTCAGCATTTCTGCTATGATTTTGTCTGGTCCAGCGCTCTTTCCTGACTTTAAATGATTGATACCAGCAACGACTTCTTCTCTAGATATAGGATTGTTAAACAATGGTTCCATTTCGTTATCTTCTTCCACCAAATTTGTGGTTTCTGTAGGATTATTATCAAAATTATGAAAAACGCCCCAAAAATGATCATGCCAATTTTGTACTGATATCTCGTTATAAACAAAACGTTTGTTTATTAACAGATCTTATTAATGTCCAAAATGTCCTCGCATCATCAACAGAATCTCTTAGTTTCTTTAATCTGTTTTCTTCAAACTCCTGTTCCTTTATTTTCCTTAATGTAGTATACTCTTTTCGAGCCAAAGCATATTCTTCTTTTCTTGTTTTTGTCCTTTACATCTCAGAAATCTTTTCAGTAACCTTTTAACTTCCTGTTTCTTTCGTTTGCAGTCAATATCAAACCAATCATTACAATTTCTGACACCTCTACTAATAATTCGAACCATACAGGCAGCAGCTCCACACAAAGCACTGACAAATGTATCAAGACTCTCATTCACATCAATATGTAACAGTTGACAGGCTTTCTGTAAACACTCATGAAATTCATTGCATTCAAGTTCATTTTTATATATAATTGCTTTTTCATCTGACCATACAATTTTTTTCTTCTCCTTGCAGTCGTAAATGCTTATCCTCTGAATTAGAGCAGTTACCTTTCCATATTACCTCAACTGGTGGGTGCCATGAATGAATACAGTCCCCAACTCGTAAATCAAAGTTTGATAACAAATCACTGTGTACAAGAAAATAGTCAATTACACTGCAACCATTGGAAGACACAAAAGTGTACTCACCCTCAATATCACCATTACAAAAACCATTCAAAATACTCAAATCGAACATGAAACAAAAGTTCAACGTTTTGCCAAAATTATTAATAGCTGAGTCTTTAGAACGACGTGCACACCTTTCATCATCAATATCAGCATCCTCTATACTGCTTGCATAGTTTGTCATCGTTTCATTTGTAACTTGTTTGTGTCCTGTTCTGGCATTTAAATCCCCTACAATATGAAATAAAGTTCATCCATGTCTTTTTCAAAGTTATGTAGTAGTACTTCTTCCAATAGTAAAACACCATCTTTTATCAATTTATCCTTGTATGTAGGGCCTCCTTCCGGGACAACATAGCAAGCAACTAATACAACATCTCTGCCAATGCCAAACACATGTTTATCTATTTTTACAGCTACAACATTCTCACAGTCGAATTTTATTTCTTTCACACTTTTCTGCAAATTCTTTCTTATCAACAATAGTACACCTCCTGAATTCCTCCCGTGAAACGAGATTTTCTCGCTGGTACGTGAAACTTTCAGTAATCAGAAAATACATTACTATAATCAAACGATGAATCAAGAAAAGTTTCCGTAAGGGTAACAAAGTCAAATTTATTTACATAATTCAGAAAAGAAAGGTCGTGCAGTTTATTATACAAGTTTTCAACATTATAATTTAAAAATTTCCACTGAGGTGAATGGTCGGGCCTGTCCTATGGCTTTCTCGCGGCGGCCGAGCGCAGGCTCCTGTCGCTCACTCCACCGCCTGTCCCCCCGCCACGACCCGGAGCTGTAGACTTGCTTGGCCGGTTTCTAATGTAGGTTTGTAGGCATGCCTGCCTGCCCGATGCGTGCCCTCCACGTGATGCACGTGCGTCAGTGCCACGGCGTCCTCCGGTGACACAATTCGGGGAATCCCCGCTGGTTGTCTCCGACCCGTGTCGCCTGCTCCCTGTGTAGCTGCGAGAGACGTGTCCTCCACTCCCGTCACCATCGGCACGCTGCTGTTGACTCTGGGTGGGCCGGGTGCCATGGACAGGAGGAGGGGAAGAACCACCACTGTCACCGTGCTTCTTGCCTTGGCTCGGAGTGTCATCGTGGTGACTAGTGTCACTACATCGCGTGAGTGACTCTGACACATTGACTCTATTCACAACAGTATCGTTCTGAGCATCTGTCTTGCCAGCATTTAATTTTCCACCTATACTATCACTGCAGTCATCCCCACCTCCCGCTACCTGCGCATATGTTCGAGGATCTGGGAATCGAGGGCCAATGACCAGATGACCTTTTTTAAAGTATGCTTTCTTTCCCTCACTCCTAGCTTGAGCAACTATTTGGGCCTGTGCTTTAGTGAGGTCATTAGCCACTCTAACCCCCTTTTCCTGCAGTTGTTGCCTGGTGTTCCTGTTTGTGATCACTGACATTTTGTCTCTCCATCGCCTACATTTGACAATCATAGGTCTAGCTTGACCCTCGCGTGCATATCCTATCCTGTGAGCACGTTCAGTGTCCTCATCTGTCCAATGTCTGTCATCATCAGTACTATTGAGAACATCAACAACTGCTCTGGCACACGTGTCGGATGTCTCGTTGGGTAGTTTCTGGGAAATCCCGAAGAAGCGCAGATTGTCTCTGCGTGAGAAGTCCTCGAGCCTGTCCGTGTCTATTTTTAGTTTTTTAACCTCTTCTTTAATTTCTTCGAGTGTTTCGGTCAACTGTTGGGTCTCTTCTTTTCTGTCATTGGACACCGCAAACAAGTGTTGTACGTCAGTTGTCATGTCAGTCACCGTCTCTGTCAAGTGTCTGTGGTCAACTTCAAGTCTGTCACATCTTCTGTTGATCTCCTCACATTGTTGTTTCACTTGACTTAGTTCCTCTTTAATCTCACTAAGATCATTCCTGATTAGAGTTGCTTGGTGCTGAAACTGTTGTTGTATGGTTTGCATTAGTCTCTCCATCAAGTCTTCTTGTCCTGTCGTGGTATTCACCGCCGTAATTTCTTCTTCCGTAAGTGTCTGTCCGTCAGGGTTGGGGCCAGGGTTCGTCTCTACATCACCGCTAAGCAGCAGCTTGCGCAGTGAGAACACGGCGTGCACAACACAACAAGCAAGGACAGGCACTTGCACGTGCGTGTCCAACTGACACATACCGGTGTTGACACACATCGTATATTCGGCATAAGACGCAGTCCCTTTCATGATTATCTTTTCTCTAATCATTTCATTGTCCATTGATTGCATTTCAAGCACATTTCTATACAAAGTGTTAATAAGAGCTATGATAAACCAGCACATCACAAATGTAACAATGACATCAGTCGAATTTATCAGCGATTCACTGTTCGCGTCTCTGCTCTCCTGTTCAAAAACAACATCCTTCTTCCCGGTGAACTTTGACCTGGCGTTCAGTCTGCCACAAAAAATGCCGATAGCGGCCCTCCACATCGACAAGTCCACCATTGCCAACTCAGTTTCGATAAATCGAGTTACGTACGGTATTATTACAAAAGGTACCAACTTGAAACAGTTCCAAACAACATCAAATAAAGCAACATTCCTTGCGTCAGTTTACTAACGCTGCTGACCGGACGCCATTACCCGTCATGCCCCTCGGCGAGAGAGAGAGAGAGAGGGAGAGAGAGTGAGAGAGAGAGAGAGGGAGAGAGAGAGGGGGGGGAGACGAAACACAAATGCACATTCACACACACACACGCTCGCGCGCGCGCGCGCACACACACCACTCACACACACACACGCACGCACGCACGCACGCACGCTCGCGCACGCACGCACGCACGCACGCACACACACACACACACACACACACACACACACACACACACACACACACAACACACACACACACACACACACACACACACACACACATCGTTGAACGGAATAAACGTTCTGGAAATCTCATATTATCTTCAACAGAAAACATGAATCATACAATTTTTTACCACCTGGCCGTTTTTGAAAAAACATTTTTTTTGGACTAGCAAATGGATGAGAATTTTTGTTGTTGTCTTTTTGTTGTTTAGAGGTCGTTTGCTCAGTGCCTTTTGAATATGATTTCTTGGTTTTTCTGTTTGCTTCTTTTTCGGTTTTTCTTTTCCCTTCGCCCCCCCCCCTTCCTTTCCTTTTTTGTTCCGTTACCTTATTGCTTTCTTTCGTTCTGTTTGTTTAAAGAATCATTTAAGTTATTTATGAAGTTTTGATTGTCTGTGTTTTTGCTTTGTTCGTGTAATCAGGTTTTTTCTTTCTATCCTACGGTTTACATTTGTATGGTCGTTCTCGTGCTTCTCCGTCTCACTGTCTGTCTGTCTCTGCCTGTCTCTGTCTGTCTGTCTGTCTGTCTGTCTGTCTGTCGTCTGTCTGTCTTCTCTCTCTCTCTCTCTCTCTCTCTCTCTCTCTCTCTCTCTGTCACATACACACGCTCTCTCTCCCTCCTCCCTTCTCTCCGATTGTGTGTGTTTTTGCTTTTTTGTATAATTATGTTTTCTTTCATTCGTTTATCATCTGTCTGTCTGTCTGTCTGTCTGTCTGTCTGTCTGTCTGTCTCATTGTCTTTATCTCTCTCTCTCTCTGTGTCTCTCTGTCTCTGTCTCTCTATCTTTCTATCCCTCTCTGTCTCTGTCTGTCCGTCTGTCCGTCCGTCCGTCCGTCTGTCTGTCTGTCTGTCTATCTGTCTCTCCCCCCCCCTCTCCCCTTTCTCTCTCATACATACAAATGAAAGAAAGTAAAAAATAAACAGAGCAACTTTAACAAAGGCTTGGTCCGACATAAACAAGCAGCAAAGAGAAAGAGGAAGGGGAAGAGAAAAAAAAGAAGAAGGAAAGAAGTAATTAGAAAAGAAAAGAAATGTGAAAGAAAGAATCACGTAAGGTAAGGCATCAAGCAGGGAAGCAAGAAAGGGAGAAACAAAGAAGTGAAGAAAGAAAGAAGA
>CM065722.1:63634041-63636541 GCA_033310375.1 Conus canariensis | reverse complement strand
GCGCTGTACTGTCGCCAAGCAAAGCTGAAACTACCACTGAAATCCATCCTGGAGGAATACAAAGCAGGGAAGATCAGACTTCAAAGCATGCTGGAGGACTCAGGAGACAAGGTGGTAGAAGCAATCAAGCCCCAGCTGAAGACAGGCAGAAAATGGAAAGTTCAAGAGGCGATGGATTCTGCAAAAGAAAGTCTCAAGATCAGAGAAATAACAGGACACACACAGACCAACAGACAAGGACTGGTGGTGACCAAAACTGAATGGTGGTCAAAGGCCAAAGGAAAAGCCAAAAGAGACATGATGATTCAGGAGATGAGAAAAGAAGAAGACCAAAAAAGACTCCAAAAAGCAGTCCAGCAGAGCCAGCAAGGGCAATGGACAACGTGGGAGAATGCACTCCAAAGAAGTCTCACTTGGAATGACATTTGGCACATGGCCCCTCTCAGGATCAGCTTCATTCTCAGATCTGCATATGACCTTCTGCCCTCAAATGCAAACCTGGTGAAGTGGGGGAAAACAGACGATCCTGCATGCCCCCTCTGCCATGAAAAACAAACAGTGGAGCATGTCCTAAGCTCATGTAAAGTAGCCCTGGCTCAAGGAAGGTACACATGGAGGCACACCCAAGTGCTCAAAGAGATTGTACAAGTAGTCTGGGCTAGTACCAACACCACAAAAGGGAAAATCAGGACTCCAAAAGCACCCGCAACATTCTTCACGGCAGGAGGCAGCAAATCATGGCCAAGAACAACAGTGCCACTCGAAACATGCAGGCAGAGTCTGCTGGACGGGGCAGATGACTGGGAGTGCACTGCAGACCTCCCAGAATGGAAGAGTCACCCAGAGATCATCAGCAAGAGTGGCATGAGACCAGACATAGTAGTCCACTCTAAGTCAACCAAGCAGCTGATCATGATCGAGCTCACGGTGCCATATGAGAACAGAATGGAGGCAGCTCAAATCTACAAGACTGAAAAGTATGCTGATCTGGCAAACAGCCTGAGGAGAGAAGGCTATCAGGTCAAAGTCCTCACTGCAGAAATTGGAGCTAGGGGGTTTGTAGGAACGTCTGCATACAGCCTCATGAAACAGCTCTCAGTTGCAGGGAAGGAAAAAACCAGAGCCCTGAAAGCAATGGCAGAAGCGGCAGAGGGCTGTTCAAGCTGGATCTGGTCAAGGAGGAACAAAAGTGAACTTCATAAGGCTTAATTTCCCTACAAATATCAGGTGTCCCTGTGGCTCAGTGGTTATAGCGCGAGTCATTAAGTGGAAAATGAGCATGTCCAGAGGGTCATGGGTTCGAATCTCAGCCATGGCTCATCCCAAGATGGGAAAAAAAAAGGGGGGGGGGGGGGGGGGGGCAGCAGAGGGACATCCGGAGTCATGAACCGGGTGTGGCCCAACCCCCCTAGAGTGTCAGGAGATAAGGGCCGAAACACATTGCTTGAAGGGGGCTTCTCTTCTGAGGACTCTCTGCTGCCACGCTCTCCACGAGTTTCTTTCTACTTCTCCGTTTGGAATATCTTCGGGTGGATGATATCATCCATTTTTGTAAAAAAAAAAAAGAATCTGTCTACGAAAGTCAGTTTTACTTTCACTGAATCCGTCTTTCAATTCAGACGTGAAACGAGTCCGGAGTCATGAACCGGGTGTGGCCCAACCCCCCTAGAGTGTCAGGAGATAAGGGCCGAAACACTTGCTTGAAGGGGGCTTCTCTTCTGAGGACTCTCTGCTGCCACGCTCTCCACGAGTTTCTTTCTACTTCTCCGTTTGGAATATCTTCGGGTGGATGATATCATCCATTTTTGTAAAAAAAAAAAGAATCTGTCTACGAAAGTCAGTTTTACTTTCACTGAATCCGTCTTTCAATTCAGACGTGAAACGAACATTACCTGTATGCTCTGCTGCACAATTCCAGATCAGGTTGTTTTCCACATTTATCATTCAGTGAATGCAAAATGCAAATGAGCGGACCGTTGCTGTGATGAAAGCGTTTCATATGTCTGCACAGTGTAAGCACACACACTATTCTGACAAGTAAAATACACGTTCTTTCACGTAACATAGGCCTACTGCGAATATGTGGGGGTAAATAAATGGTTGGATGGTTCGGGGAGGGGGGTGGGAGAGGTAGCACGTGGTTTTCATTATTTCACTGTATTTCGGGCTCCCTATCATAAACTGACATTGAATTCCTCTTTCATTTATATTGCCGTCTCCGCGTTCCCATTCATGTCTTTCAATCCCCTGTATCTGCGCCTGACTCCCGTGGAGAATGTATGATCACTACATCAGAATTTGATACGTTCAACCATAACGTAAATTACGTGGAGTGTTTACATTGTGCCCTTGCTTCCCCTGTGATGACACGACCGCATGTAATATTGTTCAGCTTCGCAAGCCTCAAAGCCTCGTTCTCATACTGGCCGCCATCTTGTGGATATTATTTTGTGCACTTTTTACGTCTTTTGTTGGTGACGTCATCAGACTTTTGTGTCAT
>CM065722.1:63626541-63629041 GCA_033310375.1 Conus canariensis | reverse complement strand
TTTTTGTGTGTGTGTGTGCCTTTCTTGCTTTGTCCTATCTTTTTTTTCAGCTTTTACCTATCTTTTCCTGGTTTTAACTAGCTTTTCCTACGTCGTCCTAACCGTTCCTACTTTTCCCTGCTTTCACCTTGTCCTATCTTAGCCTACGTCGCTTTTCTACCTCTACCAATCCTTTCCTACTTCTTTTTTCTTCCATGTTTACCTACCTTTTCCAGCGTTGTTCTATCGTTTGCTGTCATGTTCCACCTGTTGCTACTTTTATCCAGCTTTTTCCTACGTTGTCCAACCTTTTTCTACTTTGTCCTATATTTTTGCATTTTTTTCCCTACCCTTCCCCGCTCTGTCCTACTTTGTTCTACCTTTTCCTACTTTGTTCTACCTTTTCCTACTTTGTTCTACCTTTTCCTACTTTCTCGGCCTTTTCCTACTTTGTTTTAACTTTTCCTACTTTGTTCTACCTTTTCCTACTTTGTTTTAACTTTTCCTACTTTGTTCTACCTTTTCCTACTTAGTTCTGCCTTTTCCTACTTTGTTCTGCCTTTTCCTACTTTGTTCTACCTTTTCCTACTTTGTTCTGCCTTTTCCTACTTTGTTCTGCCTTTTCCTACTTTGTTCAACCTTTTCCTACTTTGTTCTGCCTTTTCCTACTTTGTTCTGCCTTTTCCTACTTTGTTCTGCCTTTTCCTACTTTGTTCTGCCTTTTCCTACTTTGTTCTACCTTTTCCTACTTAGTTCTGCCTTTTCCTACTTTGTTCTACCTTTTCCTACTGTGTTCCACCTTTTCCTACTTTGTTCTACCTTTTCCTACTTTGTTCCACCTTTTCCTACTTTGTTCTACCTTTTCCTACTTTGTTCTGCCTTTTCCTACTTTGTTCCGCCTTTTCCTACTTTGTTCTACCTTTTCCTACTTTGTTCTGCCTTTTCCTACTTTGTTCTGCCTTTTCCTACTTTGTTCTGCCTTTTCCTACTTTGTTCCACCTTTTCCTACTTTGTCCAACCTTTTTCTACTTTGTCCAACCTTTTTCTACTTTGTCCTACATTTTTTCTTTTTTTTCCCCCCTACCCTTCCCTGCTCTATCCTACTTTGTTCTACCATTTCCTATTTTGTCCTGCCCTTTCCTATTTTATCCTATCCATTTCAATTTTTGTCATATCTTTTTCCACCCTTCGTCCAACACTTTCCTACTTCTCACAACCTTCATCCATTCATTATGCCCATCGCTCCCGGTGGAGCATAGGCCATCGACGACCCTTCGCCATCGCACTCTGTTCTGGGCTGTTCTGGTCATACCAGTCCAGTTGGTCCCTTGTTGTTTCAACTCCGCCTCAGTGTCTCGCCTCCAGCTGTTGCGAGGCCGGCCTCTCTTCATCTTTCCCTGCGGGTTCCAGGTCAGGGCTTGGCGTGTGGTGCTGGACGCCGGCTTCCTGAGGGTGTGTTCGATCCAGCCCCACTTCCTTCGCAGTATCTGCTTGGCCACTGGTTCCTGTCCCGCACGCTCCCACAGATCTTCGTTTCGGATCTTGTCCTGCCATCGGATTTTGTAGATGCGCCTCAGACAGGTGTTGAAGAATGTCTGAATCTTTTGTTGCATCGTCTGTGTTGTCCGCCATGTCTCGCATCCGTAGAGCAGAATCGATTTCACATTGGTCTCACAACCTTGATCCTTCCCTTTCTTGCTTGTCCTGTCCTTTTCAACTTTGTCCTACTTCCCCCCCCCCTCCCCCCTTCTTTTGCCCTATCTTTTGTGACTTGTCCTTACTTTTTTTTCTGCTTCGTCCCATCCTTTTCTGCTTTGTTCTGTCCTCTTCTATTTGTCCTACCTTTTCCTGCTCCGTCCTATCCTTGCCTAGTTTGCTCTGCGCTTTCCTCCTTTGTCCTAACCTTTTCTATTTTGTCCCTCCCTTTCTCAATTTGTCCTAAACTTTCCTATTTTGTCTCTCCCTTTCTCAATTTGTCTTAACTTTTCCTAATTTGTCCTAACCTTTTCTATTTTGTCCCCCTCTTTCTCAATTTGTCTTAACGTTTCCTACTTTGCCCTAACCTTTCCTATTTTGTCCCTCCCTTTCTCAATTTGTCCTAATTTTCCTGCTTTGTCCTAAACTTTTCTCTCCCTTTCTCAATTTGTCTTAACTTTTGCTACTTTGTCCTAACCTTTCCTATTTTGTCTCTCCCTTTCTCAATTTGTCTTAACTTTTGCTACTTTGTCCTAACCTTTTCTATTTTGTATCCCTCCCTTTCTCAATTTGTCCTAACTTTTCCTACTTTGTCCTAACTTTTTCTATTTTGTCCCTCTCTTTCTCTATTTGTCTTAACTTTTGCTACTTTGCCCCAACCTTTCCTATTTTGTCCCTCCTTTCTCAATTTGTCCTAACTTTTCCTATTTGTGCTAACATTTCCTGTTTTGTCCCTCCCTTTCTCAGTTGTCCTAACTTTTCCTACTTTGTCCTAACCTTTCCTCTGTTGTCCCTCCCTTTCTCAATTTGTCTTAACTGTTTCTCA
>CM065722.1:63616541-63621541 GCA_033310375.1 Conus canariensis | reverse complement strand
ATGATTTCTCTACTCTTAAGTCTGGTATTAAGAATGCACAACCTGTTTGTTTATCAATGCACGAACCGTCTGTGTATATTTTCAAATAATTTGAATAGTTCTTTTCAATATGGCATTTGATACAGCTTGCTAACATGTTTATGTTTTCATCTTTTTTCATATTAGTATGTTCAATATCAAAATGTGCTTTATTAAGCTCCCATGGTGGTATAGGAGAAAATAACGGTCTAATGGATAGAGCATCGTTATCGATTAGAACTCCAGAATCAGTAATACTTTTTGACGTGTACGTTGCCAGTGTTTTTTGAGAAGCTGTAGATTTTGCTCTTTTAGGAAAATCAATATCTGACCTCATTTTTATTTCAGATCTAATGTGCGTTTTATTAGTTGTACTCTTGATAACAAGTTTACAACACGCTAACTCTCTGTATTCATCTAAGGGAAGCATCTGCGCTTCATAATACGTACGAGAAGATGATGCATGCACCGGAAGGCCAAGTGCTAATTTCAATGCCTTGCATTCAATACTTTCAAGCTTTTTCAATAGGTATTTGGGAGCGCTAAAGATTACTTCTTGGGCATATGTTATTTTCGACCTCATTAAAGATTTACATAGAGTTATCAATGTAGATGAATTCTGTCCCCATTTTTCTTTAGAAATAATTTTAAGGAAATTTAATATTTTCCTCGCCTTTGTTAATAAGTATTCAATATGAGCGTTCCATGATAGTTTAGATGTGAAATGGACTCCTAGGAATTTAACTTCTGTCACGTATTTAAGAGGTGTTTCGCCCAATGTAAAAACAGGCAGTTTTTCTGGATTATTGCCACTATTGAAAAGAATTATATTTGTTTTTTCAACAGATAAGTTCAATCCATTTAACTTCATGTATTCCGACATCCTATTTAGTTCGTCTTGATAGATCTTTCTGATGAAACTTATATCACGCTGTGGAGTTTTCTTTTTAAGAGTTACTTCCGTCCACATGCAAATGTCGTCTGCATATTGAACGAGAACTACCTTTTTAGATAACTTATTTGGCAAATCATACAAAGCAATGAGAAAAGAAGCGGAGCTAACACTGACCCTTGTGGGATTCCCATTGACAGAGTTCTACTGGTGGAATATGATTTTCCTACTCTTGTTTGTATTACCCTATCTTTCAGAAAGCATTTAACATAATTGTATACATTTCCTGATAGTCCAATATTTTTAAGTTTGTTTAATAGCTGTGAATGCCACACTTGATCGTAAGCCTTGGTTATGTCAAAAAATGTAGCCAGGACACATTTACGTCTTGCAAATTGTTTCTTTATATTTGTTGATAATTTCACTAATATTTCTGTAGTAGATCTCCCTTTACGAAAGCCAGCTTGATTAATAGGAATGATGTCATTTTTTTCGCAGTAATATGCTAGTCTATTCAAAACAATTCTTTCTGATAGTTTACAGACGTGTGATGTTAATGCTATAGGTCTGTAATTTTTAGGATCACTAGAAGACTTTCCTTGTTTATGAACTGGTACAACAATTGTCTGTTTCCATATTTTGGGCATGTCGCTACTATTCCAGCAAGTACTTAGCAAAGCATGAAGAAAAACTACAAGATTTTCAGGTAAATTCTTTAGCATCTGATTAGATATTGCATCTAAACCAACTGATGATTTCCGTATTGGAATGGCTCTAATGGCTTCTTTTACTTCATATACAGTTATAGGAGCATTAATGTTTATGCTATTATCAGGTGGTGGATCATCATATGTTATATTACTTTCTTCTTTTTCTCTGTAAGTTCGGTCAGTGTTCGTTAGACCCTCAGGACGGCTGACTTCAGCGAATAAGTTTACAAAAACTTCTGCTTTCTCTTTAGTAGTGGGCAGATTGTTGTTATCTATTTTTATGGGATACTGTGGTGATGTCAATCCATTTTTCATAGCTTTCAGTTCTTCCCATACTTTCCCCATATCCTTACAATGTTTTACTTCAGAGTTACAGAAATCATCCCAATGTTTCAATTTTGCATATTCTATTGCATCATCACTTTCTTTACCCGTCTTTTTCATTTTTTCATGATTACTTGCTGATCTTTTTTTACAATATATCTTAAATCTTTCTTTTTTCTTGTTATTTGCGCGTTCACATTCCTTGTTCCACCACACATTTCCATTGTGTTTTTTAGATTTTTTGTTTTTTATTTTTGGGATCGATTTATCTGCTGCTGTTAGGATAAATCTGCAGAATTTATCATACTGATTGTCTATATTTTCTTCAGTAGAATAATCTAAATCTATGTTTTTAAGGATGTCTTTGAACAGTGACCAATCTGCACACTTGTAATTATACTTTGGAATAACATCTTCTGTGTTTTCTTCTTCTTCTGCTATGTTATTTAAAGATATTATGACTGGAATATGATCTGATCCTAAAGAGTCATCTCCCGTTTCCCACACTGCGTTGACTACCAATGATGGAGATACAAAAGTTAAATCAATGGCTGAGGGATTATGGGTAGATATATCTGGAATACGAGTTATGTTTCCATTATTCAGTATGTAAAGAATAGAATCCGCTATGTTATCTAACAAACGATTATTAGAAATATAGGAACAACTCTTATCCCAGAAAGGGGCATGTGCATTAAAATCACCCCCAATAACCCACTTATCCGTTTGATCTTGGAACCCTTTCAACCATTCAGTGTTCTTATTATCAGGACCTTTTGGAAGATAAATTGAAGCAACATTAAGAATCAAGGATGAAGTGAACTTAACCATAGCTGCACAGCATGACACAGAGGAAATATTATACACTGGTGGAGTTCTTTCACAAAAGTCCAGGTCTTCACGCACATAAATGGCTGTTTGCACTCTGTCTCCACATTGTTCGTAAACCGGAGGGTGGTAAAATCCAGGTAGATATGGTAATTTATCACAGCTCACATTTAAAGATTGTAGTAATAAAACATGAAACTTATTTGCTACTAGATATTGATTTAAGTATGATAGATTTTTCGTTATAGAACGACAATTCCACTGTAGAAATGTAATGTTTGGCTTTTTATGTGCTTTCATTTATATATCACAATAATTGATATCATTTAGACATTAACTATCTTAGAGATGACTATAGATGAAAACAGAAAATCTTGATGATTGACTGTAAACAGCTGAGAGTCAAAGTACGACCAGTTTAGTAGAACCAAGACGTGGAAAAGGCGGAGGGTGAAAACCTTGGCAACTGTAACGAAAGGCTGCGGGTCTCCTCCGTGGCTTTTCCCAAAACATTCCATGCAGGTGTTTGCCCAGGGTCCTCGCGATGGTGCTCGCTCCTCTGGTCGTGGGGTGAACGTCGTCAGCTGTCAGTACTCTTCTGTCTTCCATCCTCAACTCGTTAAAGGAGACGAAAGTAATGTCGTTTTCTGTCTGTAGTTTCTGTCTTGTCATTGCGTTGAACAGATCTTTCTTAATGTCTAGTGTTTTATTTTTGACAGGAGCCACTTGACTTACTACGATTTTGGCTTTGGAAATTGACCTTTGGCCTCCTTGACGCATTTCTGCATTTCCGTGCTGCATTTCTCCGGATCTTTCCCCTTCAAATCGTTCACTCCTACATGCAGAACTACACATTCGGGTTCAGGATTCAGAGATACTTTTGCCTCGTTCAGAGCGCGTGTGCAATGCTCAATCTGATACGCTTTTCTCTTTGCCACCTGCAGACCGTATGACAGGCCAAGTCTCCGTGCATCAACCTTCTTCATGATACTGTCATGTATCAGGAGGACACGTGGCAAGTCGCCACCAGATGTAGAAACAGAATGGGATACGTTTTTCTTTGTTGTGCCAGACTGTTTTTCTTTGACGTTTTGTTTGTGTGGAGACTTGGAGTTTTCTATCTTTTGTTCCACAGATGTGTTACGCAATTTCGCAGAACCTTGTTTGACGTTGCTTTGATTCTTTACGTCACAATTCAGTTTTTGTTCTTTGTGGTTTTGTTTCATTTGGTTATTTTCTTTGCTTGGCCTAATGTACGGCTCGCACAATTCATCCACGCCCTTGTTGTGTTGGGAAGGAGATTTTGCCGGCAGCGATGTTGATGCAACTTTTGCATAAGAGCGGTGAGGCGTTGCGAAGGATGTTTCGGTCGATTCGGTCTGAATGGCGACACTTTCGCTTTTCGTTATCTTGAGATTCGATTCAATTATTTTGGTCTGTTTTTCAACTATTTTCTCTAGACTCAAGATTCGTTCGCTCAGAGTCATTATGAGAGCTTTGACATCGTCCGTGTTACTTCCCGCTTCTCTTTTCGGGCTGTCTTCTGCGGGGCCTTTATTGTCGGCAGGCGTACCGGACATTTTTGTTTGGGTTACTAAACGGTCACCCCCGCTTCGAATATTCGATTGGCTTGTTACAGTCGACTGAACATTTTGCAAACTGCTGTTAGTTTTTTCTATTGGCAAAGTTGATGGCTTACCTCTTGCATTTCTTGTTTTTGTCATCCTGGTCATCATTTTTTTAAACTTTACAAAAAACTCAGCTAGCTTCTGCTCTAGTTGTTGACCGTGGCCGCCATCTTGCGTGTCGTGTGTGTGTGTGTGTGTGTGTGTGCGCGCGTGTTTGTGCGTGTGTGTGTGTGTGTGTGTGTGTGTGTGTGTGTGTGTGTGTGTGTGCGTGTGTGTGTGTGCGCGCGCGTGCGCTCGTGTGTGTGTATGTGTGTGTGTGCGTGTGTGTGTGTGCGCGCGCTTGTGTGTGTGTGTGTGTGTGTGTGTGTGTGTGTGTGTGTGTGTGTGTGTGTGTGAAATCCCCGTCCGTATCATGATCCCTCCGCGGCTTTCAAACAGAATTGTTGTTGGTATGAGGTCAAATACGAGAACAGGGACCACGTTGCTCGAGTCTCGTTCACTTAATATAGCCAGGACGTATCTCCGAGCATGTTCCAGATCTCTGATCAGTATTGTGAGTGAACTCTATCTCTGATCAATATAGTTGACGGCCGCATATCT
>CM065722.1:63594041-63596541 GCA_033310375.1 Conus canariensis | reverse complement strand
GTATCAAGACCCCATAACTCAGCTCCGTATTGCACTATGGGTTGAATTTGAGAATCGAACAACTTTAAAAACAGTGTAAGAGACTCATTATTAAGCATACGCAATTTCTTTAAAATACATAGTAAGCAACGTTTAGCTCTACTTACAAGGTCTTTGGAAGCAAAACCGAAACTTAAACGTGTTGAAAAATATATACCCAAGTACTTATAGACATTCACGACTGGCATAGGCATTCCATTGTACATCCATTTTTCCCGTGCAGCGAGATGTCCACCTTTCCTAAACACTATGATATTACTTTTTGCCATGTTTACTTTCAAGAGAGAGAGAGAGAGAGAGAGAGAGAGAGAGAGAGAGAGAGAGAGAGAGAGAGAGAGAGAGAGTTTGTGTAAAGACACCTTCAGTATCAGATATATAACGACGTGACGAAAACAACCAACCAGCTCGGAGCGTTATTGACTGACGGTTGTGGTCATTTGTCCAGCAGAACTGCACTGGCCTTCCGTTGCCCTTCCTCCCTCATTCTCGACTGTGTAGCCACTTACCCCCTCCCCTCCCTCCCCATCTCCCCCTCCCCACCCGCCCCATAACCCCTCACAGTCTCTCACCCTCCCCCACCCCCCACCCGCACCCACCCACGAACCTCTGTCTCCACCCACTAAGTGAGATAGTTCATGCCTATACACACTGCTAAGAGGGAGTGTGTGTGTGTGTGTGGGGAGGGGGGGTGGGGTGGGGGGGGGGGGGAGGGCGGTTGACTGTAGATAAGAAGTAGCTGACGCGTGGATTAGGGGACCCCCTCCCCCTCCCCCCGTCGTTTGAACGGCTTGTATAGCTGAGAGTAAGGCGTCACAGATTTTCATAGCTCTGGATTGGTGGGAGGCCAACAACGCGAAAGGTTACAACGCAGTAGTTTCTGAAAAAAAAGAACGGTCTTACTTCTTCTTCTTCTTCTGAGTACGCAGGCTGATACTCCTGCGGATACCCCCTGTATAGAAAGGCAAGTATTAATCCCATCTGCCCAACAAAGGGAGTGGAGTTTTGTGTGTATGACCTTTTTTTCCATCCCGCCACTAAGGCAGCCACACTCCAACTTCGGGGAAGGTGCATGCTATGTGTAACGTGTCATCCATACCAACGGCCAAACTGGCCTTCTCTTCCGAAAGTTGGTGATGGGATTTGACGGTTGTGTGCAAGATGTTATGCGTGCGTTCACACACGGAACCTCGGTTTATAGTCTCATTCGAAGGACTGTATGGGGAATGGAGTCAGAATCAGTGTTAACTCCGAGGGAAAAATCCCCCTGTACGGAAACGGCCAGTGGAGATTCGAACCCGCAACCCCAAGATCACGAGTCCGGCGCTCTACCACTGAGCTGTTCCGGCTCCCGGACGGTGTTACAATTTTCCTGTGTGCCTTATTCACAAAGGAGTAACATTTGATATTTTGTGTGTGTGGACCCCCAAGGATTAACAGCCATTCCCTCTTTTTATTTTGTTGAGCATTAAACACAAAATATGTAACAAATCATGCTTAGACCACATACGAATGGTTTGCCTTAAGTACAATACATTTTATCGTGCTATGTATGTCACCAAATATCCATGCTTTATATACATGTATGAGGCTATGGCATAAGTTACATCCTCATTTCTGTGTATTTGTTTTGTTTATTTCAATATTCATTTATGGGTTGCTTTCTTACTCATTTCTGATTGCTGTTGCTGTGTATAGGTTTTATTTTCTCGTTTATTTTAAAAGCAATCAAAGGAAATGAAGATGTTTAAAAAAATGGTAACATATCATTGAAATATTCATAAGCAATACTCTGCATCAGTATTCTTTGCTCATCAATACACGCATATTTTGCGCACATACTTAACATTAAACACTGCGATTCATGCGGTAACACTAGGATGTGATTTACGTGACTTGTGCATGGATTAGTAATGCCTCCAGTTATCACTTTATCAGACTCTCATTCGGCATGATCTCTAATGATGTCTAGAACTGCGGTGTGTCTCTCTATAATATTAATATTTGCTCTTTTCCTCGTTTTTTTCCGCTTGTGGTCGTTGACTATGCTTTCATGTTGTATTTTCATTTCTCATTTCTTGTCCAGTGAAAAGTCTGTTTCTAGTGTTATTGGTCAATTAATTTTCGATTGCGATGAAAAAAATATTAATTACGATGTAAATTGTGCGTTATGTAAATTTTAGCTTGTTGTACTTGCAAGTGTTCTCATTGCTACAGCAGTGTTTTGCGAATAGGGTTGTGTTTAAACCATCAGTATTTTTCAGCGCAGACAGTTTTTTTTTTGGTTTAAATTCAGCATGATCAAGCAGCCTAATGTTTAAAGCTTTAATCGCACTGGTCGATAGCCTCGGGATGGGGGCTGGCGGTGAGGATGGGGTGGTGGTGGTGGTGGTTAGGGGATAATCAGGATCGGTCATCCTAAGGAAGTCATCAACTGAACTCACACGGGGACAAGATGTCTGTT
>CM065722.1:63581541-63586541 GCA_033310375.1 Conus canariensis | reverse complement strand
TTTAGCTGTGATGTGCGAGTTTATCTGTGGCAAGTAAATATATCAGTGATAGATGAATTTATCTGTGGCATGTTAATGTACTGTGACACTGACTTACAGATCCTTTTTGTTTGTTTCTTCTTTTCTTTCTTTCTTTTTCTTTTTTTTCATCCTTCCGCCTTCCTTGCTCGCATTTCGTTTTTTTTTTCCTTTTGCCAACTTTTTCGTCTAAGTGATATCACAAGCTTCCTGCAAATCTGCTGATTGCTTTGTTTTTCTTTTTTGAAATTCATTCCCTCTTAACATTTTTTTGTTGTTGTTTTGTTTAACAGTTTTTCCTTTGCTCCTTCTTTGAATGATCTTTTCTTTATTGCTCTGTCTGTCTGTCTGTCTGTCTGTCTGTCTGTCTGTCTGTCTGTCTGTGTCTGTTTGTTTCATTTCTTCTCTTGTTTCCTTGGGGTTTTTTTCTCCCCTTTTTTCATGTTTTTCCTTTCTCTGTTTTCATTCTTTTCCTAACACTCTGTTTGTTTGTTTTTTTTTTTTTTTTTTTTTTTTTACATCTGTCAGGATATATTTATTGCATGTCAGATTCTTAACAGATTCCCTTTTCATACCCTGCGCGCACCTGTCTGAGAGCAGTTGCGTGGATACTCTCTCTCATTTTCGTCTCGTATTCCTTCCTGTATTTCTCTTTCTTTCTTTCTTTCTTTTTCTTCTCTCCACCCCCCCCCCCCCCCCCCCCCCCCTCCTCGTCCTCCGCCTTTATTGTGATTTCCATCTTTTATGGCTGTTGGTAATGGTGCTTAAGTGTAGTGTTTTGTCGTCATTTATCTTGCGTAATGTCGCCATTGCTGCTTGTTAGGTCTCTGGCTGTGGACAGAACACTGGCAACGCCAGCGATTACTTCGTTTCTTTCGCTTCGTCCAAAGACACAGAAGGCATGGGGATCAGTATCTTGTTTCGTTTTTTTTTTCTTTTCTCTGTTACTCTGGTGGAGTCCCTGTTCGTTGAGCAGCGGGTAAACAGCCATTTCCGAGCGAGAGAATGGTTCATTTGGCTGTGGTGCATGCGGTCTCGTTCACAATCACGCGTAGTGCCAGCTTCTTGTTGACGATGGTTCACTACGGTGGGTCTATAGCCTGCAAGTAGAATTCGCCTGCATCGTGTCCACTGTGTGTGTGTGTGTGTGTGTGTGTGTGTTGTGTGTGTTGTGTGTGTGTGTGTGTGTGTGTGTGTGTGTGTGTGTGTGTGCATGCGCGCGCGTGTGTGTGTGTATGTGTCTGTGTATCAATGAGTGTGAGTCGGTGAGTGTGTGTGTTGTGTGTGGGGTGTGTGTGTGTGTAGTGTTAGTGTTAGTGTGTGTGTGTGTGTGTGTGTGTGTGTGTGTGTGTGTGTGTGTGTGTGTGAACATGCGCGCGCATGTGTGTGTGTATGTGTCTGTGTATGAATGAGTGTGAGTCAGTTTGTGTGTTGTGTGTGTGTGTGTGTGTGTGGTGTGTTGTGGTGTGTGTGTGCACGCACGCAGCGCGCGCGCGCGCGCGTGTGTGTGTGTGCGCGCGCACATGCGTGCATGCGAACGTGCGTGCTTGCGAGTGCGTGCATGCGTGTGTGTACGTGTGCATGTGTGTGTACATGCGCGCGTGCGTGCATGCGTGCGCATGTATGCGTGCGTGTGTGCGCGCGTATGTGTGTGTGTGTGTGTGTGTGTGTGCTGGTGTGTGTGTTGTGTGTGTGTGTGTGTGTGTGTGTGTGTGTGTGTGTGTGTGTGTGCGAGTGCGTGCGTACGTGCGTGCGTGTGTGTTGAAAAGTTGACAGTTTGACCATCATTTGCGAAATGTGGTGGACAGCCAGACAGCCTGTGAACAGCAGGCAGACACACACAGAGCCAATCAGACCAACAGGAAGTGGTAGATGCCTTCAATGCGCGCAAATGCAGCTCCAAACAGATAAAAATAATGAATAAAGGCCGGAGGCACTGGTCCTGACCACGCTACGTTCTTGGTTGATCTCAATATGCTGTTAACGATCCCCACATCGGCCTGATTCACCCCCCCCCCCCCATCTCTCTCTCTCTCTCTCTCCTCCCTCCCCCTCTCCTCTTCTCTCTCTCTTCTCTCTCTCTCTCTCTCTCTCTCTCTCTCTCTCTCAGTCTGTCTGTCTCTTTCTTTCTTTCTGTATTTCTCTCTGTCTCTCTGTCTCTGTCTGTCTGTCGGTGTCTCTGTCTTTCTCTCTGTCTCTCTGTCACTGTCTCTGTTTTTTTCCTGTCTTTTTCTCTCTCTGTCTCTATCTTTCTCTGTCCCTCTGTTTCTCTCTCTCTCTCTGTGTTTTTTTTCTCTCTCTTTTTTTTCTTTCTCTCTTCTCTGTACACATACACACTTCGACGGAGAGAGAGAGAGAGAGAGAGAGAGAGAGAGAGAGAGAGAGAGAAGATGGGTGTGGGTACGGTGGGGTGGGGATACAGGTAGTGGAGGGGGGGGGGGTCAAGCATAACAAAGAGAAGCAGTGTCCCCCTCTCCCCCCTCCCTCCCCCCCACACACACTCACATTCACGTACCCTGCTGACCAAGGGTATTACTGGCTGACAGATGCACAAGGAGGAGGTAGGTGGTGTTGATGATGGGGAGGGCATGATGGTCAGTACCAGTGTATGGGTTAAACTGGTCAAGTTTTGGGGAATTCATACTTTCAGCTGTGAGGGTAGGGATGGTGGGGGTAGGTTGGGTGGGGTGGGGGTGGGGGGGGGGTGCGGGGGAACTTTCTCTCACACCATTTCATGAATTGCTCTGTTGTGTAAAAATCCCGTTTCTTGATGGCAGAACATAAAAAACCCAAACAAACAAGACAACACAACAACAACAACAGTAACAACATCAACAACAAGACACAAAGGAGAAAGCAAACATAAGCAAACAAAGAAATAAAGAAACAAAACAAAACAATACAAACAAACAATACGAACAAACGAACAACCACGGCACAATGTAGCGTGTGTCAGTCAGAGAGTGTTGCTATAAACACAAATAAAAACAAGATGCAAAGCATATAAACGTACTCCCAGTTTATCTTGAATACGCGCGAGATATTCCATAAAGAGGAAAAACTGTTTTGGGCCGTTATAGCCGTAAGTAACGGCTATTCTGGTAAACATCGGCCATCATCTGTGATCCTTAATGAACATACCTTCAAATTTTCAGAAAGATCGGCCAAGTACTTTCTGAGATATTCCATAAAGAAGGAAAACCGTTATGGGCTGTTATAGCCGTTAGTAACGGCTATAACGGTAAAATAAACCATCGGGCATCTTCCGTGACCCATAATGAACATACCTACAAATTTTCAGACAGATCGGCTCAGTAGTTTTTGTCTGGAGCGAGTGAAACACATTTTGACCACGGACGGACAGACAGACAAAGAACAGGGAGTACAAAAAAAAACAAACAAAAAAAAAACCCAACCAAACAAACAGACAACACAGCGCGATGCAGCGTGAGCCAATTAATTAATTAGAGAGTGTTGACTATTCTCTGGTGCACTGCGAGGGAGGGAGAGGGAACGATAAGAGTGATCGGCCTTTTTTTTTTTTTTTTCTTCCAAATTCGAATCCCTTATAGTCTAAAAGACGACGGACGACACTGACCTTGTTTTGCATGGAAGATGCAGGCTCAGTTCAGGTTCGGTCCTGTTTGTACCGAATGGCGGCGCTAGGGGCGAGGACAAAGGAGCTCCACCTGTCTCTTGTTTTGCTGCTGCGGCGGCGGCTTCGGGGGCCGTCTCCAGAGGCAGTCTGTTGCCTGTTTGCGCCTCTCTCTCTCTCTCTCTCTCTCTGTCTCTGTCTCTGTTTCTCTCTCTCTCTGTTTCTCTCTCTCTCTCTCTCTGTTTCTCTCTCTCTCTCTCTCTCTCTCTCTCTCTCTCTCTCTCCTCTCCTCGCTCTGTATATCTCTCTGTGTGTCTCTCTGTCTCTGTCTCTCTGTCTCTGTCTCTCTGTCTCTCTCTGTGTCTGTGTCTGTGTTTCTCTCTGTGTCTCTGTCTCTGTCTCTCTTTCCCTCCCCTCTCCCCTCTCTCTGTGTCTCTCTTTCTGTTCATCACCTCTCTCTCTCTCTCTCTCTCTCTCTCGCTCTCGCTCTGCCTCTGTCTCTCTTTCCGCCCTTCTTTCTGTCCCCCCCCCCTCTCTCTCCTTCTTTCTCTCTCTCTCTCTCTCTCTCTCTCTCTCTCTCTCTCTCTCTCTCTCTCTCTCTCTCTCTCTCTCTCTCTTTCTCCGCGCAGGTTTTGTGATCGATAAAATTTGGAATTTTGGTATATTTTGAGGTTGCGTATTGTCATTTTTTTCTCTGAAAGATACAAAATCTGGAATCTGGACACACACACACACACACACACACACACACACACACACACACACACACACACACACACACACACTCACACTCACGCAAGCACATGTATACGCACGTGCACAGACACACGCGCGCGCGCGCACGCACACACATACACACACACACAACGCAACATACACACGTACACACACACACAGACACACACACACAACCACACACACACACACACACACACACACACACACACACACACACACACACACACACACACACTGGTTCCTTCCACTGTACTGGAACCCAAAGCATCTTCCAGCCAAGAAAAGCTGGCACAGGGGGAACTGCTGCATGTTCTGCGCCTGCTTCAGACGGCACCACGAAGCCTTCATCCCCTGATTGATTCACCAACAATCTAATGTGAAATGCACGTGTTTGTCTCACACAACACACACACCACACACACACACACACACACCACGCACGCACACGCACGCACGCACGCACGCACGCACGCACGCACGCACGCACGCACGCAGCACACACACACACACACACACACACACACACACTGACTGACTGAAACCAGTTTATTGTCAGATTAACTCATGGTTGTACTGACAACACACACACACACACACACACACACACACACACACACACACACACACACACCGCACATGCACACACACA
>CM065722.1:63571541-63576541 GCA_033310375.1 Conus canariensis | reverse complement strand
CACAACTCCCCCAGTCCAGTGAAAAGGCTGTTGTTGCAGCGAGGGCCAATTTGAGTTTGACATTTGTCACTCTGTATAACTGCAGCGTTGCGACCTTATGAGTCACGATGACCCCCCCACTCCCACCCCCATGCCTTCTTCTCCCCCCCCTTCATCCCTTCCCCTACCTGGCCTATCTCCTCCTCCTCCTTCCTGCCCTTAACCCCTCCCCTCCCCCCCCCCTCCCCGCTCCCAGTTCAGCTTCTATACCCTCACGGGTTCCTATCCACACACCCCCACCCCCTCCTTCTGTGCACGCAAAAAAAAAAAAAGAAGATACATGCATTCTTCTCATCAACAACTTTCTCTCCTTCCTCCTGTCTCCGATCAGAGCGAGAAGAGAAATTGATTCAAGTATTTCGTTTTTTGTTTGTTTTTTTCTTTCATAGAAAGAAAAGATAAAAAGAAAGACAGAAAGAATGGAGAGAAGAAAGAACGAAAGAAAAAAAACAAACAAACAAACAAGAGAGTGGTAGAACAACAGAAATAACCAGCCAAAGTGAACATCATTGATGATGACGTTCTTCTTCAATAATCCAAAGAGTGTTTAGGAGAAGAAAGGAGAAAGCAAACCGCTAGTAGCGGAAAGAACCGGCGGCAAAGTAGCCAGAAGAATAAAAGAAGAATAGTAGGTAAGCCTGTCAAGTGAGTGATGACGAATTGGGGGGGGGGGGGGGGGGGGGGGGGGGAGAGGAGAGAGAGAGAGAGAGAGAGAGAGAGAGAGAGAGATGCACAGACACACGCACATACATACCTACACTCATACATATATACATACATACATACATACATACATACATGCATACACATACATACATACATACATACATACATACATACAGAGAGAGAGAGAGAGAGAGAGAGAGAGAGAGAGAGAGAGAGAGAGATGCACAGACACACGCACATACATACCTACACTCATACATATATACATACATACATACATACATACATGCATACACATACATACATACATACATACATACATACATACATACAGAGAGAGAGAGAGAGGAGAGAGAGAGAGAGAGAGATACAGAGAGATACAGAGAGATACAGAGAGAGATACAGAGAGAGAGAGAATGATTTATTTAATGATTTTTTGCCGTCAAGCTTTCAAAACCCATTCACAGGGAGAGGGGCAGGGGTATAAAGATTATATCACAAAATGGAAAATCGAACGAAACTGATACATATCAAAATACAACAAGACGTCATCGCTAAAAGGAACCCTTATCGCGAAAATTGACATACAATGTTGAGTACCTGATGAAAAGATTGTTCATGTCAGTTCGATCGGCACCGTTTTTTTTTTTTTTTTTTTTTTAATTTTATATTATTGTTTTCATCATGATATGCTACAATGATTTTGATCGTTGACACACTCTTTGTGTGGCTCAAGTTCACTTCAACCTCAGTCTTGAGGATACCACGGAGACTGTCCATTTTTTTTTTTTTTTACCACACCTGCCATGGTTTACGAAGAAACAGTCTTGTGCCGTTGCATACAGGCCACTCCTTTTACACCCGTTATCTTTTAAAAGGTGAAGAAGCTCCGTGGCGCATTTCATGTCATGTACCACTCACAGCGAAACATATTCTTTTTAGAGTGTTGGGACTTGGCATGGTGTGAGACACAAACGTTTTACAGCAGACTCCATGAAGAACTTGGTTCAGAGATGTGCCACCTGATGTGATCTTTGCGTTTCTGAGGGAGATTAACATTTTCCATCAGATCTAAGATTTTACAGAAGAATCATTTTTAACACAAAAATTCTGGTGCGTTTTTAGGAGGTGTTTTTCAAAAGGTTGTGTAAATGACTTTAAAAAAAAAAGACTTGTGAGTTGACTTTAACGCGGTGACAGCCCTGATATGACCCTTTGCCGTCGGCTTGGCGACATTATTACCATTACCATTACCGGCTACACCCCTGATGAACAGTTTGACTGACAAGAATCAACATCTTTACCAAGGTCCCAGCTGTGCTGTCCTTCCACGGTAGTTTCACGTTGCTTTGGTATCGGTGAGGTAGTTTCACGTTGCTTTGGTATCGGTGAGGTAGTTTCACGTTGCTGCTGGTATCGGTGAGGTAGTTTCACGTTGCTGTGGTATCGGTGAGGTAGTCTCACGTTGCTTTAGTATCGGTGAGGTAGTCTCACGTTGCTTTGGTATCGGTGAGGTAGTTTCACGTTGCTGTGGTATCGGTGAGGTAGTCTCACGTTGCTTTGGTATCGGTGAGGTAGTTTCACGTTGCTTTGGTATCGGTGAGGTAGTTTCACGTTGCTGTGGTATCGGTGAGGTAATCTCACGTTGCTTTGGTATCGGTGAGGTAGTCTCACGTTGCTTTGGTATCGGTGAGGTAGTTTCACGTTGCTGTGGTATCGGTGAGGTAGTTTCACGTTGCTTTAGTATCGGTGAGGTAGTCTCACGTTGCTTTAGTATCGGTGAGGTAGTCTCACGTTGCTTTGGTATCGGTGAGGTAGTTTCAAGCAGTTCGATGTTTACACACCACATTGCACGCGTCTCCACTTTTTGGTAATCAAACCGTAATGTCCGATTCGAAACCTTTCTCGCCGGGTTATGTCACGGACAGTTTGTCCACGTCAGTTTAGTCCATGTCGATTTGGTGGCCGTCGTTACTATTGAGTGTGTTGCACTCCAGTCGTAGAACAGGAGAAGGAGAGTGGTTTTCAGATTTTAAAATGTCTTTATTGTTATCGTTAACAGTGTCATCTTTGTAAAATAAATTGGGTTGGATGGTAAAAAACAAGCCGTATGGCGAGGACGAATTCTCACTTGCCATTTTTTTCTGCTGATTTCTCTGAATTTCTGCTCTCTTCTGGTCTCTTGCGGGCAGTTGCTTCGGAAGACAGCACTTTGGCTGGCAGCTCTTTATGGAAGGGGTCGGCCGGTAGTCGTTGTTGTTGTTGTTGTTGTTGTTGTTGTTGACCTGAGGACAACAGTTGTTCGATTCCCTCTGCCTTCCACGTTGAATGGCGACAGAGTCGTTTCTTGACGCGCAGAATTCAGGGAACTTTCAAGACTTTTAGGTGGCAGACAGACCGTCAACAGACACGCGATAGATTTTCTTGGCGAAAAATGGATGAATTCTTTTACCTGAGGTGTCGACAGTGCGTTTTGCTGGTAACCAGACTAGGGAAGCTATCTGAGAGAGAGAGAGCAAGAGAGAGAGAGAGAGAGAGAGAGAGAGAGAGAGAGGGGGGGGGAGAAGCAGGAGAGTCAGACAGACAGACACACACAGACACACAGACACACAGACACACACACACACACACACACACACACACACGAAGACGAATGGGAGACCGAGGTAGAAAGACAAACACAACGTTGATATTTTTTGCCCTCCTGTCTTCCCCACCCTCCCTCCATCTCCCGCTACCGCAGCCCCTTCACCCCCTCCGTGCCCCCGTATCCTTCCTCCCCCTCCCTTTCCCTCCACCTGCTCTCCCCCACCCCCTCCCCCTCCCCCCTCCCTTAGCTAATGGCGTTGAGCATGATGAGGGTTGGCGAGTCACGCATTCTATTTTGCCATTCCGGTGGCCAAGGGCAGGGGGGTGGGTTGGCCTTTTGCACTGAAGTCAGCCAAAAGAGGCCGAGGTCTGTATCCTAGACCGGTGCAGCTATGCTGGTAGTAGCTACAGTCCCCGTAGGGCCCCCACCACGAACACAGGCTGCACACCACAAATTCACGCGCCAAGGCCTTGCTTTTAAGGAGTAGAGTATTATTTATAGACTGGCGCAGTTGGATTGTTTTGAGAATGTTCATAATGTCTGAAAGTTGATTTTCCTCATTTTTGTACTCCCGGTTCTTATAGAATAGAGAGTACTTTACAATGGGAACGAAGAAATGCTGTCTGTGTGTCTGTCTGTCTGTCTGTCTGTGTGTTTGTCCGTGGTCAAAATGTGTTCCACTCGCTCCAGACAAAACTTCTAGGCCGATCTTTCTGAAAATTTGTAGGTATGTTCATTATGGGTCACGGATGATGCCCGATGTTTTATTTTATATAACGGCCCAAAACGGCTTTTTCTTCTTTACGGACTTGGCCGATTTATCTCAGTGACCAAATACATTATGACACATGTTTGATTGTGACGTTTTTTCTCAGTGACGAAATACATTATGACGTATGTTTGATTGTGACGTGTTTTCGGAAAGATAAACTGGGAGTACGTTTATATGCTTTGCGGGGAACGGAATAGCTCAGTTGGTAGAGCGCCGGACTCGTGATCCTGGGATTGCGAGTTCGAATTTCGGTACAGGGGGATTTTTCCCTCGGAGTTAACATTGGTTCGGACTCCATTCCCCATACAGTCCTTCGAATGAGACTATAAACCGAGGTTCCGTGTGTGAACGCACGCATAACATCTTGCACACACGTAAACTCCCATCACCAACTTTCGGAAGAGAAGGCCAGTTTGGCCGTTGGTATGGATGACACGTTACACATAGCATGCACCTTCCCCGAAGATGGAGTATGGCTGCCTTAACGGCGGGATGAAAAACGGTCATGCACACAAAACTCCACTGCCTGTCTATACAGGCAGTGTCTGCAGGAGTATCAGCCTGCATATGCAGAGAGAAAGAAAGAAAATATGCTTTGCATCTCGTCTTTCATAATATGGCCATCAGTGCACAAACAGGCCAGGTGGTTCCAGGCAGACGGGTTCAAATCAAAGGAATGCGGTTATTGTGTTTCTTGGAACTGGCGCAAAGACAGGGTCACGGGTGAGTGCAAAGACCTGGAATGTGACATCAGCTAAGGGAAAGGTCAGTTATTTTGGAGATTGTTTGTGATTTCATCGGTGAAGACCCCCCCCCCCCCCCAAAAAAAAAAAAAAAAAAAAAAAAAAAGACATAATTGGTGGGGAGTTTTTTTTTTTTTTTTTTTTTTTTGATCAACAATCAGTTTTGCATTAAAGACTGGCTCAAATTTAT
>CM065722.1:63546541-63549041 GCA_033310375.1 Conus canariensis | reverse complement strand
CCACAGACATGATCCATGACACCACAGACATGATCCATGACACCACATGATCCATGACACCACAGACATGATCCATGACACCACAGACATGATCCATGACACCACAGACATGATCCATGACACCACAAACATCATCCATGACACCACAGACATTATCCATGACACCAGAAACAGACATGATCCATGACACCACACCACAGACATCATCCATGGCACCACAGACATTACCCATGATACACTCCACTCTGGCCATTTGTTTTTGGCACCACAGACATTACCCATGATACACTCCACTCTGGCCGTGTGTTCTGGCACCACAGACATTATTACACATGATCCATTGTCTCCCTTTGTTCCGTCAACCTAACCATTATTATGCCTGATGAAATCCAACTTATATGTTTGCCATCTATTCTGGCAACACAGATATCACTAGCATGTCTGATTAATTGAAAGTCCACTCTTGCCGGCTGTTTTGATAGCACAGTCATTGTAGTTCCTGATATGTTTAACTTCTACTCTCACTCTCGGTTTCGTCAATACAACCGGTGGCGCTCCTGATGAATTTAACCCCTACTCTCGCTCCTTTGTTTTGGCGAGAAGCCAGTGTTATTGCTGATAAATTTGATCTCTACTCCCCTTTTTTTGTTTTGACAATACAGCCACTGATATTCCTGACGAATGTTACCGTCTACTCTCGCTCTTTGTTTCGGCGATGCAGCCAGTGTTATTCCTGACGAATGTAACCTCTACTCTCGCTCCTTGCCTTGGCAATACAGCCAGTCTTATTCCTAATGAATTTAACCTCTACTCTCGCTCTTTGTTTCGGCAATACAGCTGGTGTTGTTCCTAATGAAGTTAACCTCTACTCTCGCTCTTTGTTTCGGCAATACAGCCAGTGTTATTCCTGATCAATTTAAACTCTTCTCTCGCTCTTTGTTTTGGCAGGACAGCCAGTGCTATTCCTGACGAACTGAACCTTCTTTGTTTCGGTAATGCAGCCAGTGTTAATCCTGATGAATTTAACCTCGACTCTCGCTCTTTGTTTTGGCAATACAGCCAGTGTAATTCCTGATGAATTTTTACCTCTACTCTCGCTCTTTGTTTTGGCAATACAGCCAGTGTAATTCCTGATGAATTTTTACCTCTACTCTCGCTCTTTGTTTTGGCAATACAGCCAGTGTAATTCCTGATGAATTTTTACCTCTGCTCTCGCTCTTTATTTTGGCAATACAGCGAATGTTATTCCTGATGAATTTCACCCCTACTCGCGCTCTTTATTTCGGCAATATAGCCAGTGTTATTTCCTCTGAATTTATCCTTCACTCTTGCTCTTTGTTTCGGCAATATAGCCAGTGTTATTTCCTCTGAATTTATCCTTCACTCTTGCTCTTTGTTTCGGCAATATAGCCAGTGTTATTTCCTCTGAATTTATCCTTCACTCTTGCTCTTTGTTTCGGCAATGCAGCTAATGTTATTCCTGACAAATCTCACCTCTACTCTAGTTCTTTATTTCGACAATACAGCCGTGTAAATTCCTGATGAACTTAACATCTACACTCGCTCTTTGTTTCGGCAATACAGCCAGTGTTATGTGCCGTTTGATCTTGCAATATAGCCGCTATTACATATGGTTTAACCTAACCTTAACTTTCGCTGTTTGTTCCGGTTACTCAAACGTTTTATCCAGTTGACCGATCTCCCCTTTCACTGTGGTCATTTGTTCCGTCAGCACAGACATTATGATAACTGACTGATTAAAAAAAAAACCCGCCATCTGGCCCTTTCTTCATGCTGCTACAACTTTTGGACGTCTAATTAGTTTAACCTCCTCTCTCGCTGTGTGTTCCGGGTAACTATCGTGTCTTGTTGAGAGAGAGAGAGAGAGAAGAGAGAGAGAGAGAGAGAGAGAGAGAGAAGGAGGGAGGGAGAGAGAGAGAGAGAAGGGGGAGGGGGGAAACGGAAACGGAAACGGAATTTTATTCAATTAAGGCCTTAGCCCCATTGAAGTGTGGTGGGGTGGGGGGGGGGGGAGAGGGGGGGGTAGTAAATTCACAACTGGTATACGATAATGACCAAAGCAAGGCTAAACAAAGTTAAAACAAATAACAAATAACAGCATGCTAACACTTTTCCTCATAGATCTGTGAAGTGGTTGTACAGATGTGCAAGGTTTTTCAGATTCGATCAAGTTTCCTGGCCTTCGGGGGCACGGGGGAGAGAGAGAGAGAGAGAGAGAGAGAGAGAGAGAGAGAGAGAGAGAGAGAGAGAGAGAGAGAGAGAGAGAAGAGGGCGAGCGTTCTCAATGTTTCTGCAAACTATTCCCGCTGTTGGGACAAAAGAACAACAGAGTTTGAACAAACTGTTGGTGGATTTGGAACTGAAAAAAAGTTACATTCTTATATGTCGCTGGTTTGTTTTGCTAGCTCCTCACGATTAGCTAGTGGCCAGGTCATTCATCTTGTCGGTCACTTAGGAAGGTAACGTGGTGCGTATCTGA
>CM065722.1:63541541-63544041 GCA_033310375.1 Conus canariensis | reverse complement strand
TTAAACGTATCCCCCTCGTCCCCCACCCTCCCCTCCGCTCCCCCCAACTTCCCAATAGAACGAACGGTAATCTTACGAGTTGCTCCTCGACTCTTGTTGGATATTCTCAGACTTTGTGCTTCAGTCAATGTGTTTTGCATTCTCATTTTAGTCCAAAATTATTTTAAACGCAATCACGTTTGCGAGAGGTGGTCTGTATAAGATTGTAAACCATCTCTTACATGCAATTTTGCGAAAATGTACAAAAACTGAGTCACGAATCTCAAAATCAGCATTCAATTTTCCTTATAACCAACATTCATTGTTCAATATTAGGTTACCACATAATTATCAAAGACGTAACAGAAAATATTTCAACTAAATTTGGTGTCCCATTCAAGAATTTCCATCCAAATTTTGATTTTTAGCAGAGATTACAATTGTGAAATTTGATTTTCAAATAGTAGGCCTATTTTGGATAAAGAACAAAGCCAAAAATTCCAGATTTAGAGACAATAGCATGTGTAGAAGGCCTAAATCAAAACATCCATTTAAACCCAGACCCAGCGTGGATCTGTAACACCTCCTCTTCCTATTTTACTGCTTGTTTAGAAAAACAAACTTGCTGAAAAGTATTCGATTTGTGTGTGTGTGTGTGTGTGTGTGTGTGTGTGTGTGTGTGAGAGAGAGAGAGAGAGAGAGGAGAGAGAGAGAGAGAGAGAAAGAGAAGAGAGAGAGAGAGAAAGTCTGAAATAATTTAGCTGCCTTAATTCGGTATGTATTCTTGGCCAAAGCAGATGCTTCTGAAGAAATATGTGTGCATATAATTATATCTATATTTAGGTGAATATATTCTGTCATATATGTTGATTATGGAATTCGTTCATTTCAAATGATAATGGATTTTTTTTTCTACGTATGTACTTCCCGAGCATGTGTCATGCTTATCTTTTTCCAATTTTCCTTATACCCCCAAGGGGATCTTGGAATCAAAGTCTGACTCTAACTTCCAAAGGTGCGGACTTTCCTTTAAGTAGCCCCGGGAATGAATCATGCAACACTTGAGAATGAAGACGTTTTTTTTCTGTCAATCGCTAAAGGAGTTGACAGACTTCGACAAATCATGTAGTCGGACATAATTATTTATCCATATTTACAAATATAAGAGACAGACAATGAGCAAACAAACAAACAAATAAAACAAAGACTTAGTTTAAACAATGTACTTTCTAACTCCGGTCTTTTTCTGTCACTTCTACTTCAATATTAACAGGATCTTCGCTTTTTCTATAAGTTCTAGAAGTTGGTTATGTTTAGTTATTATATTTCACACACCACACACACACACACACCGCGCGCGCGGCGGGGCGCGCATCGCACGCACGCACGCACGCCCCGCACACACACACACGCACACACACACACATACAGCAATCACACACACACACACACACGCGCGCGCGCGCGCGCAATCGCACACACGCACGCACACACACTTACAGAAGAGAGAGAGAGAGAGAGAGAGAGAGAGAGAGAGAGAGAGAGAGAGAGAAGAGAGAATTCTTTATTTACGAGGATAATAGATAAGCACTGACGTGCTTTTTTTTTACATCCAGTCCTCGCCCTGAGTAGGGTAAACAATGCAAAAGGAAGAGAAGGCAATGAATGTAGAAGCATGCAAAAAGCGTTTAAAATAAAATGAAAAAAAGGAATAAGAAATAAATAAAATGAAATAAGAGAGACAGAGAGAAAGACAGACAGACAGATAGACAGGCAGACAGAGAGAGAGAGAGAGGGAGAGAGAGAGAGAGACCGAGAGAGACAGAGAGAGACAGAGAGAGACAGAGACAGACACATAGAGACAGAGACAGAGAGACAGACAAACAGACAGACAGACAGAGACAGACAGAGATAGGCACATAGAGACAGAGACATAGAGACAGACAGACAGACAGACAGACAGACACAGAGAGATACACAGAGAAACAGTCGTATCCTTTGACCGGTGGTAGTATCAAGAGCCGTGGGAATGTTTGCAATCCTGACTGACGCCCCAGGCCTGTCCCCTCCTCCCCCCCCCAGCTCCCCCCTTGCCCCCTCCCCCCGTCCCCCTCCCCCTGTCAGACCCATCGACCATCACATTCACCACTTCAGACTGCAGTGAGAGAGAGAGAGAGAGAGAGAGAGAGAGAGAGAGAGAGAGAGAGAGAGAGAGAGAGAGAGAGAGAGAGAGAGAGAGAGAGAGAGAGAGAGAGAGAGAGAGAGAGGATAACCCATCCTCCATATCCATGCTGCTGTCATGTCTGCATTCATCGCTCCCTGCTCACACAACCACCATCTCCTGCAGTGACTGACGGAACCAGGTCAAGCATGTATATATAAATGCTCTTCTATTTTCAGTGGTATGTTTGATAGGGGGAAAAAAAGAAAAAAGAAAAAGAAAAAAGGGGGGAAAAAAAAAACAACCACGGGAATCTGGTGGGCTGTCACTGTCAAAGCTTTTATTTATTTATTTATTTTT
>CM065722.1:63524041-63526541 GCA_033310375.1 Conus canariensis | reverse complement strand
GAGAGAGAGAGAGGAGTCTGGCAGAGTGTTCAATTTGACAGCAACGAGGAGTGTTTCATTATCGGCGTCTAGCCCTTTTAGCGCAGTGGGACAGCGACAGCTGCGAAATTAAAACTCACTTCGGATTGCCCCTTGCCTCGATAGCTATTTTGGTAGTGCTCCTCTCTGGCCCTGTTCAAGTATTTGGAAACATTCTTTTAACTTCTCTCTTCTTCTTCCTCTTCTTCTTCCTCTCTGGCCCTTTTTAACTGTTTGGAAACATTCTTTTAACTTCTCTCTTCTTCTTCCTCCATGGGCCCTGTTCAACTATTTGGAAACATTCTTGTAACTTCTCTCTTCTTCTCCGTCTTCTTCTTCTGGCCCTTTTTAACTGTTTGGAAACATTCTTTTAACTTCTTCTTCTTCTTCTTCTTCTCTGGCCATTTTAAACTATTTGGAAACATTTTTTTTAACTTCTCTTCTTCTTCTTCTGACGAATGCCTCTGTTTGTCCTGAACCTGTATTTTATTTGCTCTGTTCTTTTACTGCTGTCTCTGTGTCTCTGTCTCTGTCTGTCTGTCTGTCTCCTTTTTTTTTATATATTCTCTCTCTCTCTCTCTCTCTCTCTCTCTCTCTCTCTTCTGTCTCTCTCTCTCTCCTACCTTTCTTATTGTCTCTCACACACTCTCTCTCCATTCTCTCTCTTCTCTCTCCTTACTCTCTCTTCTCTCTCTCTCTCCCCTCTCTCTCTTACTCTCTCTCTCTGTCCCCTTCTCTCTCTCTTACTTTCTCTCTCCCCCTCTCTCTCTTACTCTCTCTCTCCCTCTTACTCTCTCTCTCTCTCCTCTCTCTCTCTGGATGAGGTTTTAGACACTCACTCATGATCACGTTTGCGCCCGTCCCACTTCTGAGCCAATTTCTGTCGTCTGGAAGGAGATGGGTGTGGTGAGGTCCTGGGACTATTGATTAGAACAGGTACCCCTGAAAGCGTCCGAAATGACTATCGATCTGTCATCGACCTAGCTAGCTAATCACAACTTATGTACTTAAGTATTACCCCTCAACGTTAATGAAGGATCATTCATTTCTCTATTTTCTGCAGCTTAAAAGTAAAAAAACGAAGAAGAAGAGGAAGGTGTTGATGACGATGACGATGACGATTACGATGACGACGACGACGACGACGACGATGGAGAAGAAGAAGAAGAAGAAGAAGAAGAGAAGAAGAAGAAGAAAGAAGATGATGATGATCATGAAAAAGAAGAAGAAAAAGAAGAAAGAGAAGAAGAAGAAGAAAAGAAGAAGAAGAAGAAGAAGAGAGGAAGAAGAAGAAGAAGAAGAAGAAGAAGAAGAAGAAAGATGATGACGATGATGATGATGATGATAAACGATGATGATGATGATGATGATGATGACGACGACGATGGAGAAGAAGAAGAAGAAGAAGAAAGATGATGATGATGATGATGATGATGAGTTGAAGAAGAAAAAGGAGAAGAGAAAGAAGAAGAAGAAGAAGAAGAAGAAGAGAAAGAATGATGATGATGATGATGAATGATGATATGATGATGATGAAGAAGAAGAAGAAGAAGAAGAAGAAGAAGAAGAAGAAGAAGAAGATATATGATCATGATGGTAATGACAATGAAGAAGAAGAAAGAAAGAAAGAAAGAAAAAGAAAGAAACGTGAATATATACCTGGACAATACAAATCTTTTTAAAGACAGATAAAGAATAGTCAGTGTGCGCATTTCTCTCACAGTATCATACAAACTTGAACCGGAGCATGCTGCGCTGCGCAACATGCTGCTGACCTGTGAACCCCCCCCCCCCCCACTCTCCCCGCCTTCCCTCTTTTCTTACAGACTTTCTATGCTAGCTGTACTGTATTCTTGCTAAACGTTGAGAGGCTTGTGGATCTCCATACTCAATCGCTTATGAATTATCTGTCTGGCTGGCTGGTTGGCTGGCTGTCTGGTGGTCTGTCTGTCTGTCTCTCTCTTTCTCTGTCAATGTCTTTGTCTGTCTGGTGGTCTGTCTGTCTGTCTCTCATTCTCTGTCCGTCTGTTGTCTGTCTCTGTCTGTCAGTCTTTCTTTCTCTCCCTGTCTATGCCTGTCTGTCTGTCTGTTTGTCTGTCTGTCTCTCTGTCAGTGTCTCTGTCTGTCTGTCTCTGTCCCTATGTTTATCTCTCTGTCTCTATATCTCTGTGTCTCTCTGTCTCTGTCTGTCTGTCTGCCTGTCTCTCTGTCCATGTCTCTCTCTCTGTCTGTCTGTCCCTAGATCCATCTCTCTGTCTCTATATCTGTCTGTCTCTCTGTCAACGTCTCTGTCTGTCTGTCTCTCTGTCGATGTCTCTGTCTGTCTGTCTCTGTCCCTATGTCTATCTCTCTGTACATCTGTCTGTCTGTCTGTCTGTCTGTCTGTGTCTGTCTCTCTCTTGCTCGCTCGTTCACTCGCTGTCTGTGTTTGTCTGAAACTGGGCGTGGGTAAGAGCGTGTTATTGACTCCTGTTACCCAAGT
>CM065722.1:63506541-63509041 GCA_033310375.1 Conus canariensis | reverse complement strand
GGCTGGAAGCCCTTAAGGACAGGGATGTACACGCAGACTTCTTCTTCCTCTTCTTCTGCGTACGCAGGCTGATACTCCTGCGGACACTCCCTATATGGACAGACAAGTATTAATCCCATCTACCCTACAAAGGGAGTGGAGTTTTGTGTGCATGACCGTTTTTTTTTATCCCGCCATTAAGACAGCCATACTCCATCTTCGGGGAAGGTGCATGCTATGTGTAACGTGTCATCCATACCAACGGCCAAACTGGCCTTCTCTTCCGAAAGTTGGTGATGGGATTTGACGTGTGTGCAAGATGTTATTCGTGCGTTCACACACCGAACCTCGGTTTATAGTCTCATTCGAAGGACTGTATGGGAAATGGAGTCAGAACTAATGTTAACTCCGAGGGAAAAATCCCCCTGTACCGAAACGGCTCGGCTGAGATTCGAACCCGCAACCTTTGGATTACGAGTCGGGCGCTCTACCAACTGAGCTATTCCGGCCCCCACACGCAGTCTGCATATTCTGTGGCAGTTGTCGTCGCTGGCAGTAGTGGGCGAGTTCCCGTGTGGTGGCCGTCGTCTGTCGCTCTCTCAGCTCTGGTTCCTTGTGAACTTTAGTTCACATTCGGGTGTTGGCTGGCCGACGATGGACGTCGGTGTATTTCGCCTCTTCCCCCCCCTCCCTCCTCCCCCCCCCTCCCCCGCCGTCCCACCAAAAGGCCTGTATTCAAGGCCACCAGGCGGCCTTCTTCGTGCTCGGGTGGCGATGGTCCTGTGCCGCGTGAGGCCGCCTCAAAGAAGGGAGCAGGACGAAAGTCGCTGGAGCGCTGCACGAGTCCCTTCTATGGTCCACGCAGACTAGAGCCGAGAGAGCCATTTTTCAGCCCAACCCCGTGAGGGGTGCCCTGTAACAATGCCCCGCCCTCAAAAGCATGGTGTCCCAGGCCACGGTAATCGTAGTCAGGCAGCGCTCCATCGCCGATCGCCCCACATCTCCAGGAGCCATCCCCCGGCACAACACAGGCTAGACTTTCACCCGTCACCCAGACGGCTGGAAGGTTCGCTGCGCCGGCCTGACACTGACCTCTCACATCAGTGTTCCTTAAAAAAAGGATAGCTGCCACCTCTCACTTGGGTGTTCACTTGCTCTGCCACCTCGCAGCGACCTGCCACCGCAACTCCTAGCAACCGTCTCCGCATCCTCCTTCCTTTTGACCTCCCCACCCACCTCGACCACACCCATTGTTTCACATCCCCCCTACTTACCACCCTCCACCCCCATCCTCCCTCCCTGTTCGTCAGTGTCGGATGATTGGTCTCCCCTTAGTACAAAGGTACAAAAGGTGAGAAGACGCAGCCCATTGTTGTGGTCTGTCTCTTGCCGCCAATCAAATCTTGTTGGTTTTGTTCGCTGTCCGTTTTAAAACACGTGGCGTGTCTGTCCGCTCGATGTTTAGTATCGGGACAGTCATAGCTCTGTGTTTATGCCACTGTCACTCTTGTCTCTGTATCTCTGTGTGTCTGTTTACCTCTGTCTGTCTCTGTCTCTGTTTTTCATTCTCTGAGTCTCTCTGTCTGTCTCTAGCTGTCTCTGTCTGTCTCTCTGTCGCTCTGTGTTTCTCTGTCCCTATCCCTCTTGTCTGTCTGCCTGCCTGTCTGTCTCTGTCTCTCTGTCTCTGTCTTTGTCTCTCTCTGTCTCTGTCTATCTCCTGTCTGTCTGTCTCTCTCTCAATGTATGCGTGGTGTGCGTGCGCGCGCGTGCGTGCGCGCGCGCGCGCGTGTGTACAATTGCAAGCTTTGCGATGGTACAAGCATATACAGGCACACCTGTGGCCTTTCTTTTTCCTAGGTTTGATTTGTTTTATGTTCAGTCCTCTCCTTCTATGAGAGAGAGAGAGAGAGAGAGAGAGAGAGAGAGAGAGAGAGAGAGAGGGGGAGAGAGAGAGACCACGATTAAAACATATAAACTGAAAATGAAAAACAATTACAAGGATTCTATTGGTGAATGTCAGTACTGGCGAAGCTGTACTAAAAACAGACGAAGTCTACAAAGTACAATTGAAAGTTTCTTAAAAATATGATTTCAATTAATAATAATGGCCGCCGTAGGGTAGATTTTGTTTCTTACTATGAAAGTTTAAAGAGGGAAGTAGACGGGTTGAGGAGGGAAGAGAGAGAGGAAGGAAAAGGGGGCGGGAAGTTGAGGGGGGAGAGGGAGGGGTAAACTGAAGGGATATTTAGTCTTGCTTTTATTTGTTTAACAGACATTCGCAAGTATAAGGAATCAGAATCTTCTCTCGGGGTGGGAGGTGTGTGTGTGTGTTGTGTGTGTGTGTGTGTGTTGGGGGGGGGGGGGGGTCGCTTTTACTCTAAGCAAGCCAACATTCTGTCCGGTGGACGCATTTAATCTAAGCAAGCCAACAAACTTTTCAAATTTAATTGAACATAATTATTTATTTAAAAAAGAGAACAGTACACGGATAATTACATTGATTCACATGTTCACAAAAAAG
>CM065722.1:63489041-63504041 GCA_033310375.1 Conus canariensis | reverse complement strand
TATGCTGTAGACAAAACCAGGAGTTTTGGGGGTGAGGGAACCCCCCCTCCCCCCCCCCCCCCCCCCAGTGATAACTGTAAATGGTATAATACTCATTCAAATGGCGTATCTTAGCCAAAGTAGGGTTCGTGTTCATTAGCAAACAAACTGATTAGAGACCCAGTCACAAACTTTACCTTGATAGCACGTGGTTTAGGGCATGCAACGCTAAACGTAGCTGGTTTATCAGGAGAGAAGGTTTCAGACTGCTTTAATCTGTGCTCCCGATGTTGTTGTGCAGGGCGAAGGACGCTTTCTGTTATAGCTACATTTAGATTCTACGTCCGCAACCACCCCCCCCCCTTCCCCCGCCTCTCCCTCTTCCCCCCCCCCCCCCCCTCCAGGTGGCTTGGCTCATGGGATAAGCAACCCGAAAGCGCCTGTCTGACACTACATACATACCACCAGAACGACTACACATTAATAAGATAAGAGCGAAGGTTTTTTTTTGTTTGTTTGTTTGTTTTTGTAAAGCTGGGTACCAGTGTGATTTGAATAGTGAACATTCTTATACCTTTTTATTTTTCTTCTTTTATTTTCTTCCTTTTCCCGCCCTTTCATTCTTTTTTTTTTTCTTTGCTTTCCTTTCTTTCATTCTCTTCGTGTTTTCTGTCTTGCTTTCTTACTGTAGTGTCTTTTCTTTTCATATTATTTCTTTTCTTTCCTTCTTCTCCTTTTCTAATCGTCAGGGATTCTTCGCCACCGCCATCAAGTCCGTATGGGTTCGGCCAGATGACAAGCTGCGCTGTAGCCGCACTGTGCGTTAGCGGTAAGCGAGCTGTTGAGCAGTGAGCGGTGGGTGGCCACACCAAAAGCGGCGATAGCTAGCGGCTAGCCAGCGAGCAGCCAGCTGCGCTGCTGGTTAAAGCTTGCGTGGCCACATGAATAGCTGCCGTAGCTAGTTGTATGCTAGCCTGCCGCTAGCTGTGCACGGTTTGTTGTAATATCTGTTTACAGCTGTACGAGACAGAATCAAAATGGCAGAGAGGACGTATCTCCTTCTTTCAGAGTTGTCTGAACCATCGCCATATATACAGCGAGGAATTCTTGTTGATGACCGAGATTATTGGGTCCATCCCATTAACACGCAACGGAGTGTGTATGGAGAATATCACCATTTGGTTCCCGACCTCAAGCAAGATGCTGAAAGGTTTCTTTCCTACTTCAGAATGCTACCAACCACTTTTGCAACACTGCTGGACCTGGTCTTGAACCAAAGTGATGAATTCCAAGGTTTGGTCTGCATATGAGGACATTTTCAAAAGGAGCTTCTTCTGCAAGCACTGACGTTGCGAAAAAAAGACACAAGGGACGTAAACAAAAAAACCCCCATTGCATCACATCTGTTTTTGGCCGGCAACCGCCGCTCGAGCTTTGAGCGGTGATAATTGTTTGGAACATTACCACCGCTCGACGCTAGCAGTGCGCTCGCGGTAACCGCGCGGTGGTAGCGAATCGTGTGGCCACTCCAACAATAACCCCTATTACTATTTCTGCAGCGCGGCTACAGCGCAGCTACAGCGCAGCTACAGCGCAGCTCAACCGCTTTTCATGTGGCCGCACCCTAACACCTACAATATGACATCGCTAAACCACGAGCGTCATTCATGAAGAGAATCTGTCGACATTGTAAAAACCCCGGGAACAGGTCGTGTCTTCAACAATGCAGAAGGGGAGGGTCTGTGGGAAAGAACATTCCAAGCGCAAGCCATGCATTCCACACCAATGAGGGTGAGAGTCTGTGAACAGCATCAACCCAAGAGGAGGTCGTGCATTCCACGTCACCGAAGGTGAGATTCTGTCGGGCAATGGAATCCAAGCATTAAATCAACAATCTTCAGTGCTACTGATAGCTGAGAATCTGTCGACGATGGAATCCCAGGAGTCAAGTATCTTCAATGCCATTGCAGGTGAAAGTCTGCTGACAGTGAAATCACAAGAGGTGAAGGTAATGTTGCTTACAGCCCAGCCGACCGCTAAGGGCCACCACATCAGGGCTGGAAATCACAAAGAGTAATAAGCAGTCCGTTCAGTGTCGCTGAAGGTGATGGCTTGCTGACGGTGGAAAGAAAGGGGCAGGTCGTATATATTTTACAAAGCGTGAATCCAACTTGCAACCGTGCTTCTTCCAACCAGCCTGCTAGGTTTGCTGCCCAGCCAGCCTTGCCACCCGCAGACTTTCAGGAAAGAGTATTCCTATCACATGGCATGGCTCTGTACCTCACACTCAGTGGCTGTGGCATGCATTTCTGTGCTCCAGGAATGGCGGTTCTTCCCCCCCGTGGAAGAGAAAGACACCATCGGGAGGAAGCTAACGTGAGCGTGCTGTGTGTCCACACCATTAGCCGCCGCCTTTCAACGATGTTTCCAGGGAAGAGAGTGGAAGAGGGATGGGTAGGCACAGATGGGTGGAGAGATGGAGAGGTAGTCTCAGAGGACACATCGAGAAAAAAGAAAGGTCTGCAAGAAGTTTAAACTATGGAAGATCGGTTGCTGCAAAAGCTGTAACTACGACGACTTCTACAGCAGCAGCAGCAACAACAACAACAACAACAATAACAACAACAACAACAACAACAACAACTACTACTACTACTACTACTACTACTACTACTACTACTACTACTGCTGCTGCTGCTGTCTTAGTCTTATTTGCAGCGAAAAGGTCGAACATTAGTAGTTGACTTCCAGTCTTAAAGTCTTATTATGATACGCTTTCTTTCTTTTTTTTTCTTTTTTTTTTTTTTTGACTAGTTGAAACTATAATCGCAGTTTGGAGGTCCAGAATTGCCCAGCTAGTTTATCAGAACTTTTATGATGCAAAATCTATTGAATGCATTTGAACAAAACTTGGTGGAAAGACGTTATGAAACCCAAGAATGAGCTGAAGATTAAGACTGTGAAGTTGATGTTACGAATCGATCGCAATGTACAAAATCATATATTTTCATAGACTGGTAAAGACTTCTAGTGATACAAACTTGGACAGGTTGTATTGTGAATGCCCTGTCAATCAAAACCAAGGTACACAGGATGCAACTCTTTCTGTCCGGTATACAAAAACCAATTACGTCCCCTGGCGGTAAAAATACATTTGTCTTCACTGTCGATGTGACTCGAAGAGTGAATGCGAAAGTTCAGTGAATCTTGCTTGAGGTCTCTGTTCCCCTCTGTGTCCTTTCGTTGTTTTGACTAGGGTTTGTTTCTTCTCCCCCTGGTTTTTCCATGTTTTCTTGCATCCAGCCATCTTCATTTTTATGTCCTTCCCCTTTTCTCTGCCCTTTGTTTCACCTTAGGACCAAATAGGGCGCCAGTCTCGGGTAATCAATCATGACGTCGCTCCTAGCCAGTAGATCAATGAATCCCAGATCCTTGATCAGAAAATAGAACCTGGTTGACAACAACATGACATTACCCATGAAGGGTTTTTTGTGCGGGTCTCCAAAAGGTCTACCCTGTGAGTCACCATGCAGAAAACAAGTTGTTTTCTTCGTGAAACCCAGCTCGTTATATACCGTACGTAATAATCTGCTGATGATATGTACACTTTTCTTGCTTCATAATGACAAAAAAAACCCCACCTGCTTTTGACACCGATGGATGGCCGTAAAGGTCACTAGGCATGACAGGAAGAGTCAGCCTAATGTTTGCGCATGTGCACCAGACATTTGCTGCGTGACACGCCTCGCACATTATCAGGCATGTCTTTGTGTGATGTCTTTTCAGATTTCAAGTTTGCCTTCAGTGTCGTTTGTTTCTTTCATTTGTATGTAGTCCAGTTAAGCATTTACTTTATAAGATTATTTGTAGGTATGTTGTAGGGATGTTTAGAGGGACACTCATATGCACTTAGATAACCACATTATGCATACACTTACATAGTCACAGACGTTTATGCATGTCTCTCTCTCTCTCTCCTCTCTCTCTCCTCTCTCTCTCTCTCTCTCTCTCTCTCTCTCTCTCTCTCTCTTCGTCTAATATCACATATGTAAACAGACGTAAAACTGAAGTACTACTACGCCTGCACAGGAGGGAAAGGGGTGGGGTGGGGGTGGGGGTGATGTCCGGAATTAAACAATGATCTCGGCCAAGAAACTATTTTTGTCATCTGTGTCTGTTGGTCTGTTTGCTTGTTTGTTTGTTCGTTTGTTTGTTTGTTTTTAATGATCGATGATGCTACGGATTTCCAGTCCGGTCTGAGACTGCATGACAGGGCTGTACTCTACACTTACTTTCATAATATATCCCGGCGTCAACCAGGCTTGAGAGATACAGACACCTGCAGTGTTGGTCAGGAAATTTGAGCAACACTCTCAGAGACGCATCCACTGAGTGGATGAAACTCGACTGTGTGGTCCCAGTCTTCCCAGCTGACCCATAGCCAACTCAACTGTGGGTAGGAGCCGGCCGGGGCAGAAAAATCCCACATGGCTCTGTTGAAAATCGAATCCACGACCTCCCAGCCGGGAGTCCGCGACGCTAACTAACTACTTCGCCACCGCGGCTGGTGTTTTTTACTTTTATTTTTTTGTCTGTCTGTTCGCAAGATAACGCAGGAGGGAACATTCCGTACCGATTATAACGAAACTTAGTGGAAACACGAAATTTTGCTCAAGGACGAATTCGTTCATTTTGGTTGCGGGTCCGGGTTAAAAAAAAAAGATACTGATAGGACCCTTTTCTACTTTCTTTGTTGTACCTGTTTCAAGAAACATTTCTTCTGTGGCTCCCATCCGCAGTTGGAGGCCAGGTTGTAAGCGGCTTCACATTCCCACGCTCGCGCTTTACACCACGGACAGCCTGCCTACCTGGGTAGAGCCGGCAGAAGAGCTGCCTGCCTGCCATCACTAATCATTCGCTTCTCGTGTCATTCAGTCGAACGATCAACACACTTTTTCTTTCATTTTTTGTTGTTGCTCACTCAGTCCTTCGATTTTTCTTTGCTATATCTTTGCTATATCTACTTCCACAGCCATCATAGATAAAGCGACATTTTTAACATTACTAAAAATTCTCAGTGTCTCAACAATACATTGATGGTATTTGCAGGCTTCTAAGTTTAAAGTCGCCACAGTGTGGAGATTGAAGAAATAGCCCCACACCCTCTCTCCCCTCTATCATTTAGCGTCGCGGACTCCCGGCTGGGAGGTCGTGGATTCCATTCTCAACAGAGCCATGTGGGATTTTTCTGCCCCGGCCGGCTCCTACCCAGAGTTGAGTTGGCTATGGGTCAGCTGGGAAGACACACAGTCGAGTTTCATCCACTCAGTGGATGCGTCTCTGAGAGTGTTGCTCAAATGTGATTCGTCTCATCCACACCAACAGCTTTCTATGTTATTCCTCTCATCCACACCAACAGCTTTCTATGTTATTCCTCCCATCCACACCAACAACTTTCTATGTTATTCCTCCCATCCACACCAACAGCTTTCTATGTTATTCTTCTCATCCACACCAACAGCTTTCTATGTTATTCCTCCCATCCACACCAACAGCTTTCTATGTTATTCCTCTCATCCACACCAACAGCTTTCTATGTTATTCGTCTCATCCACACCAACAGCTTTCTATGTTATTCCTCCCATCCACACAAACAGCTTTCTATGTTATTCCTCCCATCCACACAAACAGCTTTCTATGTTATTCCTCTCATCCACACCAACAGCTTTCTATGTTATTCCTCTCATTCACACCAACAGCTTTCTGTGTTATTCGTCTCACCCACACCAACAGCTTTCTATGCTATTCGTCTCATCCACACCAACAGCTTTCTATGTTATTCCTCTCATCCACACCAACAGCTTTCTATGTTATTCGTCTCATCCACACCAACAGCCACACTGTTCGTGCCTACACCCTACGTGAACACAGCGCGCGCAGGCTTCCAAGGCTGGTGCATGCAGGATTGCTCCGAGCTGGCTGGTTCAGCAGTTGAGGACAGTACTTCTCTGGGTCCCACCCGCACCTTCGGGTGTGTCTTTCCTCTTTCTTCTCTTCCGAAAGTTGGTGATGGGATTTGACATGTGCGTCAGATGATGTGTGTTGCGTTCGCACACGGATCCTCGGTTTACAGTCTCATTCGAAGGACATTTCGGGAAACGGAGTCAGAACCCCGAGTCAACTCCTAGGGTGTAGGCACGCACAGTTTGGCTGTTGGTGTGGATGAGACGAATAACATAGCAATGCCTCCTCCATGTATTGTTGAGACACTGAGAATTTTTAGTAGCGGTAAAAATGTCGCTCTGTCTATGATGGGTGTGGGACTAGTTCAAGATATACTAAAGGTGCAGATGAGGGTTTGATTAAAGATAAAAGATCTAGTTGCAAAGTGAGACGACTGCAGGCGGAAATCTAAACAAATCTTAAATAAATGTTAGCGAACCGCCAAGAGAAACGTGGACAAACGAGTCACAAGACAAAACACGACGCGTTTCGACCTCTTAGGCCTCCTTCAGGCAAGACACAAAACAAATAGTACAAAGAAAATGAACGAATTTGTAACTTAGCTTTCTTCAGCGCAAGGCAGGCGTTTAAATGAAAACGAGGCTGTTTTCATTCAACGCCTACCTTGCGCTGAAGAAAGCTAAGTGACAAACTCGTTCATTTTCTTTGTACTATTTTTTGTGTCTTGCCTGAAGAAGACCTAAGAGGTCGAAACGCGTCGTGTTTTGTCCTGTGACTCGTTTGTCCACGTTTCTCTTGGCGGTTCGCTAACATTTATTTAAGATTTGTAAAGATAAAAGGACTGTTTCAATTTCCTTGTCAATATTGGTGAAGGTGTTTGTGTGTGCAAGATGTGTGTGTGGTGTGGTGTGGTGTGGTGTGGTGGTGGTGGTGTGTAGTGGTGGTGGTGGTGGTGGTGGTGGTGGTGGTGGTGGTGGTGGTGGTGTGTGTGTGTGTGTGTGTGTGTGTGTGTGTGTGTGATGTGAGAAGAGAGAGAGAGAGAGAGAGAGAGAGAATATGTGTGTACGTGCATGCGTGCGTGCGTGCGTGATTGCGTGCCTAGGTGCGTGCGTGCGTGTATGCATGCATGCATGCATGTGTGTGTGTGTGTGTGTGTGTGTGTGTGTGTGTGTGTGTGTGCGCCGCGCGCGCGCGCGCGCACGCGTGTGAACTTATTGTCAAGGGTCAGCGTGATTCTGTGAGCTGTGCGAGTTATTGCTCTTTCAGCTCCTATTGTCACTGTAAGACCCATTCATTCTTGGCATGATAATGACACAAAGGCTGATCTGTTGGCCTTGTGTGAGCAGATTGGTCGGCAGCTGGCACAACTAGATACAAAGTAAAGGGAGTGGACGGGGTATGCTTGAGATAGAGGTGGAGGGACACAGAGAGAGAGAGAGAGAGAGAGAGAGAGAGAGAGAATGGAGGCGAGAGAGAGAGGAGAGATAGAGAGAGAGAGAAATAGAGGGGGCGGGTGGAGGGAGAGAGAGAGAGAGATAGAGAGAAAGAGAGAGAGGGAGGTGGAGGGACAGGGAGAGAGAGAGAGAGAGAGAGAGAGAGAGAGAGATAGGAGGCAGAGAGAGAGAGAGAGAGAGAGAAATAGAGGGGGCGGGTGGAGGGAGAGAGAGAGAGAAGAGAGAAAGAGAGAGAGGGAGGTGGAGGGACAGGAGAGAGAGAGAGAGAGAGAGAGAGAGAGAGAGAGAGAAATAGAGGGGGGGGTGGAGGAGAGAGAGAGAGATAGAGAGAAAGAGAGAGAGGGAGTGGAGGGACAGGGAGAGAGAGAGAGGAGGGAGAGGAGAGAGAGAGAGGCGAGAATAGAGGGGGGGGGGGGTGGAGGGAGAGAGAGAGAAGGAGAGGTAGAAGAAGAGAGAAATAGAGGGGGGGTGGAAGGGAGAGAGAGAGAGAGAGAGAAAGAGAGAGAGGGAGTGGAGGGATAGGGACAGAGAGAGAGGGGGGGTGGAGGGACAGGGGGAGAAAGAGGGGGGAGGAATGAGGGAGAGAGAGAAGGGGGGTAAAGAATAGGCAGAAGAGAGGAGGAAAGGAAGGGAGAGAGAGAGGAGGGGAAAGGAAAGAGAGAGAGAGAGAGAGAGAGGGGGGGAGAGAAGATTCACACTGCACAAATCGTTGCGAAGTGCCAAAAGTCTGTAATAACTCAAACAAGAGAGAGAGAGAGAGAGAGAGAGAGACAGAGAGAGACGAGAGAGAGAGAGAGAGATGAGAGAGAGATGAGACGAGGAGAAGAATACAGACAGAAGAGAGAGCAGAGAGAGACAGAGAGACAGAGACAGACAGGTAGACAGAAAGAGAGAGACAGACAGACAGACAGACAAGACAGACAGAAAACAGACACATAGAGACAAAGACTGACCGACCGACCGACAGACAGACAGACAGACAGACAGACAAAAAACAAAGATACAGAGACACAAAGAAAAATGGACAGAGTCAGATTCACACCACTTCCCCCCCCCCCCCCCCCCAAAAAAAAAAAAAAAAAAAAAAAAGTGCCCCCGAATCTGTCTCGTATCTCAACCCCCCCCCCCCCCCCAAAAAAAAAAAAAAAAAAAAAAAAGGTAGGAAAACCATATAGAGCAACATGTTACCGATTGAACGCGTCGACCGACGTTCGATCAGTGTTGCAGATGTACACGCATTCTCAGCTGGTTGTTGGTTGGTAGATGAGGGCAAGCAGCAAATGCCCCTCATCTCATCGCTTTGAGATCGATGCGAACACGTCGTCGTCGTCGTTTTTGTTGTTGTTGTTGTTGTTGCTGTTGTTTGTCACCTTGTCGTCGATGACCCTGATACCATGAGTCTACCGCATCACCTGAGAAGGTAAAAAAAAAAGAAAGATGCGAGCTCATTTGACAATGAAAATCAGAGGGTCTCTCAAGGACTCTCTGTCTCTCTCTGTCTCTCTCTGTCTCTCTTTTCTCTCTCTCTCTCTCTCTCTCTCTCTCTCTCTCTCTCTCTTCTCTCTCTTCTCTTGTCTCTGTGTATCTGTCTGTCTGTCTCTCTCTCTTTGTGTTTGTGTTGTGTATGTGTGTATGTGTGTGTGTGTGTGTGTGTGTGTGTGTGTGTGTGTGTGTGTGTGTGTGTGTGTGTGTCCACCCGGTCCCTCTCGCTCTGCCTCTGTCTCTCTCTCTGTCTGTCTGTCTCTCTTTTTTCTCTTCTCTGTATCTGTCTGTCTTGTCTCTTGTCTCTTGTCTTTGTTCTTGCCTCTGTCTCTGTCTTTCTTTTCTCTCTCTCTCTCTCTCTCTCTCTCTCTCTCTCTCTTTCTTTCTCTCCCCTTTTCTTTTTAATCTCTCTCTCTCTCTCTCTCTCTCTCTCTCTTCTCTCTCTCTCCTCTCTCTCTGCATGTCAAATGCTCCCCCCCTCCCCCCGTCCGTTCTTTCTTACATTTTAGATAATTAAAAGAGAATCTATTTCATGTTTCTTCTCCCCATTTCTCTGAAGGTCCCTAACATAGACAGTCTCATTGTAGGAGTTTTTTTTTAAATCTTGACTCTCATACTGAACCTAATATTACATACACCTCAGAATTGATGACTAATCGGATTAGGTCTCAATGCCAGATCAATGGCGATCAATTTGACAGCCTTTTTTTTTTTTTTTTTTTTTTTTTGAGAAAGATTTATTTTCGACCTAGAGGAAAAGCCGGGGATGTCTTCCTTCTTCTAAATCAATGTCTCTGCGTTGCATGCCTTCTTGCCGCTTGTGTGTATTGATGTCAGTGTGTGTGTGTGTGTGTGTGTGTGTGTGTGTGTGTGTGTGTGTGTGGTTGTGTGTGTGTGGTGTGTGTGTGTGTGTGTGTGCGTGTGCGTGCGTGCGTGCGTGCGTGCGTGCGTGCGTGCGTGCGTGCGTGTGTGTGTGTGTGTGTGTGTGTGTGTGTGTGTGTGTGTGTGTGTTATCGTCTGTCTTTGTAGAGTAAGGGTTTTTTTTTTTTAGTTGTAATATAAGTAAAGATGAAGAGAGTGTGACAGTTACGGATCTTTTTGTTGTTTTTTCGTGTGTAACCAGCACAGTTGAACACAAAATCATTAAATCATCACAAGACAAGATAAGAACATTGCCTTTCTTCATTTTTCTTTTGTTTTGTTTTGCGTGTTTTGTTTTTTTTTTCTATTTTTACAAGCTAGCCTCGCTCCTCCATTCCCCCAGACGAAAAAAGAAAGAAAGAAAGAAAGAAAGAAAAAGAAAGAAGAAAGAACAAAAAGCAAGAAATGAAAAAAAGAAGAGAGAAAAAAAGGAAGAAAGAAAGAAAGAAAGACAAAACAAAGAAGGAAAGAAAGAAAAGAAGAAAGAAAAAAGAAAGAAAGAAAAAAGAAAGAAAAAAAGAAAAAGAAAGAAGAACAAAAACAGAAAGAAAGAAAGGAAAGAAAGAAAAGGAAGACAGAAAGAAAAAGAAAAAGAAAAAAAAAGAATCTGCGCCAGAGCTAAAACTTCCTTCAATGTATCTGAGGTATCTTGATCTGGGACACCAGGTGCAGTTAAGAGGAAAAGCCGGAGATGATTTGGATTCAGCCGTTGGAGGAAAGATCTGAAGGAAAGAGGGCTGCCCATGTCAGTCCAATCTGTTCGCGTGCTTCTCCAGAACACACACACAAACACAAACGCGCGCGCGCGCGCACACACACACACACACACACACACACACACACACACACACACGCACACGCACGCACGCACGCACGCACCACACACACACACACACACCACACACACACACACACACACACACAACTACACAACACAAACAACAAAAACACACACACACACACACACACACACACACCACACACACACACACACAAATGATGAAGAAGGAATCTCTTTAGAACCAGTATGGCGCCTGTGGTTATCGTTATTATTATTGTTGTTGTTGTTTCTAAAAACGGAACTAACTTCAACCCCACCCATATTTCACTTTGTCATTTTTTTTTCTTTTCTTTTTTTTCTTGGTCATCGATGGTAGGGTGGGGGCGTCGTTTACTTTGCACGATGACGTGCTCTGTCCATACGTCATTCGATTTATTGACGAAAAAAAGCCGTGAAATCGCCCTGCTCTCGTGGTGACCTCAGTTTCGATGTCCTCTCCACGTCTGTGGCCTTGGTTTACTTCCGCCGGGTCAGTGGTATCGGCAAATCTATGGGGGGCAGTCGCTGGACGGACGTGGCGGCGCCCTCCGGAGGAAGAGCTCACAAACACCGGCTCCGCGGCCAAGCAAATACTGTCGTCAGTAGGGGTCATAGTAGGTGGTGTCCTGCGTATATTGGATCAGAACAGGCGCCACTGAACACCACCGAAGTGACTCGGCAGCGGTGCCGTGTCTCCTCCGATGGGTTGCCTCTTGACGACTTGACGTTGATTGTTCCCGGTGGATTGCCGGTGCCGGGATGGTGGCGGGTCGGGCCGGGCAGTGGATGTGGACGGGAGGGTCGGCTTGAGCGGCGTGGTGGGTGCAGTGCCACTGAGGCGGTACAGAAGATGGTAAGCTTACAAAACATTACAATGGACGGTACAACAACAACAACAACAACAACAACAACAACAAGCCAAAAAAAAAAAAAAAAAAAAAAGAAAAAAAGACGTGAAATCAGTTCCATTATCGCTTCGCAAAGATCTGAACGCGCCCTTCGAATGGCAGAAACATATCAAACAGCTGTTCTGCAGTGCAAAGAATTTTTTTTTCACTGGCTTTTTCATAATGACTGGTTACAAAATGCAGAATTTGATCAGGTGATCTTGATAACTCCACGGTCTTCGAGAACGATCCTTGCTTCAATGACTGGAGATACGATCTCACTTGAGTACTCACGCCAAATGACCCGCAAACGATGCGTATGAGGACCACACTCTCTCTCTGCTAAACTTGTTTGTTTTTCTTTTGGCATGGGGCGCTAAGACTGTGGCACAAAAGCCATGGATTCCTCAGTGATGCTGGCATGCTTTCAGTGAAATTTATAGACCATTTGTGTCCTCCGCCCTCCGTACCCCGTGACTCTGGGAGTCGTTTTGAGGACGTGAAATTTCTCCTCCGTTGGAATCAAGAACATTGGCGTGTGATCCCATGGTTTTTCTCCCCGTATTAGCTTTTGTATTTCTCCACAACTGAGCAACTTCAGTTTTTTTTCTTTCAACTAAGAATGTTCAAATGATGGGTTTCTTTTCTGTTTTAAAGTTCTTTTTCTCCTCAACATAATTTTGATGTTTGAATATATTTCTCTTTCGCAAGCTAACAAGCTAAACTTTTTTTTTTGACCTTCTGAACGACTCAAAAAAGTCTTCCTTCCTTTTTCATTTTTGTTGCTTGTTTTGTTTTTGTATTTTTGAAGATGCAGAGAACTGACAGCGTTGCTTTTTTAAATTTTATTTATTTATTTTTCAAATGCAGTGAACTGACAGTGTTGCTTTGTTTGTTTTTGTTTTTGAAGATGCAGAGAACTGTCAGCGTTGCTTTGTTTGTTTTTGTTTCTGTTGAAAATGCAGTGAACTGACAGTGTTGCTTTGTTTTCTTTTTTTTTTTTTTTAAAGCTGCAGAGAACTGACATTGTTGCTTTGTTTGGTTTTGTATTTTTGAAGATTCGGAGAACTGACAGTGTTGATTTGTTTGTTTTTGTTGTTGTTGTTGTTGTTTTGAAGATGCAGAGAACTGACAGTACAGTAGATGCCAGACAGGTGCTATGAGATCGGTTGGCTAAAATCGCCCCCTCCCTCCCCCCCCCCCCCCCCCCCCCCCCCCACACCATCCATGAAGAACACGCACAGAGTTTCAAAGCGCGTCTGAGCGAACTGTGTACAACCATGACAATTATTCAGCTTCTTGAGCATCCCCGAAAACGGAACACACGGTGCACTCTCTCTCTCTCTCTCTCTCTCTCTCTCTCTCCCTCTCTCTCTCTCTCTCGCACGCACACACAGACACACAGACACACACACAGACACACACACACACACAAAACACACACACACACACACAATATATATATATATATATATATATATATATAATACGCACGCCCGCACGCACACAGACACATATGCACGCGCGCGCGCACACACACTCACACACACCCACACATGCGCATACGCACAAGTACGCGCACACACACACACACACGCACACACACACACACACACACACACACACACACACACCACACACACACACACAACCACAAGAACACACACACACACACACACACACACACACACACACACACAAGAACACGCGCGCGCGCGCGCGCGCGCGCACGCGTGTGTGTGTGTATGTGTGTGTGTGTGCATATAGACATGCATACATATACATTCATAACTATGGCCATGTTTGTAATCTATGAAATCATGATAAAGATTAAACAAACAAACAAAACAAAATCACTGGCTTAACGCCTGGTTACTGCATCTCGGACACCCTTCATCAAATTACCCAGCGCAGTGCTCTCGCCTTCCCTGCTGCATCCACTTCCCTCCTCTTCCCACCCCTCCCCCCTCCCCCTTCCCTGCCACCCCACTCCCTCCCTATGATTACATCATCCCTCCTTCGCCTCCAGCCCCCACTTGCTCCCTTCCCCTCCTCCTCCGTCCCACCCCCACCTCTCTCCCCTACCCCTCTTACCTTTTATACCCGCTTATCGTATCAAAAATAGTCCGTAACGCGAACTATCTTTGGCAGCGTGAACAATCTCTGTCATCTCTCTTAGCCCTACCCACCCACCCCCTTCTCCTTCTCATACTCTTACCCACCCACCCATTACTACTACACCACCACCCACCACCATCCCGCTCCGCAGCCTGATCTTCCTCCTCTCATCCATCCCGTTTCATTATTCCAGAAACTGCTGTGTGTGTGTGTGTGTGTGTGTGTGTGTGTGTGTGTGTGTGTGTGTGTGTGTGTGTGTTGCGCGCGTGCGTGGTGTGTGTGTGTGTGTGTGTGTGTGTGTGTGTGTGTGTGTGTGTGTGCGTGTGTCTGTGTGTGTTCGTTCTTTAATTTAACGTCTATCCACCTAACAGTGATCTTAGACAGTATGTAAGTGTTATGTGTGTGTGTGCATGTGGTGTTTTTGGGTGTATGCATGCGAACGGTTGGTGTTGATTTTGGGCGTACGTAGGTATGCATAATGCAATTAGGCCTAGATAAAATAAATAATAATTAAAAAAAACCTACACCCCCCCCTCCCCCAGAAAAAAACAACCTCCACATAACTGAATCCAAAACTTTGAAAGAAACACTAAATAAGCAACTAACACCAGGATGGGTGAAAATAACATAGACGTTAAAGTAAATGTCCAACTGGGCTCTTAATCAGTCCATGAACAACTTCAAAAATGTTTGATTCGTTGGAGATGGCGTCTTCAAGGACTGACATCGACGTTCAGTGTTCAACAACCAAGCAGGTAAATAGGGTTTCATTCTATCGCACAAAAAAAGTAGATGGAACGGAGTGATTTGCTGGCCACAAATACAAGTCACATGTTTACAGAATTTGGTTTTAAAGGCATCAAGCCTCAATCTAAAAATCAAACTTTTTAAAATCCACTCTTGGTAGAGATTCTTGATACCTGTTTTATTGTCTGATATCTTGTTAAATAATATCCCCTTTTTGTTTCTGGTGCCTTTTCGCTTATTTGAAATAGAGTTCCAGGATACGTCTTTTAAAAGACTATAACTCTCATGCAAGGATAAAGGAATGCATATCTTTGTTAAATCAGTCTCAGTGATAGCAGCCTTTTTAGCTAATTGGTCTACCCTTTCATTCGCAGATAATCCACAGTGTGATGGAACCCAACAAAAATCGACATAGGAACCACGTAAATGCAAAAAATGAATTAAGTGGTAGACTTCTGATATGAGTTCTGCTCTCACACTTGTATTCGAAAATTTTAGAGCTTGTAGGACTGATTTTGAATCAACGCAAAGTAGTATTTGAAATGCAGCAAATTGAAAATCAAGAAGAAAGTTTAATGCCATAATAATGGCAACAAGTTCCGCAGTAAATATGGAAATATTCTTACCA
>CM065722.1:63476541-63481541 GCA_033310375.1 Conus canariensis | reverse complement strand
GGTTAAATGAAGTAGGTAAATAATATAAAAAAGTAAGTAAGTTGATAAAGAAAATAAAGTCCAAAATAGCATTACCAATATTGGAACAAGACTAACATCAGCAACAACAACAACAATAACAACATTAACAAAATGACATTAGCAGCAGCAGCAATAACAACATCAACAACAGATTAGTACAATATACCAGCAATGAGTCATATCTTATATAGCGTAGAGGTAAAATGATTTTAAAAAATGCAACTAGACAGAAAGTATGTGACAATGTTAATAAAGCCCAAAGTTAAAGCTATACAGAGAAATCATAGCATCACACACACACAAGACAGATTTTCTGTGACACAGGGGAGTGATATAGAGAAACAGCATTAGAACAAGTACGAAACAAACCTGCCTTATCTTAAAAGTGATAGAGAGAGACGCATCAAAAGAAGCACAAGACAAACCACCTTCATAGCATTACGTCTAAGAAACAGAGACATTGCGTCAGAACAATTACGAAACAAAGCTGTATTATCTAAAAAGTGATAGAGCGAGACGCATCAAAAGGTGTACAAGACAGACAAACTTCATTGCATTAAGTCTAAGAAATACAGAGACACAGCAACAGACCAATTACAAAACAAACCCGGATCATCTTAGAAGTGATAGAGAGAAACGCACCAAAAGAAGTGCAAGACAGATAACCTCCATAGCATTAAGTCTAAGAAATACAGAGAAACAGCATCACAGCAAGTACAAGATAAAGCTTCTGCAGCTTAGAGTTAATTAAAGCGATACAGCGAAGAAACAACACAACATATTTAAGACAGTGAGTCACATCTTATATAGCGCAGAGGTTACCGTTAAAGCACCATGCTAGTGTCATCGTCACAGGCAACAAGACACATCTTCTTTAGTTAGAGTACACTTGACATCACGCCCCCAGAATAATAATTAAAAAAAAAAAGAAAATTAACTGACAACAAACACAAGAGAAATCTTATGTGGCGTAGAGTTTAAAGTGATACAAATACTTCAGCTTCAGCTGACTTCGATTGATAAAGCTCACTTGGCTGACAGCAAGCGAACCCTACCAAGACAAACCCACACTGTACGCTTGTCAGCTGCAGCAAACAGAAACGAACGGACGCTACTAGTAGTCAGAAAGTTTCCCCCTAACACTCCACTCCCATCCCTTCCCCACCACCACCCCCTCCCACCCCTCGCCATCACCTCACCCACCCATCCCCTTAACCACTCCTCCTCGCCTCTGGTGGAGTTTTCTGTCCAAACACGGCAAGTTCTTTTCAACATCGAAGTCTTTTGGCACCGCGCGTAGAGTATCCGTGCAAACATTGATACTGTCTTCAGGTTTCCTTGTCCGTCAGCGAAGAGAAAATTGAAGAGAGAGAGAGAGAGAGGGGGGGGGGAGGAGGGAGGGCTGGGACAGAGAGAGAGAGAGAGAGAGAGAGAGAGAGAGAGAGAGAGAGAGAGAGAGAGAGAGATTCATTCAAAGGTTCATTGGCCTATTCTGAGAGGTCCGTACACTGACTGAGTAGTCAATCACTTCAAGTTGTTGGACGTAATGTGATGTCAATCACCCGTGGCTGTTAAACACACTGTGCTGTCAATCATCTCATGCTGTGGGACACAAAGTGTTTTCAGTCATCTCATGCTGTGGGACACACTCTGCTGTCAATCATCTCATGCTGTGGGACATACTGTGTTGTCAGTCATCTCATGCTGTGGGACACACTGTGTTGTCAGTCATCTGATGCTGTGGGACACAACGTGTTGTCAGTCATTTCATGCAGTGGGACCCTCTTGTTGTCAGTCATCTCATGCTGTGGGACACACTGTGTTGTCAATCATCTCATGCTGTGGGACACACTGTGTTGTCAGTCATCTCATGCTGTGGGACACACTGTGTTGTCAGTCATCTCATGCAGTGGGACACACTGTGTTGACAATCATCTCATGCTGTGGGACACACTGCGTTGACAATCATCTCATGCTGTGGGACACAACGTGTTGTCAGTCATCTGATGCTGTGGGACACACTGTGTTGTCAATCATCTCATGCTGTGGGACAAACTGTGTTGTCAGTCATCTCATGCTGTGGGACACACTGTGTTGTCAGTCATCTCATGCTGTGGGACACACTGTGCTGACAATCATCTCATGCTGTGGGACACACTGTGTTGTCAGTCATTTCATGCAGTGGGACACAACGTGTTGTCAGTCATCTCATGCTGTGGGACACACTGTATTGTCAGTTATCTCATGCTGTGGGACACACTGTGTTGTCAGTTATCTCATGCTGTGGGACACACTGTGTTGTCAGTCATCTCATGCTGTGGGACACACTGTGTTGTCAGTCATTTCATGCAGTGGGAAACAACGTGTTGTCAGTCATCTCATGCTGTGGGATACAGTGTGTTGTCAGTTATCTCATGCTGTGGGACACATTGTGTTGTCAGTTATCTCATGCTGTGGGACACACTGTGTTGTCAGTCATCTCATGCTGTGGGACACACTGTGTTGTCAATCATTTCATGCTGTGAGACACACTGTGTTGTCAGTCATCTCATGCTGTTGGACACACTGTGTTGTCAGTCATCTGATGCTGTGGGACACACTCTGTTGTCAGTCATCTCTTGCAGTGGGACACACTGTGTTGACAATCATCTCATGCTGTGGGACACACTGTGTTGTCAATCATCTCATGCTGTGGGACACACTGTGTTGTCAATCATCTCATACTGTGGGACACACTGTGTTGTCAGTTATCTCATGCTGTGGGACACACTGTGTTGACAATCATCTTATGCTGTGGGACACACTGTGTTGTCAGTCATTTCATGCAGTGGGACACAACGTGTTGTCAGTCATCTCATGCTGTGGGATACACTGTGTTGTCAGTTATCTCATGCTGTGGGACACACTGTGTTGTCAGTTATCTCATGCTGTGGGACACACTGTGTTGTCAGTCAGCTCATGCTGTGGGACACACCGTGTTGTCAATCATCTCATGCTGTGGGACACACTGTGTTGTCAGTCATCTCATGCTGTGGGACACACTGTGTTGTCAGTCATCTGATGCTGTGGGACACACTGTGTTGTCAGTCATCTCATGCAGTGAGACACAATGTGTTGACAATCATCTCATGCTGTGGGACACACTGTGTTGACAATCATCTCATGCTGTGGGACACACTGTGTTGTCAATCATCTCATGCTGTGGGACACACTCTGTTGTCAGTCATCTGATGCTGTGGGACACACTGTGTTTGACAGTTATCTCATGCTGTGGGACACACTGTGTTGACAATCATCTCATGCTGTGGGACACACTGTGTTGTCAGTCATTTCATGCAGTGGGACACAACGTGTTGTCAGTCATCTCATGCTGTGGGACACACTGTGTTGTCAGTTATCTCATGCTGTGGGACACACTGTGTTGTCAATCATCTCATGCTGTAGGACACACTGTGTTGTCAGTCATCTCATGCTGTGGGACACACTGTGTTGTCAGTCATCTCATGCTGTGGGACACACTGTGTTGTCAGTCATCTGATGCAGTGGGACACACTGTGTTGTCAGTTATCTCATGCAGTGGGACACACTGTATTGTCAGTCATTTCATGCAGTGGGACACAACGTGTTGTCAGTCATCTCATGCTGTGGGACACACTGTGTTTTCAGACATCTCATGCTGTGGGACACACTGTGTTGTCAGTCATCTCATGATGTGGGACACACTGTGTTGTCAGTCATCTCATGCTGTGGGACACAACGTATTCTTAAGTATCCCATATTGTAGGGCACGCTACGTTGTGAGTCACCAAGGAATAGCTTGGTTGGTAGACGCCGGACTCGTAATCTTGGTGATCCTGGGGTTTGCGGGTTTCGAATCTCCGCCGGGCTGTTTCGGTACAGAGGGATTTTCCCCTCGGAGTTAACATTGGTTCTGACTCCGTTTCCCAGATAATCCTTCGAGTGAGACCATAAACCGAGGTTCCGTGTGTGAACGCACGCACAACATCTTGCACACACGTAAAGTCCCATCACCAACTTTCGGAGGAGAAGGCCAGTTTGGCCGTTGGTGTGGATGACACGTATACACGTAGGATGCACTCTTCGCGAAAAATCGAAAGAATGAAAGAGTCGGTAAACTGAGTGAACGATATTGACTGGAGGACACGGGAAACATCTGAATGAAGCGCCAGCAGGCAGCTCTTCAGTCGGCTCTACCCAGGTAGGCAGCCCGTTGTGTAAACGAGAATGCGGATTGTAAAGCGCTTAGAGCTTGGTCTCTGGCCGGGGATAGACGCTATATAAGTACTCTTTAAAAAAAAAAAAAGTGTGGTGGGAGCAGTGATGAAAAACTCCAACTCCAACTTGTGCACTGTATATGGATAGGATGATTACCGGGAATGTCTAGAAGCTCAGGAGCGACAGTGATGGGTGTTGAAACTTACATTCGTTCATTATGAACATAACTACTTTCCTCAATCGCCACACTTCTGTTTGTTTGATGTGAATTTCTGAAGCTTCTATAAGCCGATCTTCTTCTTCTTCTTCTTCTTCTTCTTCTTCTTCTTCTTCTTCTTCTTCTTCTTCTTCTTCTTCGATTTTTTTTTCTTGTTGTTCTTGTTGTTGTTTTTTGTTTTTTTTTTTGTCTGTCGGTCTGTGTTTGGAAACACTGAAGGAAAAAAAACAGAATTAAGTCTTTTGCTTCACTTAAGTTGTTTTCTTAGTATAAGCAGCACGTTGTCAGTGTGAGAGTGCCAGCACACCACACATTAAAACATGAACAAACCCAGACACTTTGTATCAAACGCTTATTAAACACTAAAATCAGCACAAAAAATATGTCCATTTGTAAGAGAACATACAGACTTATGCATGGTATGTAAGAGAACATACAGACTTATGCATGGTATGTAAGAGAACATACAGACTTATGCATGGTATGTAAGAGAACATACAGACTTGTGCATGGTATGTAAGAGAAC
>CM065722.1:63461541-63466541 GCA_033310375.1 Conus canariensis | reverse complement strand
AGCTTTTTTTTTTCTTTCTTGTTTCATTTTTTTTCTCTCAAAATTTCTTGCTCCTTTTTTCCATTTTGTCTTTCTGGTATTCTTCATGTTTGTGTAGTTTTCTTTCTTTCGGTTTGTGTTTTCGTTGTTTCTTTTTCTTGAATTCTTTCTTTGATTTATTTTCTGTCTTCCGTTTTAAAAGTACTTCTGTATTCTTTCTCCCTTTCTTGTCATGTTTTTCGTGTCTCTTTCCTTTTCTTACTCTTTTTCGTGTTGTTCCTCTCCATTCTTTCTCTCACTATGCCTTTTAAGTTCTTTCCCTTGCTTGTATTTCTTAACACCTACGCTACATACTACGGGATACCTCGAGTTGGGTCAGATACATGTTTCTTGTCTCACTGCCACCGACGTCCATGGGTCTCATAGGTGCTTTTCCGCTATGTTTATAAGTAAATGAATGGATAGATTTATAAATAAATGAATGAACGAATGAATAAATAAATAAGTAAATAAATAAATAAATAAATGAACAAGAATTGGCAATAGCATCGGGGTATCTCGCTCGGAGTCATGACTTGGATGCGGCCCGGCTCCTTCAGGAATGAAAGAAGTGAAGGGCCGTGTACGCTGTCTTCAGGTGGACATCACACAATCAGGTCAACTGGACACTACGACACAGTTAACAATGATTTACACTGCACTCAGTGAACGTGACATATCACGGGGTTGTCATTTTGTGCAGTCACATCATCGACATTACTTTTTGTACAATCATGTGAAATCTTCCCGTTACAAATCACATAAACATGACGTAATATCGTCCGTGGACAATTACGACAGTCATGTGGATGTTATAACACCAAATCACATGGATACCCCCATGAAGATCATCAAAAACTTGATAACACAGTTCCCCCCCCCCCCCCCCCCACACACACACATCTCCCGCACCCCCCTCCCCCCTCCCCACGTACATCCCATCTCAAAATCCCACGGTCATTAACAATCCCAACGTCGCTACACGGGCTCTTTCGCCCTCCGGCCAGGGGAAGCTTTGTGATCGATGGAATGGAAATCCCGCGGGGATCACACACGGCGCTACTACGAGACTTGAAAAGAAAGGACGGCCGTGTCTGTGTTGTGGGATTATTAAAAAAAAGCCCTGTGTTTGTTTGCTTAGAGGTGGGGTAGCCGTTAACTTCCGCCACTGATTCTCTCCCCACGGAGTTACCAGGTCGGATACAAAGAAAGGTGGGGGGAGGGGGGGGGGATGATGGGGGAATGGGGGGGGGGGCAGGTAGGGGGTGGGTGGGGGTAGGTAGGATGAAGGCTAGACGGTCAGGATGGCTCAGTACTAGTAGTGTAGCAGCGAGTGATATTGCAGCCGCAGGTTCGGCGCGTTCAGATCCCTTGGGCGCGAGACATTAAAGTTGGTCGTGTTCGCTGTCCGTCTGTATGTTTTGTCGTTCTGCTGGCACATGTTTTTCTCCCCCCCCCCCCCCCCCACACTACATTTTCTGTGACAGTGACACCTGCCTGCTGTTATTCGTGTGTGTGCAAGGAATAGTTCAGTTGGTAGAGCGCCGGACTCGTGATCCTGAGGTTGCGGGTTCGAATTTCGGTACAGGGGGATTTTTCCCTCGGAGTTAACATGATCCCCCGTGTAGAGATACTGCCCGGCCTCTCGGACCAAGAGATTGTGTATGTTGAGTACAACACGAAGGTCTCCCTGTCCAATTGCCGGTCACGCCCCATCCCCCTGTACAACAAAGCGGACTGGCCCAGCATGAAGAAAGAGATGGCGGAGCTCCAAATCGAGATGGATGCCATGGCTTCAAATGACTCGACCTCCGCAGAAGACTTGTGGACGAAATTCAAGACCACCATTCAGGGCAGTATCACAAGTAATAGTCCCCACAAGACTCCCAGGAAAACCGATTCCTACCCATGGATCACCTTAGAAGTGAGACGCCTCCTGCGGAAAAGGGACAGAACTTACCGAAAAATGAAGAAGCATGGACTGAGGAGCTGAAGACAGAAGTCAGGCAACTGAGAAGAGAGGTGCAGCAGAAATTGAGACGCGCGTACTGGGACTATGTCAACCGACTGTTCACCCTTCAGGAAGAAGAGCAGGACAGGACACCATGCACAAAGCGGTTTTGGACGTACATTAAACACCAGCGTACATCTCAGTCAGGTGTTCCCCCCCCTTAAGGTCCAGGGCCGCCTCGTCACCGACTCGAAGGCCAAGGCTGAGGCTCTGGGCAGCCAGTTCGTCACAGCATTCAGCGAAGGCGAAGATTACAACCCAACAGAAGTCCATGAGAAATGTAGCATGCCAGGCAGTCGAGAGGACTTTCCCACCATGCCAATCTTCAGTATCACATCACCAGGAGTTGAGAAGCTGCTGGTGAACCTGAACCCGGCGAAAGCAGCAGGCCCAGACAACATCTCCCCACGTGTGCTGAAAGCCTTGGCCAGTGAGGTGGCTCCTCTCCTTACGAGCATCTACCAGCGCTCACTTTCCACTGGCTGTGTCCCCGAAGACTGGCGCACTGCACATGTTACACCTGTGTATAAGAAGGGAAAACACTACAAACCAAGCAACTACCGCCCAGTCTCCCTTACTTGCGTCTCGTGCAAGATCTTGGAACACGTGATTGTCGGCAACGTGATGGGACATCTAGAATCTTCCAACATCTTGACTCCACAGCAACATGGCTTCCGCAAGAAACACTCCTGCGAGACACAACTGCTTGAGCTGTCAGACCAGTTAACATTAAACCTGGACAAAGGTCTCTCAACTGACATGGTAGTACTTGACTTTGCTAAAACTTTTGACTAAAGTAAACCACAGCTTACTAATGCATAAACGTGACCACTATGGTGTTAGGGGTGACACAAATCGATGGATTTCCAACTTCCTACGAGACAGGAGGCAGGCCGTGGTCGTAGAGGGGAGCAGGTCCGAGTTTGTCCAAGTGAAGTCTGGGGTTCCCCAGGGCTCAGTCCTGGGCCCTTGCCTGTTCCTGGTTTACATCAATGACTTGTCAAGCCATGTCTCGTCCAACGTCAGACTCTTTGCAGACGACACTGCCATTGACCGCCCTATCAGGTCTGATACTGACCGCAGGATACTGCAGGAGGATCTTGACGCCCTGAGTGACTGGGAGACTCAGTGGGACATGGAGTTCCACCCCGACAAGTGTAGCGTCCTAACCGTTCAACGAAGCCGGAAGCCGACACCAGAGGTGGCCTACACACTCCATGGCCAGCAGCTGGAACATGTCTCCTCCACCAGGTACCTTGGGGTCACCATTCAGAGTGATGGACGTTGGGACCAGCACATCACCAGCATCGTCAGTAAGTCAAACCGCACACTGGGTTTTCTCCGACGAAACCTAAAAATCGGCTCCAAGCGCATCAAACAAACAGCATACAAAGCTCTGATCCGCCCAGTACTCGAATACTCAGCCTGTGTCTGGGATCCCCACGATAAGAATGACTGTGACTCTCTGGAGAAGGTCCAACGACGCGCAGCCCGCTTTGTCCTCAATCGCCACAGGAAAACTTCCAGTGTGGAACAGATGCTGCATGAATTGAAATGCCCCCCCCCCCCCCCCCCCCCCAGGTGCAGCGCCGACGTACAGCACGCCTCTGCATGATGTACAAAATCATCAACAAAGTGGTGTGCGTGTGCTGTAACCAACTGGCCCCCGCTGTGACCCGTTCCAGAAGATGCCACAGCAAACAGCTGAAGAGGATCCCCGCCAAAAATGACTACCGTAATATGGCCTTCTTCCCCCGTACAGTCAGGGACTGGAACAGCCTGCCAGCAGACGCCGTCCTGTCCCCCAGCCTTGGCACCATTTCTTCAAAGGTGTCAAGTCCACAATAGACCGTCAACCCCTCCGTCAACACCCCCCCCTCCCCCCACCTCTGGTTTTTTTTTTTCCTTAACTTATTTATTTTTCTTCTGCGCACTCCCGAAAAACGCCGATAATGGTCAAAATGTTGACCGTGGGTGTATACGGAAGAAGAAGAAGAAGAACATTGGTTCTGACTCCTTTCCCCATACAGTCCTTCGAATGAGACTAAAACCGAGGTTCCGTGTATGAACACTCGCACAACATCTTGCACACACGTAAAATCCCATCACCAACTTTCGGAAGAGAAGGCCAGTTTGGCCGTTGGTATAGATGACACGTTACACATAGCATGCACCCTGCGTGAGAAATGGAAAGAATGAAGGAAATAAGGAAATTGAGTGCACGATATTGACCGGATGACACGGGAAACGACTGAATGATCGCCGGCAGGCAGCTTCTTCAGTTGGCACTACCCAGGTAGGCAGCCCGTTGTGTAAACGAGAGTGTTTATTATATTATATGTACAGCGCTTAGAGCCCTAATCTTTAGAGAATAGGGGCTTATAAAAATTAACATTATTATTATTATTAAATCGAAATGGAAACGAAGGGAAAGGTAAGGGTGGTGCGTAGGGTGGGGGTAGGGGTGGGGGTGGGGGGTGAAAGAGAAGGGAAAACAGGTGAATGTTAGTTAGCAGCCGACGTAAATCACCGCAGAACATTAGAAGGGCGTTCTGAAGCGAAGAGATCTCTGCTAAGGTCGTATGGATCCTGGATCTTCTCTTTGATCTGCATCTTCGACACGGAGCCACGTTAAAATTTAACGGGTGTTGAGCCACATTACAAAAAAAAAAAAAAAAAACAGTTTTAAATCCAAGCTTCGTTAGTATGAGTTCTGTTGGTTTTTACGTAATCTGTGTGGGCGCGTAAGAAGCAACCAAACGCATCCCACATGAAAGCATCAGCCTTTTTGGCATGGTTAAAAGATAAAAAAAAAGAGGAACAACCGGTGGTAAAACTTGGAAGTAAAGGGCGCAATTCAATATGTTTTCACTGTCTCTGTGTCTGTCTCTGTGTCTGTCTGTCTGTCTGTTTCTCTCTCTCTCTCTCTCTCTCTCTCCTCTCTCTCTCTCTCTCTCTCTCTCTCTCTCTC
>CM065722.1:63449041-63451541 GCA_033310375.1 Conus canariensis | reverse complement strand
CAAAGGTGTGCTGATGCAACATTTTCCACAAATAATGTTGCAATAGTTTACTATTTGTTTTTCGTTTTAAAGACATACGAAATGTACCCTTGTTACGGTCCTCATAGATTATGCACGAAAAATGTTAATGTTTCCTGTATTAAAGGGAAAAAACACATCTGGTTACATTTTGCGTTGCAGAAGAGCTGCTTGCCCTCTCGAGGTCAGGTCTGTCAAGAGGTCAGGGTGCCATGTACTTCTTTGACCGCTTCTCTCCCTTTCCCCTTTGTTGTGTGTGTGTGTGTGTGTGTGTGTGTGTGTGTGTGTGTGTGGTGGGGGGGGGGGGGGAGCAAAGTACAGCTTCAAACACGCTCAAGATCAGCTCGGAAGGTTGTTGAACTCACCCACCCCCCTCCCAATCCATCCCCCGGCTCCTCTCCTGCCCCCCCACCCCCCTCACCATCACCCCCCTCCTCCTCACCAAGAACCCATTGTGATTGGTTGGTGGATCGCACGGGCACCTGTCTACCTGCTCGTTTGGTTGCTGGAGACTAATGAGGGGGGCTTTGCGGTACAACCGGCATGTGTTTTGAGGGCTGTTTTGACAGGTACGTTTGAATTGGCAACCTGTGCTTTCTATCTGTCCTTCAAACTGTTTCTGCCTTTGTTTGTGTCTGTCTGTCTGTCTGTCTGTCTGTATGTCTGAATGTCTCTGTCTCTCTGGCTCGCTCTCTCCCTTTCTCTCTTTTTCACGCGCACGAGTATTTATTGTTACGCTAGCATGTATGCTGTTTGTGCACTTACACAGAGTAATGCGCACACATACAAGATCCATGCGCGCGCGCATACATAAACACGCGCGCACGCGCGCGCGCACACACACACACATACATACATACACACACGCACATATACGCACACGCACATATACGCGCGCGCACGCTCGCACGCACGCACGCACGTACGCACGCAAGCACGCACACACAACACACACACACACACACACACGCGCGCGCGTGCGCGCGCGCGCGCGCGCGCGCACCTGTGAAAACAGCGGTAATTCTCGAAAGATTATGCTTCAGTCGGCTTCTCTCTCTCTCTCTCTCTCTGTCTCTTTGTCTCTCTGTCTGTCTGTCTCTCTCTGTCTCTGTCTCTGTCTCTGTCTCTGTCTCTCTCTCTCTCTCTCTCTCTCTCCTCTCTCTCTCTCTCTTGCTGCGCTGGGCTAGTTTAGATAAGAACACGTTTCCAGTATGGGGTTTGAAAAAAAATGGTGCAACTAGGGAGTGTGATGTGAAATTTCATTTTTGCCCTTGTTCAAACTTTGAATGACAGACAGTTATTTGGAAGCGTAGGATGGCTCCGTCATGAACAAAGTATATGTGTCTATATATCTATATCTCTCCATGTAAATATATATATATATATATATTCATACGCACACACACACACACACACACACACGCACACACCACACACACACATATATATTATATATATATATATATATATATTGTGTGTGTGTGTGTGTGTGTGTGTGTGTGTGTGTGTGTGTGTGTGTGTGACGTGTATGGCACTTACCGACTTTTTAAGTGTTCATTTGAAAATGAAGCATATGTTTCTGTGATGTCCTTGCTACGCTAAGAGCTGGAGGCATTGCCAAGAAATGATTCTTCGATCAGAAAAAAATAAATGTCCAGGGAGGCATTACACCTTCGTTGTCCTGTCTGCAAAGTAACAGAAGTCGAAAACCATACTGTACATGTTTGCCCTCCCTCTATGATGAAATCAGATCAAAATACTGAGCGGGATTGAAGAACCTTTACATTAATAATCTGCGCAACGGATCGGTAACACGCGTTCCAAAACTAGCTTTGCATATCTTTTTATACATTTCGTCAGAAAAGGAGAAAACAAAACTGTTGTGGAGTGTGTACAAATATAAAAGTATTGTTGGACTGTTGATCAGAGGAAAGTAACGAGAGAACAACGACAAAAAAAGCAGAAGAGCACACAAAACAAAGTGTGAAGTAACGCAGTTTTAATGCACGACACAAAACAGGACAAGACATTTTCGGCAAAATGCACCACTTTGGCTTCACAAGGGGAGTATTGTGCATGCTTATGTCTGTTTTTTTTTTTTTTTTGTCGCTGAGGAAGGCATATTGCCGAAAATTTCTTGTCCTGTTTTGTGTCGTGCATTAAAACTGCGTTACTTCACACTTTGTTTGGTGTCTCTTCTGCTTTTTTGTCAGAGGAAAGTAAGTTATAGCTAGTATTATAATCATGTGTGCTCTTTTTCTTTCTTTTTTTTTTTCCTACGTACATCTGATTTTGTATTTTGACCCTTTTTGTAAGGGCTTGTGAAAATAAGATGTTCCCTGTCTGTCTGTCTGTCTCTCTCTCTATATATATATATGTGTGTGTGTGTGTGTGTGTTGAACAATTTGATAGTGGTGGGAAAACAATTGCAGACCCACAATCCCTCCATCATTATATCAGTGACTTGGCAAAAATTCGAAGG
>CM065722.1:63431541-63439041 GCA_033310375.1 Conus canariensis | reverse complement strand
TGGCGTCATATACTTTACCATGTCAGACCATAGCATTCAACGGCAGTTAGCCAGCTCTGTCAGGCCGAATTTTTTCCGTGGCCAATGCAGTCATAAGACAGTCATAAGACAGTCACGTGATGTCCCCCACTTCCGGCCCCGGAAGAAGCCAGTGTCAACTTCCTATACGCCATTCATCTTCGGCCTGCCGTCAAAGCAAGATAAGTCTTGTGCTCTGTCTCGCCTATACTTGCCTTTGTGTTAAGATTGCTGTGTTTTGTTTCTACACTTGATTCAGTTGTGGCTTGCACTAGACCCTGAGTATTTTGCCGTGTGAGGCTCTTGGTGGAGCGAAATTATTAAAAGAATTATCTTTTTACCGGCACTCTCGGGAGCGTATTTATTAAAAGATTTGTCTCTTTTACCGGCACTCTCGCGACTTTGTTACTCGCGATCGTCGGCACCGCTCGCCGGTCGTGTTCCCCCACCATATTGCCGAGCCTCGGGTTCAACACGCATTTTGTGCTGGTTCCACTTATTAAGGTTTAGTGCTCAATAATACCCTTCACAGGTACAACGTGTTCGAGTAAGGGTGCGTGACACTGATCTGCTTATTAAGATTTAGTGCCCAAAAAGAGATTGCTATTAATAGCCATACCAGTCACCCGACCGGTGGCGTGTACGGGTAGTTCGAGTTTCAGTCGATCTCTCGAGCACTTTGCACGACACCACACGGACGATCGAGATTAATTGATTTTCTCGATCGGCCACCTTGTCTCCTCTTTGCGGTCGTGTGTTCCGGGTTTGCTCTATCCACCTGTGCCCAACATGGTGAAGGACACCGCCGGTCGAGCCACTCCACTGCTCGGAGTTCGCTCAATTTCCCGGAGAACCCGCGGGTCGATTCCATCTCAGAGCAATCCGTTCACACCGATGAACGTACGGTTCAGGTAGACAGAGACGACTCCTCCGCGGAAGGGACGCGTGATCTTTCCTCGTCTACCAAACCGACGGACGCACGACCGCGGCGTCCCAAGGCTGATAGGCAAGCGGCCACCATTTCAAAATGCCTTTCATTTGATCTGCCTGCAAAGTCTAAGGGCAAAGCTCCCCTCAAGGTGCTGCCCAAGAAGTCTAAGGGCAAGGCTCCCCTCAAGGGGCCCTGCCGAGCAAAGACTAGCCAACGGAATTCGCCCTCCCCCACCCCTTCTCCATCGGCCAGCTTGCCTTCTAGCCTACGGACTCGCTCGGAGACTTCTCACTATCATGCTGAGTCACGCGAATCTCGGCCCCCGGGGCACCTTGCCGAGCCGCGGACCAGCACGGGTGACGGATCTGGGATGGAATCACATCCGTCACTCGCCTTGATGAGTCACGTATCTCCTTTTCCCCCCAAGTTGATACGTCCACTCATAGCGCTCGGCCCCACCGGGCACGGGTGCAGCCAACACCTGAGCTCGAGGAGCGCTTCGACTCCGGAAGCAGCCTTATGGTCACCCCGACGCACGACCTCGGTGGTGTCCATAATCCTGGGCGTGCGGGCACGCCGCGCCATGGGCCCGGCCGTGCCCATGCACAAGGACGGTCGACCTACCCCGATCGAACGTCACCTTCTTCCCTAGGGGTATTGGACGTTGGGGAACCGACCTTTTCGGATCCCCATTTGGGCAACGTCCGCGGTCCCGCTCCTCCGGGGGGAGGATCTACCAGCGGGACCAAGGGTAACCTGACATATTCCTCCAGGGGAGGAACACGGGACCGCATCCTGACCAATCCGCACTTTCGCGGGTTGGGGGCTCGACTTCCGCATCCTCCTCCATACCATTATGGCCCTCCCAGGCCCATTCCAAGGACGTGTATGGTACAGTGCACGGACCTGGACGGGGACGACAGGCCACGGCCTCTCAAGACCCCCCCAACAGTGATTCAGGTTACCCGGGTCCCCGGGGATTTTCTGCCTACACCCCAGGGCCGCCACAGCCCGTTTACCTCCCCGGGGACCGGTGGCTCTATGCCCCCGAGAGAGACCAGTGGCTTAACGCCAACACCCAGTACGACCAGCTATATGGTCGAATGTGGCACCCGGCCTCACTTGCCTGGGTCGACCTTGGTCTCCCTCCTCGGGAGCTGTCCGATCGGCAGGACGATGTCCCGGCCGCCGATTATAGGGCCACCGGGGACTCACTACAGGCACCCCTCGACTTACCTCCTGATGACGGGTGCTATGAACCCTCTCAGGACCAGTACCTCCCTGAGGCGGACGATGAGGAAGAACTAGCCTCCACCTCATTGTACGATGTCCGCACGATAGAGCGGTGGCGACCAGACCTCGTTAGGAGGGAGGCCGCACCCGCTGAAGAAGTTCTCTCCCTCTCCCATTTCGCCGGTCCCCCCCCGGCCCAGAGATCTAGACCAAAGATCGTTGCCCCCCAATCCCTCGCCTCAATTTGGGAAGGCCCAGCAACTCGCGCCAGGGGTGCGCACGCCATCCCTCCACCAGGACAGGACCCCTCTCGGCCCCACATGCAGCCCAGGTCGGTTTCCTCCTCGGGGACCGCAAGAACCCCTCAGTCGCCTCCTTGTTTACGGACAATCCCGTGACCAGGGAGATGGGCATTTCCCAGTCGGACCGTCGGTTGATCCCCCACCTGCCCCCCCCTACTTCCGGCACCATCTCATTTAAGAACCTGAAGGAATGGGACCGAGTAGCCAGGATGGGCATCCTCCACACCACGGCGGGACACACCTACTTGGGCATGCTCCTTCAGCGAGCGGAGGCTCTATGGCCGGAGGATGATGGTGCCATCCCAGTACCGGGGGACTCGGGCTCTGAGGAGCACCAAGAGCCTGACCCTCGCTTGTTCAGCGATCCTTTCATGCGACACTTAGTTAACAGGATTTCGCATCACCTTTCGGCTGCGGCGGACAGCGCAGCCAGAAGCCACTTCAACTGCTTGTTGGTCGCGAGAGATGCCGTGCTGGCGCGGACCTCTCTCTCCCCGACGCTTAAGGCAGCCCTGCGATGCATCCCGGGCCAGGACCAATCGCTCTTTGGCGACTACTCGGCTGACGTCATAGCCCAAGCAGTTGAGGAACGCAAGCAGGCTGTGTCCTTTGCGCCCAGGCCACCGCCACGCCCTGCTAGACCCCCACTTCGTTCCTTCCCCAGGCACAGACCCTATCCCAGGCAATCGCCTTCCCGCACCGCACGGCCCGCCAAGCGACCTAATCTTCTCCCAAGGCCTAAGCCAAAACCCCATCAGCAAAATTTTCGGTTCGGCCAACAGTCACGCTCCCGGAGCTGACTAGGGAGACAGCCCGAGGTGGACTTAGATCAGGTAGCACCCCCCCTCGCCCTATCCCCCTCCCACCAGCCCAGACCCTCGCCCCCCCGGGCGGGCAGCCTCTCCCGGCATGCCCACCAGTGGAGACGTATGCGCCTCAACCCCTGGATAGTGGCGGTGCTACAGGAAGGGTTTCGCCTTCCTTGGGCCCACGAGCGTCCCCCCCTCATGCTATCTCCCCCTCCCTCCCCCCAACGAACCCTCCCCCGCCAAAGCAGAAGCTCTTCGCATGGAAGTCCAAGAGCTCCTCAAGAAAGGGGCCATCGCGGAGGTTTCCTACCCAAACCCCGGCTTCTACTCTCACCTCTTTGTGATCCCAAAAGCCTCGGGAGGATGGAGGCCCATTCTAGATCTTTCGCCCCTCAACAAGTTCCTCAGGCCCACCAAGTTCAAGATGGAGACCCCCACCCAGATCCGAGACTCCATCCATCATCTCGACTGGGCCACATCCATAGACCTGAAGGACGCCTACTTTCAGATCCTGATTCACCCGGTCCACAGACGATTCCTACGGTTCGTCTGGCAGGGCCGAGTGTTCCAGTTCAGGGCCCTCCCTTTCGGCCTATCACTGGCACCCTTCCTCTTCACGAAGGTTGTCAAGGAGATGGCCTCCCTAGCCAGGCAGGAAGACATCCGCCTCCTAGTGTATCTGGACGACTGGCTCATCTTGGCCCCCTCCCGGGCCCAGTGCCAAGCCCACACCACCCGCCTCCTGAGTCTGTGCTCCACACTGGGGTTTGTCACAAACCCCAACAAGTGCGAACTCACTCCCAGCCAGAGGTTCTCCTTCCTGGGAATGAGTTTCGACACAATCTCCATGATAGTCTCCCCGACCCCGGAGAGGTCTACACGCATAGTGGACCTCATCTCCCGCCTGTCACAGACACCCCACACCTCGGCCAGAACCCTGTCCTCCCTCCTAGGAATGATGGAGTCCCTGTCTCCCCTCATTCCCCTGGGGCGGGTCCCCAAACGCCAACTTCAGAGGGAGTTCCGCCGACGTTGGTCACAGACCTCCGACCGCTGGGACCAGGTCATTCCCCTCGGACACTGGTTCATTTCGGCGACGGAGGAGTGGCTCACTCCAACCACTCTCTCCACCGGGGTCCCCATCTCCCTCCCAACCCAACCACTGGAACTTTATACAGACGCCTCCAACTTGGGCTGGGGGGCCCACGTGGAGGAGAGTCACGCCTCGGGGGAGTGGGACTCACAAACTGCACGCCTCCACATCAACATCTTGGAGCTGGAAGCGGTCAGGCTAGCCCTTCTCCAATTCCAACACAAGGTCGCGCACCGACTTGTTCTCCTCCTCACGGACAATACGTCGGTAGCTTGCTATGTCAACAAAGGGGGAGGGGCCCGCTCCATAGGCCTCTCCCTCAGGACAGAGGCCCTCCTTCGCTGGTGTCACGCGCGGGAATCACCCTCCGCGCGAGACACATAACAGGGAAACGCAACATCCTGGCGGATTCCCTCAGCAGGTCGAAGTCTCTCCTCCACACGGAGTGGACCCTCAACAGACATACCCTGTCGGGGGTATGGGAGCATTGGTTTGTGCCCATGATCGACCTGTTTGCCACCAGGTTCAACCATCGCCTGCCCCTGTACGTCTCTCCCCGTTCCAGATCCCCAGGCGTATGCAGTCGACGCACTATCCCTCCCCTGGACGGGCCTACTGGCATATGCCTTTCCCCCCTTCCCCATCCTACACAAGGTGATCAGGAAGGCGAGGCTGGAAAGACCCAGGCTGATCCTCGTAACGCCATGGTGGCCGACCCAGTCTTGGTTCCCGGACCTCAAGTCCCTCACCCACGTTTCCCCCCCTCCGGCTCAGCCCTCGCTGGGACATGCTGAGACAACCCCGGTCAGGTCTTCCTCACTCCAATCCCAACATGCTTCGCCTACACGCGTGGCTTCTATGCCAGCCCAACTGCGAACATCTGCAGCTACCCCCCACTCGGACAGACCCCAGTCCGTCCTAGACACACTAGCCGGGGCAGGGGCCTCTCAGGGATTACGGGACTTAACCTCGGCATCTCGCAGAGCCAGCACCGAGTCCCTCTACAACTACCGTTGGGAGAGATGGATAGCCTGGTGCTCAGATAACTCTGTTCCCCATGACTGCCCCTCCAACATCCAAATAGGAAATTTCCTCTCCCACCTATCCTCTTCCCTTAAGCTGTCGGCTAGCTCCATTCGGGGCTACAGATCAGCTATCTGCACCACCATTCGTCAACTCGGGGGCCCTTCTTTTGACAATGACTTTCTGCTCAGAGAGGTGTCTAGAGGAGTTGCTCTACGGGAAGCCCAGTCCCCTAGGCGCATCCCCCTCTGGGACCTTTTTACGGTCCTCGATGCCCTCAGAAAACCCCCTTTTGAACCCATTGCTTCTATTCCTTTTGACCTCCTCTCCCTTAAGACCACCTTTCTCCTCGCCCTGGCCTCGGCCAGAAGACGAAGTGAGATTCACGCCCTCAGCGGTGACCCCAGAGATATCGCCTTCCACAGGGACGGCTCAGTCTCTCTCAAGTTCCTTCCGGAGTTCTTGGCAAAGAATCAAGAACCGGGCACCCCCTCTCCCTTCCTCGTCATCCGTTCCCTGACGGACATCTTGGGAAAGGGAGAAAAAGATGGAGACATGGACCTTTGCCCCTCCAGGTGTCTCAGGTACTACTGGGAACGCACACGCCCCAGGCGCTCCTCCCAGAGACGACTCCTTATCTCCCTCAACCCCAACAATACTAGAGATATCTCGGCGGGAACTATCTCCAGGTGGCTCTCCAAGACGGTGAGATCTACCTACGCTCAGGCGTACAAGGATCTCCCTGTCCTATCACCCAGGGCCCACGAGGTCAGAGCACTGGCCACTTCCACAGCGTTCCAGTACTCTGTCCCCGTGCGCCACCTGCTGGAGGCAGCCTACTGGCGTTCGGAAAATCCCTTCATTAATTTTTACCTGAGGGATATCCGCATGACCAGAGCTGATGGGTCTAAGGGGATTTCCTTTGTGGCGGCCAATGCAGCCATATCGGTCAACCCCAAGAACCACTAGGGCGCTCGCCCTCCTCCGATTCCTTTAAATTCTGCTATGGTCTGACATGGTAAAGTATATGACGCCAAAATGGGGAGTTTGTGTTATACTCCCTGTTTGGCTAGTATACTTACCATGTCAGACTCTAATTCCCTCCCTACCTTCCCCTCTGGCGCCAAGGTTCTCGGGGTTACCATACACCAGGCCTCGCTGAATGACGTATAGGAAGTTGACACTGGCTTCTTCCGGGGCCGGAAGTGGGGGACATCACGTGACTGTCTTATGACTGTCTTATGACTGCATTGGCCACGGAAAAAATTCGGCCTGACAGAGCTGGCTAACTGCCGTTGAATGCTATGGTCTGACATGGTAAGTATACTAGCCAAACAGGGAGTATAACACAAACTCCCCATTTTGGCTCGATATCTGTCATTCTTTTCTAGACGTTTGTCTGAGGAGACACAAGACCTCATGTAAATGACTTATTTTTCTATGTATGTAGTATCTGGTTAACATTTACTGGGGACCGGAATAGCCTAGTGGTAGAGCGCCGGTCTCGTAATTTTGGGGTTGCGGGGTCGCATCTCCGCCAGGCCGTTTCGGTACAGGGGGATTTTTCCCTCGGAGTTAACATTGGTTTTGACTCCATTTCCCATACCTTCGAATGAGACTATAAACCGAGGTTTCGTGTGTGAACGCACGCATAACATCTTGCACACACGTTAAATCCCATCACCAACTTTCGGAAGAGGGACGGCCGTTGATATGCATGACACGTTACACATAGCATGCACCTTCCCGAAGTTGGAGTATGGCTGCCTTAATGGCGGGATAAAAAAAACGGTCATACACACAAAACTCCACTCCCTTTGTTGGGTAGATGGGATTAATCCTTGCCTGTCTATACAGGGAGTGTCCGCAGGAGTATCAACCTGTGTACGCAAAAAAAAACAAGAAAAAAAACAACAACAACGTATCTTTCTCTTTATGTAGTATCTGGTTAACATTATTGACTGAAGTTGTCCTGTGAGTCAATCTCTTGTATGACATGGGTCCATCACAGTGGTGACCCGTTGTTTTTATACGCGCCAGTGGGTCAGAACACGGACCCATAATTATCCTTACTTGAAAATAAGTTAGATA
>CM065722.1:63411541-63416541 GCA_033310375.1 Conus canariensis | reverse complement strand
AGAACTACCATCTACCTCCTCAGACATCAGGATTAAGAGAACTACCATCTACCCCCTCAGACATCAGGATTAAGAGAACTACTTCTCTGCGCATCAGGTCAAGAGAGTTACCTTCTTCCTTCCCGGACATGAGGATCAAGTGAACTACCATCTGCCTCTCAAGACATCAGGATCCAGAGAACTACCATTTATATCGCCGGACATCAGGATCAAGAGAATGACCATCTACCAATCCGGACATCAGGATCACGAGAACTAACATTTCCTTCTCTGGACATCATACTAAAGAGAACTACCATCTCAGTCTCTGGACGCAAGGATAAAGAAAACTACCATCTCTCTCTCTCTCTCTCTCTCTCTCTCTCCTCTCTCTCTCTCTCTCTCTCTCTCTCTCCCTCTCTCTCTCTCCGGGTATCAGGACAAAGAGAAGTACCATCTGCATCTCCGGACACCAGGGTGAAGACAACAGCTCTCCTACCCCCCCCCCCCCCCACTCTCCCCAACCTCCAACCTCCACCTGTCCCCTCATGGAAGGTCTAGCAGAAGGGATGTGAAGACCCATGGGATGTCTGTCTCCTCAGTTGTGAAGAGTTTTTAAAAACAACTTGTGAAATCTGAGAACAGCAAGACTTCAAAGAACCTTATTCCAGACCCAAAGAGGGACCCGCCAAAATGCTGAAGCTAAATCTGTGGGTTGATCACTTGTTCACCGCTTTGTCTGTCGTGTGTGGTCTTCCGGGGTCCAATCGTGAGGTGTGGCACTCGCTGAAAAGACAGGAGTCTTTTGTCTTGTGGGAAGCATGTTGTTGTAAGTGCTTGTAAAAACAAACTCTCCTTTTGCTCTTACTTAGCTGTGGTAGGTGAGCTGAGGTGGGCTTGGGTAGCTTCACAATTTTTTTTTTTTTAGGGATGTAGAATACTTTAGGTTTATTGTTCTGTGTGTGCTTGTCGTTTAGTTGAGGGGGTAAGGGTTTTGTTTTGTGTACAGTGTTTCGCTGTGTGTCACTTGTTTCTCTGGAGGGTGTTTTCTTTGTCACTGTGTTGTATTTTGTTGTTTGAAGTTGAGAGGATTTGGCGCATGATGCAGAAAATAAAGAGTGCACAATGTCGTCACAGAAAGGGAAAGGCGTCAAGGAATCAAATAACCAACTCCGTCCAGTTCCCAAAAGAGGCTGAGGAAAGAACAAGAATAGTAAAACCAGTTAAGCAAACCAATGCCTCCCCCCCCCACACACACACATCACACATATACGCACACACACACACACACACACACACACACACACACACACACACACACACACACTCACACACTCACACACACACACACACACTCACACACACACACACTCACACACACACACACACACACACACACACACACACACACACACACACACACACACACACACACACACTCACACACTGTATACATGTATATATAATATATATATATATATATGTTGTATGTATGTAATATATATATATACATACACACATAGAGAGAGAGAGAGAGAGAGAGAGAGAGAGAGAGAGAGAGAGAGAGAGAGAGGACAAAGTCAAAGTCAAAGTCAAAATGTTTTAATTGTTAGGCCTCTGGCCCATACAATGGAGGTACATAATAGTCAGAGCATTCATATGCATTCATACGCATATCAACTGTACATTGTTTTCGTAAACTAAGTGACTTACATATATACATTGACAACTTATTAATTGTTACAGGATTTTCACATGCAAGCAGTAAAGTAAGTTTGGATAGGGATGGATAGAGGGGTAGAATACTTAGCAGGAATGAATTCGTCTCTAAGTTCCTTGTATTTTGGGCATACAAATAAAAAGTGTATTTAATTTTCAATGATGTTAGAACAAAAAGGACAATCCCTTTCATTACTGTGTACAGTCGTTCTGAATTGTAGATAACTATGTTCAAGGGGGGCATACCAATCCTGAATTTAGCGAGACATCTTCGCAGACGAAAATTATTGATTTGACGTAAATACATTTTGCAAGATATAGTATCATTAAGACTCAAATAAATTTGGAAGAAATCATGGTTTTCCAGTGCAGCATGCCATTCCTGACTAAACGAATCAATAAGCCTTTGTTTGAATTCTGAAATAAAAATATTAACATTTCCCACACCCTGGGCTTCCCACACAATCCCAAAACCATACCTGTATAAAATATTTCTGACTCTACACGCCCAAGTGACATAATTTTGCGATTGTAAGTATAATAACATCTCATAACCTTTTCTAGAGTATCTATATTGATCCAAGTTAACTAATCTAAGCCAAAATTTTATGCATCTAATATACGTATTTACAAATATAGGATATCTACCTGTTTCCCCATAAATTAATTGTCTAGGTGATTTAGGACTAAAACCAATAAAACGTTTTAATGCCGACAGATGAGCCTTTTCAATGTGTTCTTGATCAGTAGTTAATCCCCAAATTTCAGATCCATATGTAAGTATTGGCTGTATTTGGGAGTCAAACAGTTTATAAAATATTTCAGGTGAATGTTCACCTACAGACCATAATACTCTAATAATTGCTGCTACACCCTTTCTTGCTCTAACTGCTAGGTCTTTGAGAGTATGTGAAAAAGAAAGTCTAGTAGAAAGGTAAATTCCAAGGTATTTATACAAATCAACAATTTGTAATGCTTGGTTTCCAAAAGACCACTTTTCAGATGAAGACAGATAACCACCATTTCTAAAGACAACTACATTTGATTTATCCAAGTTGACAATAAGATCCAGTCGGTTTGCTGTTTTTAATAACACGTTCAACTGATTCTGAAGACCTATAACACTATCAGAAAACAAAACGACATCAACAGCAAATAAAAGTATGAACAACTCAATAAGATCAGGAGATAACTGAACGCCATGCCTACCACATCTCAGAATGTCCTTTGTCAACTCATTAATAAAGAGTGAGAAAAGAACAGGGGAGCAGACCACCCCTTGCTTTAAGCCTCTAGGACACAGAAAAGTGTCCGTCATATCTCCCCCAACACGAACTTTGGCTTTAACGACATTGTACATACTTTTCACAGCATAAAGAATCTTCCCATGGAAACCGTTCTTATACAATATAGTCCACAGTTTGTCCCTACTGACCGAATCGAAGGCCTTGCGAAAATCAATAAAAGCAACATACAATTTTCCGTGCCTTATTAACTGTTTTTGAATCAAAGAATAAAGTGTAAATATGTGATCGAATGTGCTATGATTTTCCCTGAATCCTGCTTGTTCTTCCCCAATGATATCATTATCCTCAATCCATTTTGTAATTCGAGAGAGAAGGGGACAGAGACAGAGAGAGAGACAGAGACAGAGAGAGCGAGCGCACCTGTTTCAGTTTTTAGCTGGGATCTCTCTTCGGCATCAAAGATGAGTCAATGCCCAAACATGGCTGAACCGTTCGACATTTCTCAGGTCCCCTTGATTAATGGAACCCTGCCGACGAGTGCATACAACGATCATCATTACTGCTGGAGGAAGCATCTTGTATTCAGTTTCAGTTTTTGCCGAACAGAGCTGCAATCTCTCTCTCTCTCTCTCTCTCTCTCTCCTCTCTCTCTCTCTCTCTCTCTCTCTCTCTCGTTTTTCGTTACATTGACATTTCTCTGTAATCCAGAGGCCTCCCAGAAATGTCAGGTGCATAGCTTTTCAGTATGTGTGTGTGTGTGTGTGTGTGTGTGTGTGTGTGTGTGTGTGTGTGTGTGTGTGTTGTGTGTATGTTGTGTGTGTGTGTGTGTGTGTGGTGTGTGTGTGTGTGTGTGTGTGTGTGTGTGTGTGTGTGTGTGTGTGTGTGTGTGCGTGCTTTCATTTAGATATTTATTTATCTATTTTTCTCTCCTGGTTCTTCCTCCCCCTCCTCCCCCCCCCCCTCCCGGATTTCATCAATGTGAGAATCGATGCCCTATTTTTTCCCCACCCAACTAATTAATCAGGGTGTATTTTACTGAGTGGGTGATTCGTTAGTTTGGTTGTTTTTTGTTTTTGTTTTTGTTTTCATCTGAACTAGTTAAAAAAAAAAGAAAGAAAGTGAAGGACAGAAAGAAAACAGAAGGCGAGAAAGAAAGAAGGAGGAAGGAGGAAAGAAACGAAAGAAAGAGCGAAAGAAAGAAAGAAAGAAAGAAAGAAGCGAAAGAAAGAAAGAAGAAAGAAAGCGAAAGAAAGAAAGAAAGAAAGAAAAGAAAGAAAAAGAAAGAAAGAAGAAAGCGAAAGAAAGAAAGAACGAAAGAAAGAAAGAAAGAAAGAACGAAAGAAAGAAAGAAAGAAAGAAACGAAAGAAACGAAAGAACGAACGAACGAATGAACGAGAAGAAAGAAAGAAAGAAAGAAAGAACAGATCAAATCAAGAAAGGAAAAAATTAGAACAGGTAAGAGTGATATTTCGGTTACACAAAAGGGATCCAACCTGTACCGTTTGCTCTTGCGGTCGTTGCGGTGAATGAAAATAGGTCATTTACGCGACAGTTGATTTTTGTTGTTGTATTTGGTTGATTGACAGATGCTAGTTTCTTTCTATATTATCTACGTACATTGAATGACACTCCATTATTTTAGTCAGTTTCAGTTCACCGTGTTTGAATGGGTTCACATTCGTGCGTTTTTCTTTCGACTAAAAAAAAAAAAAAAAAAAAAGAGAGAGAGAGAGAGAGAGAGAGAGAGAGAGAGAGAGAGAGAGAGAGAGAGAGAGAGAATGTCGCACAGAACCGATCTTTAATAAGAAATGCCAGAAACGAAATGTGACTAAAAACCACTCCCAGGACTACGCAGGTCGGCAGTAGAGTCTGAAACAAGTCTGGTGAGTCTGAAGTACGTCTGGTGAGTCTGAAGTAAGTCTGGTGAGTCTGAAGTAAGTCTGGTCAGTCTGAAGTACGTCTGGTGAGTCTGAAGTTAGTCTGGTGAGTCTGAAGTTAGTCTGGTGAGTCTGAGGTTAGTCTGGTGAGTCTGAGGTTAGTCTGGTGAGTCTGAA
>CM065722.1:63399041-63406541 GCA_033310375.1 Conus canariensis | reverse complement strand
CACGATTGTCGTCGTTGTGATGGAACGTGGGTGGAGGGGGGGGGGGGGGGGGGCGAGAGGATACCTTTGTTTTATTCATTTATTCATTTGTTATGTTCATTACTGTATGAAAACAACACATAGGATGGTATGGTGGGCACTTCCCTCCCGCGTTTCCGCCCCGCTTTTTCACCTCTGTGTGTGTGTGTGTGTGTGTGAGTGTGTGTATGAGTGTGTATGTGTGTGAGTGTGTGTGTGTGAGTGTGTGTGTGTGTGTGTGTGTGTGTGTGTGTGTGTGTGTGTGTGTGTGAGTGTGTGTGTGTGTGTGTGTGTGTGTGTGTGTGTGTGTGTGTGTGTGTGTGTGTAACGTTAACGTATTGACTCAACTACTGCATGATTCTTTCTTTTGTATCTTTTGTATTCATTTTTGTTGTTGATGTTGCTGTAATGGGACAGATGTATTGAGTCACTGCTGATCATCACCACCACTCCTCTCTATCTCCTTGCTCTTGTTCCTCCTCCTCCTCTTTTTCTTTTTCCTTTTTTTTTCTCTTCTTCTTTCAAAATTGTTGGAACACATTTCTGTGAACTTGCCAGAGGGACAGTTTTTGCGCAGACTTGAAAATGTGAATGATGTACTGGTGTCTTGAACTGTTTGTTGATTTTGTGTCCGTCTGATCTGGTGGAAGAGCGCTTTCATGTAGAGTCGGTGCATTCTGAATGTCGTCTAGTAACATCACGACTGTTGTCGTTGGTGGAAGATGGCTTTGTGATGGGGGATGGGTGGAGGGGGAGGGGGTGCGAGAGGATATCTTTGTTTTATTCATGTATTCATTTGTTAGATTCGTTACTATATGAAAGCAGTGCTTAGGATGGTATGGTGGGCAGTTCCCTCCCACCTTTACGCCCCGCTTTTTCATCCGCATGTGTGTGTGTAAGTGTGTGTGTGCGTGTAAGTGTGTGGTGTGTGTGTGTGTGTGTGTGTGTGTGTGTGTGTGTGTGTGTGAGTGTGTGTGTGTGAGTGTATGCGTGTGGGGGCGTGCGCGTGTGTGTGTGTGTGAGAGAGAGAGAGAGAGAGTATGTGTGTGTGTGTGTGTGTGTGTGTGTGAGAGAGAGAGAGAGAGAGAGTGTGTGTGTGTGTGTGTGTGTGTGAGTGTGTGTGTGTGTGTGTGTGTGTGTGTGTGTGTGTGTGTGTGTGTGTGTGTGTGTGTAAGGTGTGTGTGTGTGTGTGTGTGTGTGTGTGTGTGTGTGTGTGTGTGTGTGTGCTGTCTTTATCCTCGATCAAGCTTTCTGCCCGATATTTCCTTCTTTCACTATGTCTATGTCCATGGAGTGGTTCCGTTTTAGACAGGAGAAGAAAATGGGCACACTTAGCAATGGACATAATTATGCTGCATGTTTTAACTTTTGACCAGTGTTGTATTGTCCACATGAAAGATGTATGACCGAGGAATTGTCGCATTTTACGATTGAAATATTGATGCCATGTGGTCTTTAATCCAAACAGAATGAAGGCGTTCATGCATGACCCCATTCATTGAATTATTTTTGATTGATCGAAGAGAGATGTTTACGGTTAAACATTAATTCATTGGTGATGTTGTTATAAAATGAATGGTTGATGGATATTGTTGTATTCCCCTGTCTGACTCGGGTGGGTCAATGCTTTTTTTTTTTTTTTTTTTTTTTTTTTAGATTATCGATGGGCCTTCTGACACTCTATACTAATGATTAAGTTGACAGATGGTCTGGTTGACTGAAGAGGCTTAAGGTTACGCTTTTTTCTCTTTAATGTGTAATACTAAGTGTTAAATCATTGAGCGCTAAGAAGGTTCATTAAGCGATGCATTAATCGAATTGGTACTTCTTCTTCATAGCTCATGTTTCGACCTTATTCATCTGAAACGAAGACAATACGTTGGGCAATACAGTTGAAACTGCCTTTCGTTTACATTTAAAATTATTTTAGCGTGCTCCGCCAATGTTATTGTTGTGACAGAAATGATGTCTTTTTGCACCCTCCATTTCTTTTTTTTTTTCTTTTTTTTTCTTTTTTTTTTTTTAACCTTTTCTTTTCTTTCTCATACTCTTTATTATGCGTCCCCTCCTCCTCATTCTTTTCCCCTTCCCCCTCCCCCAATTCTATTCATCCTTTCCTGCGAGAAAGATCCCACCCGACAGGAAAATTGATTTATTAATAGAAAACTCTCTTTTCTTGATAAAATGAGAGATATTTCTAACGTTGTGAGAATTGATGATACTGTTACTAGGTTTGCTCCTACACGCACACGTGAGCTAGTACGCGAGTGCACATACACGCGATTGCTCGCTCCTGGCTTTTTCCTCCGCCGCCCTCGTCAGTATCAGTACCCCTTCTCCCTACCTCCTACCCCCCCCCCCCCCCCTCAACTCCCGTAATACCTCTTTCCTCCGTAATGTTGGTAGTATTCTTTTTGTGGCACATGACCAAAAGAAAAAGAAAGAAAACACATTGTATCCGTCCTGTGTTCCCGATTGCGGAACTTAACCGGTATGGTTCTGGTTTGTTGATTTACTTACTTTGTTTTTGTGTTGGTCAGTTTTTGTCATTTTACCATTTTGTCTGTTTATTTTTTTTTATTTTTTTTTAGTAGTAACTGTCATAATGTTATTGTCCTATTGTTTTAGTTTCATAAGTGCTCGTGTCCGTCGGTCACCCACTGGCACCAAAAGGATGTTTTACACATATTATTTTCTTTTTGTTTCTTCGTATATTAAGTTGCATTTGTCCGAGTTCAACCATGGCATCTTTGACAACTATGTCTCATTAATCAGGAGCATAAAACATAAAAGAAAAATGCAAAAGTATAATGGGTAGCCTGAAAATATCGTCTCTTAACTGCCAGGGCCTTGGGAATTTTGGAAAAAGAAGGGATATGTTTCAGCATTGAGACAAAAGCAATACTCGTGTATTTTCTGCAGGATACGCATTTCAAGAAAAATTAGAACGCCAGATACGAGCTGAATGGGGATATGAGTGTGTGTTTTCTTCTAATAATAGTAGATCAAGGGGAGTATGTATTTTATTCAACAATAATTTTGAGTTTAAAATAGAGAAAACAATCAAGGATACAAAAGGAAACTATGTTATTGTCCTTTTGAATACGTTGGGAAAACAGTTAACATTAGTGAATATTTATGGCCCGAATAGAGACGATCCTGCTTTTTTCAGGATATACAAAATAAAATAGAGGAACTTGGTAATTCAAATATTATTATTGCTGGTGACTGGAATTTGGTTCTTAACCCAGCTTTAGATTATGATAACTATAAAAATATTAACAACGCCAAAGCCAGGGAGGAAGTAATTGAAATGATGTCTAAATTTGAGCTAGTAGATATGTGGAGGGAGTTTAACCCAGAAGTTCTCAGATAACACTTGGCGAAGGTCAAATCCACTCCAGCAAAGCAGTCTAGACTATCTAATTGCTTCTGAAAGATTAATGGGAAACGTAAGTAACTCTGACATTCTTTTTGGATACCACAGTGACCATTCGCTGGTTACAGTTGAATTTACCTTTAAACAGGTAGAAAAAAAGTCTTTGGAAATACAATTCAACATTATTAAAAGATTACACATATGTACAGTCAATAAATGATACAATAGAGAATGTTAAAAGTCAATATGCAGCTGTACCATATGAGAGAGAAAACTTAAAACAGATACCAAATGATCAAGTTCAGTTTATAATATCAGATCAGCTATTTCTTGATACGCTGCTGATAGAAATTAGAGCCAAAACAATTACATACAGTATAAGTAAGAATAAAGACCTGAAAAGGGCTGAACAAACCTTAGAACACGAAATACAGTCCCTTGAGAACAATCTGCATATGAACGAAGCAGACAGAACAGCCCTAAAGGAAAAGAAAACCCAGTTGGCAGAAATAAGGAAATCTAAAATGGAAGGAATTCTGTTGAGATCAAAAGTAAGGTGGGCATTGCAAGGGGAGAAAATAAATATATTAATATAATATTTTTGTTCTCTTGAAAACAGACATTATGTGAGTAAGCAGATGTTAAAACTTGTGAAGGACGACGGACATGTTTTATCAGAAACCAATGAAATGTTAGAAGAAACTAAAACTTTTTTTTCAAGAACTTTATAAAGAACATGAATCACAAGATATCAATATGGATAAGTTTAAAGAGACAATACCAAAATTAAACAAATCTGAATCTGACAACTTAGAGGGATTTGTAACAAAAGAAGAAGCAACAGAAGCATTAAGGAATATGCAGAATGATAAAAGTCTCGGCACAGATGGATTTACGGTGAATTTTTTCAAAATTTTCTGGAAACAACTAGGGGATTTTGTTACTCGTTCTTTAAACGAGAGTTTTTGTAAAGGGGAAATGCCAGTAACACAAAGGGAGGGCGTAATAGTATGTTTACCCAAGGGAGACAAATCTAGGGAATTCATCAATAATTGGAGGCCAATTTCATTGTTAAATGTAACCTACAAAATAGGATCAACATGTATAGCTAACAGAATCAAAACAGTCTTGCCAAAACTAATACACGAAGATCAGACGGGATTCATATCTGGGAGGTATATTGGGGATAACTTGAGAACATTGTATGATATGATATACTATTTGGATCACAAAAATATACCAGGACTACTAGTTTCCATAGATTTTGAAAAGGCTTTTGATTCAGTTAACTGGAATTACGTGGTAAAAGCCATCAAAAGCTTTGGTTTTGGTGAGGATATTTGTAAATGAATTTGTACTTTTTATGAAAACATTAAAACACACGTAATTGTTAACGGCAAAATGTCTGAAACTTTTTCAGTAAAAAGAGGGTGTCGTCAAGGGGATCCTCTATCACCATATCTATTTGTATTATGTGTAGAGTTATTAGCATGCAAAATCAGAAGCAATGAGGAAATTAAGGGGATAAAAATATCAGAAACAGAGCTCAAGATAAACCAGTTTGCACACGATACGTTTTTCACTCTACAAGGAGATAAAAAAAAATCTTATGAAAAACTTTTCGAGTCATTATCAGAATTTGAAAATATTTCGGGGTTAAAATTAAATTTCGAAAAAACGTGCAGTGTATGGTAAGAACAGAAGAAGGACTCGAAAATAGTGTACCTAGTTGAAAAACACATGATGTGGAATCCAAGAAAATTCAAAATTCTTGGAATATGATTTACAAATGACCTTTCAAAATTAATAGAGCTTAATATATCAGACAAGTTTTTGGAAGTGAAAAGGTTGTTCAAAACTTGGTCCAAACGGATGTGCACACCATTAGGTAAGGTTGCAGTCCTGAAATCTCTTATTTTGTCAAAGCTTGTATACTTGTGGTTGTTGCTTCCAAACCCTCCTGATGACGTTATAAAACAATTACAAAGCATGTGTTTTGAGTTTGTCTGGGATGGGAAGCCTGACAAAATTAAACGAAAATATGCAGTACATGATATTGAAAATAGGGGCATAGGAATACCAAATATCTATGCTTTTATGCAAGCACTGAAATTGTCCTGGATAAGAAAATTAGTAAATAATGATTCAAAGTGGAAGACCATTTTAGTAACTCAATGTCCAGAAGTTAACGATATAAAATATTTTGGATCAAAGAGATTCTTGTATAGTAAATGCAACAAGTTTTGGAAAGACGTATTTAAGTCATATGACAGTCTGAGCATTCATGTAGATTTAGATAACAACGAAGAAATTATTTCAGAACCTGTCTTTTATAATGATAAATTCAAAATTAACCATTCCCATGTTTTCTACAAACTATGGGCAGAGAAAGGTATATTCTACGTAGGGGATATGATTGACGAAATGGCAACTTTTTAAGTTATGAAGCCTTTACAACAAAGGTGGGAAGTCATTTAAATCCTCTACACTATTTTGGATGTGTCCGTGCAGTAAAAGAATATGCAAGGAAAAGAAACATAAAATTTGAAAATAATTACAAGAATGAAAATTGTAAGTTATTGAAAATTATAACAAGTGTCAATAAAGGAGCTAAGATTTACTATAATATACTTCTCGATAAATTATGTGTACTTAATATTAAGTCTTTTGTGAACTGGGAACTCAAGCTACATACCGCAGTAGATTGGGAAATCGTATTAACAATTGCGAGAAAAATAAAAGAAATAAAATTCAGGTGGTTCCAATTGAAAATTTGTCATAGAATTCTAGTATCCAATATCATACTAAACAGAATGGGTTTGAGGGATAGCGACAGATGCAGTTTTTGTCAGATTGAGAGAGATAGTATACATAACTATTTGTGGTACTGCACTACTTCACAAGAATTCTGGAAAGAATTAGAAAACTACATGAAAACAACGTGTGAAAATAGTATCAGATTGTTATTTAATGTTGAGCTGGTTTTGTTTGGAACCGATGAAAACACAAAAACAGACCAATCATTTGATCTCATTTTATTGTGGGCGAAATATTTTGTTTACACTTGCAGAATTAACACTATAAATAGTGTTAAACCCAGATTGTCAGGTTTTAAAATTGAACTTAAGCTTCGATACAATATAGAAAACCATGCACATATGACAGAAATGCGTTATCATGTCTTTTTGAAAAATTGGCTACCCTACCTTGCTCTATGCGAAACACTGTAACAGTCTTTCATGGTTGACATGACACCTTGTAAAATGTTAAGACACACACACACACACACACACACACACACACACACACCACACACACACACACAAAAAACGATGCTCCTGTAATGGATCGACACACAAGCCATGAAATTTGAGCGAACAATGCTTTGTGAGCATGAATTTGTTTTTGTTTTGTTTTGCTTCTGGTTAGTTTTTTTTTTTTTTTTTTTAATTCCCCCTATCCCACCATGCCCCAGGCACCAAGCACCCACCCTTTCAGGGGTGTGGTGTGGGGGCTATTGGTTCCCTCCCTTGTTCGTTTTTTTTTTCTTTTCATAGCCTTTGTTTATATATTGTAATTGGTATATACCCTAGCTTTTTAATATTTCATTTAATAATAATTGATATAGTGTAATAAGTTTATATTGTAACATGCGAATTATGACTTTTGAATTACGACACTTTTGTATGATCTTGACAGCACTAGTTAAACATTGTATGTAAATGTATTGAATAATGTGTGTATCGTTGATGTAACATGTGTATTGAATGGAAATATAACCTTCATTGCAAGGGACAAAAAAAAAAAAAAAAAAACCTTGACAATATACACCTTTAACAGCTTTAGATCAAGTGATAACCAACACTGCGCAGTATGCAAACCAGAGTAGTGTGATTACTGGCACGGCGCAGGATGCGGCCGAAAGTGATTATTAGGCGCGTACATCAGTCAGGGGTGAGGAAGGGCGGGGGGAGGGGGGGGGGTCGGTAAGAGGGTGGGGTGGGGTGGGGGTGGGGTGGGGTGGGAGATGGGCTGCATGGGCTGGAGAGTGAGGATGGGGGTGGAGTGGAGGTGGGGGTGGTGATGGGAGGGTGCCAAGGGCT
>CM065722.1:63376541-63391541 GCA_033310375.1 Conus canariensis | reverse complement strand
CCCTCTTTCTCTCTCCCCGTTGTTCTTATTTCTGTGTTCATATATGTATATAATTTTTTACACACACACACACACACACACACACACACACACACACACACACACACACACACACTATATGCATTTGCAAACTATTAACAAGTACGCAAGAAATTACGGAACCCATTTTTACCGGAACTTGGGGGGAAAAGACAGATTGCTGCCGATCCGAAATCATGGGCGGAATGAGCTTATCCCTCAATATGATGTGTAAGGGAATTTAGTGGAAGGACGGCGTCCTGTAGTTCGGCGGACTGTTGCTTTTGCCGCCGATGTCTAGTACTTTCTCCGCCTGTGCCCTTGCCGTTCCTGGCACATGTCCCCCCCTCCCCCCCCCCCCCCCCCTCCCCCAGTCCTTTGATGTGGAACTGTTTTGATTTTACACCGAATTTCTGAAAAATGTTGGACGTGGAATGTTGTGAATACTGGCCTTTTGTTTGTTTGTTTACTCGCTTGCTTGTTTGTTTGTGTGTTTGCTTGCTTGCTTGTGTATGTGTGTGTGTGTGTGTGTGTGTGTGTGTGTTGTGTGTGTGTGCGTGTGTGCGTGCGTGCGGTGGTGTGTGTGTATGTGCGTGTGTGTGTGTGTGACTGCGTGCATGTGTGCGTGCGTGCGTCGTGCGTGTATGTGTGTGTGTGTGTGTGTGTGTGTGTGTGTGTGTGTGTGTGTGTGTGTGTGATTGCTATTGCAATTGTTGTTTACTGTGCCCTGTTTCGCCTCCTGCGTCATACCCTCTCTGTAAAGTAATGGATGGTCCTGACAGTCTTGTCTTTTCAACAAGAAATAAAATAACACAACAACACAACTATATGTCGTGATTTTATTTTTTTATGTTTTGTTGACACCTGCTCTTCACAAGAATGGAAAAAATGAAAAAAAAAAAAAACAGCACAATACTACTGTGTTTTGTTTGTTTTTTGTCTTTTTTTACACTCAACGACTCTCCTATGTGCGTGTTTTTTTTATTTTTTTTTTTTTTGTTTGTCTTGTCAGTCCCTTCCTCTCTCATCTCCACCCCGAACATGGGCCACAACACACAATGACAAAACACAACAACAACACACACCCAGCACCCCACCCCATCCCCACCCCTCCCCCCCCCCCCCCCCCCTGTCCGTGTCATTCTTTGTATTCTTCATCTTTGTCTTTGTCTTATTCTGTCATCTCTTCCGCTCCCTTTGTGCTTATTGTGGATTTCTTGTCCTGCTTTCGTTTTTCGACCTTCTCTCTGCGGTCTCTTATTGGTTTGCGTATTGTATTAATGTGTCTTTGCCCCTTTGTCTGCTTCTCTCTGTCTTCTCTCTCTTTTTTCTCATTGGTCTACCTTGTATATCTGTCTCTCTCTGGTCCTGCTCTGTACTTCCTCTCTTCTGTCTCTCTTCTTTTTTCAGTGTGTTATCTTGTATTCTGTCCGTCCTTTTCTCTCTTACACCATCTTCTTCTGTCGTCCTTCTCTCTCCTCATGTCTACCTTTAACCCCTGTCCTTGATCCTGCTCTGCTACTACCACTCATCTGCCCCTCAAGTTCTAATCCTACATCCCACTACTCTGTCACCTCTACACCATCATCATCCCCTTTCTTCTCCTCTCTTTTTCCCATGTCGCCCCTTTTCCTCGATACTCCCCTTCCTCTGTCATTCTTACTCACACTGTCTGTCTATTCTTCTGCTCTCTTTCTAGTGTGCATCTCTTCTTGCAACTGCTCTGTCTCTGTCAATCGTCTGTCGATCTGTCTGTCTGTCTGTCTGTCTGCGTGTCTGTCTCATGGTGTCTCTTACTTTCTGTGTTTCTGTATGTGTCTTACCAGTTTCTGCTGGTCTCTTTTGCTCTGTGTCTGTCTCTGTCTGTCTGTCTGTCTGTCTCTCTTTTTTTCTCAATGTGTGTCTTATTCCTTGTATATCTGTCTCTGTCTGTTGTGTCCTGCTCTGTACTATCATCTGTCTGTCTGCCCCTATCGTAAATCTACTCCCTTTCACCTCTGTCTGTCTGTCTGTCTCTCTGTCTGTCTGTCTGTCTGTCTTCTCTCTCTCCCTCTCTCTCTCTCTCTCTCTCTCTCTCTCTCTCTCTCTCTCTCTCGTTCAAACCTTCACCCATCTGACGCTTAACTTTCTAACTCTTTACGATCGGTCTAAAATGGCGAATATCGCTTACAACACACACACACACAACACACACACACACAACAACACACACACACAACACACAGAGAGAGAGACAGACAGACAGACAGACAGAGAGAGAGGGGGGGGGGCAGACAGTCAGACAGACAGTCAGCAGACAGAAAGAGAGAGAGAGAGAGAGAGAGAGAGAGAGAGAGAGAGAGAGAGAGATGGGGGGGGGTAAGTCTAGGAGGAAGAGAAGAGGAGGGAAGAAAAACAGAAATAGGAGAGCGAGAGGGGGGAGAAGAGAAAAGAGAGAGAGAGAAGAGACAGAAGAGACAGAGAGAGAGACAGACAAATAGAGAGAGAGAGACAGAGACAGAGACAGAGAGAGAATGGTTTCCAGTTACTCCGTTTAGTTTAGTTAGACATGTATATGTATGTATGTATGTATGTATGTATGTGGCCAGCACTAATCTGATGGCAGTCAGATTTACCCACAGTGTCGGGGCAGTTAGCTAGTCGTACAGAGCACTGGCGGGGCAGAGGACAGACAGACACCTGAACCCCCCCCCCCCCCCCCCCCCACCCCCGATAGTCGGTTCAACGACCTCTCCTACACACTGCAGGTTCCGTCACTTATCTCCCTTTCTCGTTCACTGTCACTTATCTCCCTTTTTCTGTCGCGATCTCTTATCTCCTTTCTCTCTCTCTCTCTCTCTCTCTCCTCTCTCTCTCACGATCTCTTATCTCCTTTTCTCTCTCTCACGATCTCTTATCTCCCTTTTCTCTTTCACACTGTCTCACACCATCTCTCCGTCTTTCTTTTCGATCTCTGGTGTCTTTGTCTGTGTCAAGTCAGTGTGCGCCTGTCTGTCTGTCTGTTCTGTCCGTCTGCCTGTCTGTCTGCCTGCCTGCCTGCCTGTCTGTCTGTCTGTCTCCTTCACTTCCCTTTCTCTTTCACTGCCTCACCGTCTCTCCCTCTTTTTTTTCGAATTCCTGTGCCTTTCTCTGTCTCGGTCAATGTGCACCTGCCTGCCTGTCTGTCTGTCTGTCTGTCTGTCTGCCTGCCTGTCTATCTGTCTGCCTGTCTGTCTGTCTGTCTGTCTGTCTCCTTCACTTCCTTTTCTCTTTCACTGTCTCACCGTCTCTCCCTCTTTCTTTTTGATCTCTTGTGTCTTTGCCTGTCTTGGTCAATGTGCGCCTGTTTGTATGCCTGCCTGTCTGTCTGTATGTCTGAATGCCTGCCTGCCTGCCCGTCTGTCTGTCTGTCTGTCTCCTTCATCTTCTTCTCTCTTTTCACTGTCTCACCGTCTGTCCCTCTCAAGTTTCGATCTCTTGTATCTTTGTCGCAGCCAGTGTGCGCCTGTCTGTCTCTGTCTGTCTGCCTGTCTGCCTGTCTGTCTGCTTGTCTGTCTGTCTTCTTCATCTCCCTTTTTTGTTTTGTTTCACTGTCTCACTGTCTATCCCTCCTTCTGTTCTGTCTATAGTCTCCTAGTCTGTCTCAGTCACTGTCTGCCTTTCTGCCTGCCTGTCTGCCTGTTTGTCTGTCTGTCGTTCTGATTGTCTGTCTGTCTGTCTGTCTCTCTTCTGTAAAGAGAAACGGCGGGGGAGGGGGGGGGGGGGGAATGTGAGGGAAACGAGGGGGGGGGGGGGGAAAGCACAGGGGGCAGGGGAGGGGGTGGGGCGCATGGAGAAAAGTCGCATGGAAGGTAGTACAAAAAAAGAAAAAATTTAGTCCGCGACCTTTGAAACCAATACTTTTTTTTTTTTTTTTGTCTCATAACATTCGCCAGACCTGTTGAGCCTTCTCATTCCCAAGTCGGCACGAGTTATTGTTCTCTTTTTTTTTTTTTTGCAGAAAGCTCACTTTTCAGCAACCACGAAAGCAACATAATAAAAAGAAAGATGTTCAAAACTGTTCCAACTTCCTCCTGAGCGCGAAGTGACTGGAAGATGCGAGCCAGCCAGCAAGCAAGTAAAGGTCTGTCAACCAACTGTCAAGAGTGTATGTCAGCATTTCTTTTGTCTTGGGCTGCTGCTTTACCACACAGCAAGGCGGACCACTCTTAATGTACAGCCATGGTGATCTCCCTTGCATCCTCTTGTCAGATCTTCTGGCAGAGCGCATGCGTTTTAAGTTACCGTTCCTGCCAGGGAGGTTATGTTTTTAAATTCTTGTCTCTTTGTTTGTTTGTTTGTCTGTCTGTCTGTCTGTCAAGAAGATCAGGCAAAGTCTAAGGTACCGATATCAAGGAAACTCGCTGAAATGACGGAATGTGACCCGAGGAACGAATCCATTACATTCTACTGTGGATCCGGAACAAAGGACGGGTCCATGAACAAAGAGCGGACCCATGAACAAAGGGCGGATCCGCCGTAAAGGGCGGATCTATGAACGAAGGGCAGATCCGTGAATAAAGGCTGGATCTATAAACAAAAAGGGCAGGTTACTGAACAAACGGCAGATCTGTGTACCAACGAACAAAGAAGGGATCTGTAAACAAAGTGTCGACCCATGAACAAAGGGTGGGTGTGGCATTTGTTCGGAGAGACGCTGAACTTGATAGGCGTGAGATGACTGCTTACTTGGTGATAACTATGACGTCATCGATCTTCATGGAATATTAAAAATTTCTAGCTCGGTTAAAGTGGGCCTTTCAAAAATTTTCTGTAATGTATGGGGAAAAGACGTGTGGGAAATAACTCTTCCGGTCCGCACCTATTATCCTCCCCTCCCCCACCCTTCTCCCCGACAGGTATTCATTTATCAGCATACATGTTCACAGAAGTTGCATGTAACAACAAAACTACTTTGTTTTAAGGATCTTCTTGTTTTGTTTATAGTATGTTATTCCTAAAATATTTTCGTTTAAAAAAACATCGACGTAGTTAAACAGGGTCTGTCAACAAACAAACAAACAAACAAAGACAAAAACAAAAAAACAAAACACCTCGGTGACAATATTCATGATTTGATTTATTAACCGAAAGTAATGAAAACCACCCGACTTTTGGTGTGTCTCGACATTGAAAACGCTACTGTCACATGATCAGAATTTCATGATAGAAGTTTTGCAGTCACGTGTATCTAGAAACGACATGAGAAAATGCAGTGCTACTTTCTCTCTGAAGCTGACAACACACACAACGGGAATGTCGCTGTCGACGAGGTGATTCGATTTCTCATATCTGTTCCTACCTTGCGTAGAAATTAACTGTCAGTTGGGATTGTTGAAAAACACGACATGAAAAGAACGCACATCAGCGAGACAGAACATGAAGATCGCTCAGTGTGCAAATGCTTTAAGTAATAAGGCGTGGGGATAAACGATCAGATGGGAAAAAAAATCAATGAAATCGTCAATGGGTATGAAGAATGTTCTGGACTGTTCTTGAACACAGAAAACAAAATTGTAACCCTTGTGGTTGACCAGAAGCGCGCTTCTGAAACAGTCTACATATCCACGCATACAAGTAATTTTGAACTCTTCAGAGTTATGACATCATTGGAGTTTCGTCCACTCTGAACTTAACTAACGGATCTCACCCAGTGGAATTATATTTAAGATACTGAGAACTGGTCAGGTAAGGTAATATAGCTTATAGCCCAGCCGACTGCAAAGCGCCATATCAGGGCTGTCACGGCAGAGAATTGAAAAACCTGTCGCTGAACAACGTGGTTTGTGATATTGCCCCCCAGTGGATTCCAGCCCACTTCAGGATACCAGGCAACGAGTTAGCTGATCACCTGGCGAGGGAGGGTGCTTAAGGGGAGCAGTGCAACAACAGCATCACCTACAGCGAGATGCGAAGCATCATCCGGACTATCAAATGCCCAGGACACCCAAGGATGATTTATCATCTGTTGTCCAGAGAGCAACAAAGTGTCCTGGTGAGGCTCCGCACCGGGCACAACAGACTTGAACAGTCACTTGTGCCGAAAACTCAAGGTGGTGCCTTCTCCAGTCTGTCCTTGTGGGCAGGAAGAACAGACAGCGGAGCATGTGCTCCAAAAAGGCCCACTACATGAACAGCCAAGGAGAGAGGTGTGGCTAACAGAGACAGCTCCAATGACGAAGCTCTACGGCAGTCTGCAAGAGCTGGAGAAAACGGCACTATTCATCTCAAGGGCCGGACTGACCGTGTAGACCAAGGCGTTCGCTAAGAAGAAGAAGAAGAAGTCCCCTGATGATGGGAACCTCACTTTGATGCAAGAGGGTGATGTGGATGGACGATCACAGCCATTGTCGGGTCCACTGACGATGACTCCTAGGCCAAGGAATGGGAGTCGGGCCAAAAAGCCAGACGGCAGTGTTTATCGTTCTGTAAACAACAGCAGAAGTCAGGGATCCCCTGTAATGTTGTTGCGTGCTGTCTGGTTTACCATTTGTACGTTATCATTGACAATGGAATAAAACGGGAGAGGAAAGTGGGGGAGAGACAGCATGGAGGTGGGGAGTAGGGTAGAGAGGGGGGGAGGGTGCGGCGGAGAGAGGGGGGGGGGGGAAGAGGGGGAAGGGGGAGTAGAGAAAAGAGAAGAAAGAAGCGAACAGACAGACAGACAGACAGACAGACTAGCTGGCAGAGTGACGTAGGGATTAAAAAAAAAGTTTAGACAGTTCAGAACATTGTCTTAATTAATGTACTGTGTACAAGATGCTGTTCGCGAAATGAATGACATCCTCATTTAAGTGCCCCTTTTGTCTCCACCGTTGCAGCCCTCCCCTTCCCTCACCCCCACCCCCCAATCCCCTCACCTCCTCTCAGCCTTCTCCAGCTTCACCTCACCCACCTCCCACCCCCTCTGCACTCACTCCTTTCGCCCCTGCCCCTTCTACATGACATTACTTCCATACACACTTCCATACACCCCCTCGCTACCCTTCCACTCCACCACATTCCAGTTTCTGGACAAAGTGAATTGTTAAACACACATGCACGCGCATACACACACACACACACACACACACACACACACACACACACACACACACACACACACACACACACCTAAATCCTTTGATACATTCACAACATTAATACTCCTTTATTCACAACAATACTCCGAGGAGCAATTCCAGAAAAAAAAAAAAGCAACGCGGTATCCTAACCTTTGGTTTCTTACTTTGTGTGTGGTATATCGACCGCCACAGGACTAGAACGAGCCTTCTCAGGCAAGGCAAGGGCAACTCGTTTCGACCCATGAGACTTCAACAGGTAAGACACACTGACGTGAAGAGGGAAACAGCACGAGCAAAAAAAAACACCAAAAAAACCAACAAAACACACACAAAAACAAACAAACAAAAACAACAACAACAACAAATAGTTCAGCTACGCGGGAAATCACCTGTTGAGCTTTGTAAATTAGAAGTGAGATCAGAGTAAGAAGTTAAAATGAGTCGTCAAGAGAATCAAAGTTTTTTTTGTTGTTTTTTTTTTCGGGAAAAAAAAAGAAGGAAAAGAAAAAAACAGAAGGAAGAGGTGCGCAAAAACCGGACCTACTACTGCCAGCTTTTACAGCCACAGATGAAAACAATTTGGCCAACGGTTTGTTTGTCGTTGTTTAATTGTTATCGGCATGCCTAGAAACCGGAAATCTACGATCTGCACGTTATTTAGCTTACGCTGAACTGGATGAAATCAGATGGAAATCTGGTTCGCTCTTTTTCGGTTATCTTAATCACAGACCGACAGGCAGACAGACGGTGAGACACGCACGTGTGAGCGTGAACACACACAAGAGATACACACACACACACACACACACACACACACACACACACACACACACACACACACACACACACACACGATTCTCTGATTCACCCATCCACCCTCCCACGAACAAAAAGACATATATATACACGAGCGCATACATTGTACATTCCTCTCCCGCTGCATGCACATACACACACACACACACACACACACACACACACACACACACACACACACACACACACACACACACACACACAAATGCACACACGCATGCACACACGCATGCACACACGCACACACACACACACACACATACGCACACATACACACACACACACACACACACATGCACAAACACGCACAAACACACACACACACACACACACACACACACACACACACACACACACACACACACACACACGTGCGCGCGCACGCGCTCTCACGCTCGCCGATACACACGCATGTGCGTGCGTGCGCGGGCACACATGTACACACCACCACCACCACCACCATCTCAGATCACACCACATTAGAAAACACACACACTCATCCACCCCCCCCCCCCCCCGCTCCCCCCGACACACAACACTCCTGTCCTCCCCCTAACTTCCCCTACGCCTATTCCCTTCGCGCGCGCGCACAGAGAGAGAGAGAGAGAGAGAGAGAGAGAGAGAGAGAGAGAGAGAGAGAGAGAGAGAGAGAGACAGACAGACAGACAGACAGACAAGAAAGAGAAGACGTAAACCCACTTCCTTTCCCCACCTCCCTCACCCCCCACCCCCCCCCCCCCCCACCCCCCCACCCCTCACCATAGAATTCGCCTTCCTTCGCCAGGGTCAACCCAAACTGAGTGACTCCAACTAGGACAGTCCTTAAAGAGGAGGTGCTTCAAACTGTCTGAGAGGTGGGACTGTGAGGTCCTTGTCAAATTGTCCGTCGCCGACTGTCCAGCACGTGCGACCTGTCTGAGTGCAGATGGAGTGTTGGGGCCTGATCCGGCCTGTCATCATGGGCCAGGTGCTCTTCAAAGCTATTGACTGTTTCGGCGTCTTTCATGTGTACCGTATTAGGTTTCTTCCTGTGTGTGGTGTGATGTGGTGCGGTGGGGTGGGTTGTGGGGTGGGGTGTGGTGTGGTGCGGTGAGGTGTGGAATGGTGTGGTATGATTTGGTATGGTCTGGTATTGGATCGTATGGTGTGGTGTGGTGTGATCGAGTGTCGTATGGTATAGTATGATGTGGGGTGGTATGGTATGGTGTGGTATGGTGTGGTATGGTATGGTACACTGTGGTATGGTATGGCATAGTATGGTATGGTATGGCATGGTATGGTATGGTTAGGCACAGTATGGTATGGCATGGTATGGTATGGCATGGTATGGTATGGCATGGTATGGTATGGCATGGTATGTATGGTTAGGCACGGTATGGTATGGTATGGCATGGTATAGTATGGTTAGGCACGGTATGGTATGGTATGGTATGGCATGGTATGGTATGGTTAGGCACGGTATGATCTGGTATAGTGCAGTATCGAATCGTATCGTATTTTTAGTTATGGACAAAGGTATGGTGTAGCGTGGTATGGTGTGGCACGGTATGGTGTGGTACGATACAGTTACGGTACGGCACGGCACGGCACGGTACAGTACAGTGTGGTATGATATGGTATAGTATAGCATGGTGCAGTACGGATACGTTTCGTGTTGTACGGTGTATATGGTAAGGTACGCTGTAAGGTACGCTGTGGTGGTAGGCTTTGCTATACTACAAAATGGTACAGTATAGTACGGTACGCTATGCTATGTTATAATGCGCTGCATTATGTAACTTAAAGTAGGTGCTACCGTCCTTGTGCTTGTTTTGGGTTTATCCATCAAACTTTGAATTTCGTACAGACTTTTGCCTGTCACAACTCGCTTCTTGCTGCGGGCTGTGCTTGTATTTTTTTGTATTTTTTGTACGCCCAGTTCTTATACAACAGGGAGTACTTTACAATGGGAACGAAAAAATGCTGTCTGTATGTCCGTGGTCAAAATGTGTTCCACTCGCTCCAGGAAAAAAAAAAAAAAAAAAAAAAAAAAACTTCTGGGCCGATCTTATTTCTGAAAATTTGTAGGTATGTTCATTATGGGTCACGGATGATGCCCGTTGTTTTATTTTACCAGAATAGCCGTTACTAACTGCTATAACGGCTCCAAAAAGGTTTTTCTTCTTCATGGAATATCTCAGTGACGAAATACATTATGACGCATGTTTGATTGTGACGTCAAATACATTATGACGCATGTTTGATTGTGACGTTTTTTTTAAAGATAAACTGGGAGTACGTTTATACGCTTTGCATCTTGTTATTGTAATGTATTTTATACTTGTGTTGTGTCGTTGTGCGTAACATTATGTACGTTGCATAGGATTGTTTTATATTGTATTGAATGGCTTTGTAGAAAGTTGTATTGGTGTTGCGCTGTATTTTGTGGCAATGTGTTGCATTTGGTTATGGCTTTCATTTCATGGCATTGCGTTACAATATAGTGCGTGGTGGTGTGAGCCGTTGTGTTAAATATATCGTATTGTGTCGCATTGTTGTATTTGATATTGTAATATATATTACATTGTGTTATAGTACATCGTATTATACTTGCGGTCATTGTATTTTGTTTATGGTATTACTACTCAAAAGTAGTCTGTCGCGCTGAATTGTATTGCATTACGGAGTTTTGTCCCTTTAGACTGTGGAGAGTCTTCTCTCCCTTTTACACCGTGGAGAGTTTTCTCTCCCTTTACACTGTGGAGAGTCTTCTCTCCCTTTACACCATGGAGTCTTCTCTCCCTTTTACACCATCGAGATCTTCTCTCTCTTTACAGCGTGGAGAGTCTTCTCTCCCTTTACATGATGGAGAGTCTTCTCTCCCTTTACATCATGGAGAGTCTTCTCTCCCTTTACAGTGTGGAGACTCTTCTCTCCCTTTACACCATGGAGAGTCTTCTCTCCCTCTACTCCGTGGAGAGTCTTCAATCCCTTTACGCCATGGAGAGTCTTCTTTCCCTTTACACAGTGGGAAGTCTTCAATCCCTTTACACCGTGGAGAGTCTTCATCCCTTTACACCGTGGAGAGTCTTCACTCCCTTTACATGTGGAGAGTCTTCTCTCCCTTTACAGTGTGGAGACTCTTCTCTCCTTTACAGTGTGGAGACTCTTCTCTCCCTTTACAGGTGGAGACTCTTCTTCTCTCCCTTTACAGCGTGGAGAGTCTTCTCTCTCCCTTTACAGCGTGGAGAGTCTTCTCTCCCTTTACAGCGTGGAGAGTCTTCTCTCCCTTTACAGCGTGGAGAGTCTTCTCTCCCTTTACAGCGTGGAGTCTCTTCTCTCCATTTACAGCATGGAGAGTCTTCTCTCCCTTTACAGCGTGGAGAGTCTTCTTTCCCTTCACAGCGTGGAGAGTCTTCTCTCCATTTACAGCGTGGAGAGTCTTCTCTCCCTTTACAGTGTGGAGAGTCTTCTCTCCCTTTACAGCGTGGAGAGTCTTCTTTCCCTTTACAGCGTGGAGAGTCTTCTCTCCATTTACAGCGTGGAGAGTCTTCTCTCCATTTACAGTGTGGAGAGTCTTCTCTCCATTTACAGCGTGGAGAGTCTTCTCTCCATTTACAGCGTGGGGAATCTTCTCTCCCTTTTACACCATCGAGAGTCTTCTCTCTCTTTACAGCGTGGAGAGTCTTCTCTCCCTTTACACGATGAGAGTCTTCTCTCCCCTTACACCATGGAGAGTCTTCTCTCCCTTTACACCATGGAGACTCTTCTCTCCCTTTACACCATGGAGAGTCTTCTCTCCCTCTACTCCGTGGAGAGTCTTCAATCCCTTTACACCATGGAGAGTCTTCTTTCCCTTTACACAGTGGAAAGTCTTCAATCCCTTTACACCGTGGAGAGTCTTCAATCCCTTTACACCGTGGAGAGTCTTCTCTCCCTTTACAGTGTGGAGACTCTTCTCTCCCTTTACAGTGTGGAGACTCTTCTCTCCCTTTACAGCGTGGAGATCTTCTTCTCTCCCTTTACAGCGTGGAAGTCTTCTCTCCCTTTACAGCGTGGAGAGTCTTCTCTCCCTTTACAGCGTGGAGAGTCTTCTCTCCCTTTACAGCGTGGAGAGTCTTATCTCCCTTTACAGCGTGGAGTCTCTTCTCTCCTTTACAGCATGGAGAGTCTTCTTCTCCCTTTACAGCGTGGAGAGTCTTCTTTCCCTTCACAGCGTGGAGAGTCTTCTCTCCATTTACAGCGTGGAGAGTCTTCTCTCCCTTTACAGCGTGGAGAGTCTTCTCTCCTTTACAGCGTGGGGAATCTTCTCTCCCTTTACAGCGTGGGAATCTTCTCTCCATTTACAGCGTGGAGAGTCTTCTTCTCTCACCTTTACAGCGTGGAGAGTCTTCTCTCCTTTACACGTGAATCTTCCTCTCCTTTACAGCGTGGGGAATCTTCTCTCCTTTACAGCGTGGAGAGTCTTCTTCTCTCCCTTTACAGCGTGGAGAGTCTTCTCTCCCTTTACAGCGTGGAGAGTCTTCTCTCCCTTTACAGCATGGAGAGTCTTCTCTCCCTTTACAGCATGGAGAGTCTTCTCTCCCTTTACACCGTGGAGAGTCTTCTATCCCTTTACACCTGGAGAGTCTTCTCTCCTTTACAGAGTGGAGAGACTTCCCTTCCTTTACAGTGTGGAAAGCCTTGTCTCTTTTACACCATAGGGAGTCTTCTCTCCCTTTACACGGTGGAGAGTCTTCTCTCCCTTTGCACAGTGGAGAGTCTTCTCTCCCTTTGCACGGTGGAGAGTCTTCTCCCCTTTAACACCGTAGAGAGTCTTCTATCTCATTTGGTTGAGATTCTTCTCTCCCTTTACACCGTGAAGAGTCTCTCTCCCTGTACACCATGGAGAGTCTTCTCTCCTTTACACTGCGGAGAGTCTTTTCTCCCTTTACACCGTGAAGAGTCTTCTCTCCCTTTACATGGTGGAGAGTCTTCTGTCCCTTTACACCATGAAGAGTTTTCTCTCCCTTTACACCACGGAAAGTCTTCTCTCCCTTTACACCGCAGAGAGTCTTCTCTCCCTTTACGCCATGGAGAGTCTTCTCTCCCTTTACGCCGTGAAGACTTTTCTCTTTTCTCTCCCTTGACACCGTGGAGAGTGTTCTCTCCCTTTGCACCGCAGAGAGTGTTCTCTCTCTTTACACCGTGGAGAGTGTTCTCTCCCTTAACACCATGGAGAGTGTTTCTCTCCCTTTACACCATGGCGTGTCAATGGTGCGTCACACTGAAGAACAGTTCACGAATACCCACCCCCCCCCAACCCACTCCCCAGTTGTGGGTTGTGTGTGCCAAGGCCCGGGCCTCTACAAATGTTTTTTTCTTTTCTTTTTTAATCTGTTCTGCAGTGTTGCCAGTCCATCGTTTTTTGTACTCCCAGTTCTTGTAGAACAGGGAGTACTTTACAATGGGAACGAAGAAATGCTGTTGTGTGTGTGTGTGTGTGTGTGTGTGTGTGTGTTGTGTGTGTGTGTGTGTGTGTGAGTGTGTGTGTGTGGTGTCCGTGGTCAAAATGTGTTCCACTCGTTCCAGACAAAACTTCTGCCATGATCTTTCTGAAAATTTGTAGGTATGTTCATTATGGGTCACGGATCATACCCGATGTTTTATTTTTACCAGAATAGCCGTTACTAACAGCTCTAAGGCCCAAAACGGGTTTTCTTCTTTATGGGATATCTCAGTGACGAAATACATTATGACGCATGTTTGATTGTGACGTCAAATACATTATGACGCATGTTTGATTGTGACTTTTTTTTTTGGAAGATAAACTGGGAGTACGTTTATATGTTTTGCATCTTGTTTTTTCTTTAATGTCTCTGTGTTTATTTGTTTTTTTATTTGTTTGGTTGAGGGGATTTTTTTTCTTGTTTATTTTATGTCTCTTTGTTTATTTGCTTGTTTTTATTTCTTTGGTTGTGGGTTTTTTTCTTGTTTATTTTATGTCTCTTTGTTTATTTGTTTGTTTGTTTCTATTTGTTTGGTTCTGTTGTTTTTTTTTTTCTTATTTATTTGTTCCTTCGATTCTAGTTGTTTGGTTGGTATTTTTTTTATTTTGTTTTGTTTTGTTTCTTGTTTCACTGTCTTCCTGTGATACTGTAATGTAGGACTTCGTCATAAAAAAAGAAAGAAAGAAAGAAAAGAAAAGAAAGAAAGAAAAGAAAGAAAGAAAGAAAGAAAGAAAGAAAAAATAAATTGCAGTGTAAAATTCAAGTCTGCTCTCAGCAAGGAAGAGAGCACGTAACCGCACAATGTCACTGCTATCTTTTTTGGAGCTTTTTTTTTTTTTTTTTTTATCCCCCCCCCCCCCCCCCCCCCCCCCCCCACCCCCCTTCCTTCCTTTTGCCTCTACGGTTTTCTGTTGAACTACCCAGAGTGGGATTTTTCTACCAAATATTGTCAGAGACAACCTTGGTGCTGGCTGCGTGGTTTGTTTTACATGGGCGTACGCTCAGTGCATGATCAGTGCATCGGGACCCCCGGTGAAGCGTCTCATCGGAGAGGAGTGGAGCGACTTATTTCTCTCTGTCTCTCTGCCACAGTCTCTCTGTCTCTCTGTCTCAGTCTCTCAGTCTCTCTGTCTGTCTGTCTGTATGTCTCTATGTTTCTGTCTCTCTCTCTTCCTTCCTCCCCCCTTCCCTCCTATTTCTCTCGACTGTCTGTCTGTCTGTCTCTCTTTCTCTGTTTGTCTGTCTCTCTTTCTCTGTCTGTCATTGTCTGCGTCTGTCTGTCTGCCTGTCTCTCTCTCTCTCTGTCTGTTCTGTCTGTGTGTCTATCTGTCTGTCTCTGTCCTGTCTGTTTTTCTGTCTGTCTGTCTCTCTTGCTCTCTCTCTCTCTGTCTCTGTCTCTGTATGTCAGTCCATCTGTCCCACTCTCTGTCTCTGTCTCTCTGTCTCTGTCTGTCTGTCTGTCTGTCTGTCTGTCTGTCTCTCTCTCTCTCTCTCTCTCTCTCTCTCTTCCTCTCTCAATCTGAATGTACACAAGCTTATCCGAATTACGGATGGTGAGCAATTTGCTATGATTAATCACAGAGAAAAACGAACATAGCAGGAGAGCAGAACAGAGA
>CM065722.1:63364041-63374041 GCA_033310375.1 Conus canariensis | reverse complement strand
AACAAAAGCTTTGGTATCTCTAAGAAAAAAAAAGCTCGGATTACTTTCCATCCATATCTTTGTAATCACACTCAAACTATACTGTAGATGATTTATCATCAAAACAAACCACTTGAATATGGTGTCCCTCGGGCTCAGTTCTGAGACCTGTTCTGCTTAAATAGAAATAGCAGCCTTTGAATTACATGTCCAGGCAATTTTAATATTATCACATAATTTGCAGATAATACCCAACTCCAATTACCATGCAGGCTGGATCATTCCCCACAACTTCTCCATAATGTCCTAACGTGTTCAGAACAGAATCGATTGAAGACTTGATGGTAAATACCTTAGGAGGAACGTTGAAAAGAAAAGAGACGAAATGGTGCCAGTGAGCACAGCTTCAGAGCTATGACTAGTTCATGGAACATCATCCCGTAGACTTGGTTGTGCTGATGTGTTCTTCTGTCCAAACGTGCATCATCTTCGTGTGATCGTGCGCAGAAGTTTGAACACGGAAAATCACAATCCTGCTGTATGGAAATCAAATTTCCTTGAAATACGTAGGATTTCTCCTATTAGAAATTACCTTTTACTCACCGCTACAATAACCATGTCCTCGTTCTGTGGCACTTGCTTTACTGCAGCTCTGTATAAGCTGGCCTTCCAGATGTTCAAATCCAGCGACTTCGGCGAGCGCAAAACTACGCTGCTCGGCTCGTCATCCGCTAATGCAAGCCGCAACCAATGTCGCTCTTTTGCTCAGATCACTTCACTGGTTACCCATCCGAGCCTGTGCTGAGTGTGAAAGAGCGTGCTGTGGTTACCAGTGCATTCACTTAGCTTGCTCCAGCCTATCTTTCTAAAATGATGCCTCTGTACCTCCATAGTCCAACCTTTCGTTTGACTGATGTTGGACACCTTGCTGCTTTCCACGTATGCAGGTAATCAGTACGGAAAGCGTTCTTTTCTTTATACCACTTATACGATCTGGAATTGCCTTTCTAAAGTATCCGAGTGATGTATTCACTTTCTCCTTTCAAATCCCGGCTCAGAACTTTTCTTTGAGAAAGTACTTTGAAAACCAATGCGCGTCAGATATTTGCTGCTAGATGCGCTAAGGAAACGCGGAATGGTGCGTGTGAGTGCGCAGATACCGGGACAAGGGGGGGGGGGGGGGGGGGGGGGGGGGGGGGGGGGGGGGGAGGGGGTTGGGGGGGGAGGGGGGGAGGGGGTTGGGGGGGGGGTGGGGGGGGGGGGGGAGTGGGTTGGGGGGGGGGGGGAGGGGGAGATTCAGTTTTTATGGGTGTAGTGCTGGAGTAGGTGGTGTGTGTGTGGTGTGTGTGTGGTGTTTGCGCGCGGGGCTGTGTAGGTTTTTTTATTACAGGGAATGTGGGGAGGGGAGGGGAGGTGGGGGAAGGGAAGATTGTCGGTGTCGAGAGTAGCAGCCTGAACGATGCAAAGACCAACTTTCTCCCAACCCTACCACCCTTACCCCCAGTTCCTCAACCCATTACCCTGGCCTTCAAGAAACAAACAAAACAAAAAACAAAACAAAACAAAAAAAAAACCAACCAACTGACAACGAAAAACTGGACTTGACACATCCTCGCGTGTTAACGAATAGCAGCGAACACCGTTCTTTTTTCCACTTAGATGCTGGCATGATCAGCTCACATTGATCGTGGACCCTGAACAGAAGGAGGATAAGTCAGAGTATGTTCACATTTGTCTTCTTCATGTGGAGGTGAGTATAGATGAACTGTTAGAACTTTTTGCGCGGTATATTATGTTGCTTGTGCACACATATACACGTATGCGTCTGTGTGTGTGTGTGTGTGTGTGTGTGTGTGTGTGTGTGTGTGTGTGTGTGTGTGTGTAGCTGTGAATGTGTATGTTAGGTGAAAAAATATCGGTATCAATGCATGTGTGTTTTTAGTTGGTAGTGGAGGGGCTTGCGAAGAAATGTGAGGTGTGATGCGCGTGCTTCAACTATACAGGTGGCCTCGGTGTGAGCGCATGCTCGTATTGGAATTATATGCACTCAAAGAAATCGTTGTGCACAAATGGTCATAAGTGGTTACTTACATTTGAGAAACAAACTAAAATAAACTCGAAAACCAATAGACAAAATCGATTCAACTGAAAGACAACAAAGTATTTAACTCTTTCCCTTCGTATACCGGTGGATCTGGTTATCTTCCCATGTGTAGTGGCAATGTTGATGGCTGCACAACGATTGCTTATGTAGCCTGTTAGGCGGATTGCTGTTCATGTTTTTTTTTTTTTCAGTGTTCTATTCCCGATAATCGGCATTCTTAAACAGAAACATTCAATTCTGATACCTAAGATTTGTTTTAGATAATGTTTTTTTTTTTTTTTTTTAGTGTTGTATCCCCGACAATCGGCATTCTTAAACAGAAATTTTCAATTCTGATATCTGAAATTAGATTTAGATCATGTAAACAAAATTAAAAAATATGGTTTCATGTGTTGCTGTACACTCTAACTGAAGTGCCCAAGCGTTGGACGGCACCTGGTGAACAGGTCATCATGCTGCTGCCCCATACCCCATAATTATGTAGACGGCACCCAAGCTGTGAAAGTCGTGTAACGAGCAACCCAAAGAAACCTGGGCGCAGATCAGTCGAGAGAGAAAGAGTTAAAATAGCAAAAGACTGACTCTTAAGACGCCCCCCTCCCATTCACCTATACCACCCCCCCCCCCCCCCGCCCCGCACCTCATCACCCCCCCCCCCCCAAAAAAAAAAAGAAGGAAATAAAGAAAGAAAAACTACAGCAGACAGAAACAGGTGGAGAAGACCCCTTGCCATGGCCTCACGCGTCAGACGGCATAGAGGATTGTTGAACCTGTAGCCACACGCCACAATTAGGATTTTGCTCCAAATCACTATCTGTTCCATGCAAGTGTTTCCAGGCCTGTGGTCACACGCCACAATTAGGACTTTGCTGTAAATGACTATCTGTTCCATGCAAATGTTTCCAGGCCTGTGGCCACACGCCACAATTAGGATTTTGCTGTAAATCACTATCCGTTCCGTGCAAGCGTTTTTGAGGCCTGTGGTCACATGCCACAATTAGGATTTTGCTGTAAATCACTATCCGTTCCGTGCAAGCGTTTTTGAGGCCTGTGGTCACACGCCACAATTAGGATTTTGCTGTAAATTACTATCCGTTCCGTGCAAGGGTTTTTGAGGCCTGTGGCCACACGCCACAATTAGGATTTTGCTGTAAATGACGATCTGTTCCATATGAGCGTAAGGTTGAACCAGCGTTTAATGTTTAACTAATAACTGAACAAAAGGACAACACCCTACCAATCACATCGCTTGTTTTGTGGCCTTTTTCACCGATGGCGTCATTCACAATCTTTCCCTTAGCTGCAGTCACATTTCAGGCCTTCGCACTCACCCGTGACCCCATCCTTGCGTCATGTGGTCTCTCCCAAATAGTCCCATTCCTTTGATTTCAATCTGTCTGCTTGAAACCATCTGGCTTGTACCGTGATGGCTATATGAAAGAAAACGAGGAGAATCAACTTTCAGACACAACAGAAGAACTTCTCCATTGTACCAGTCTATAAATACTCCTTAAGTAAAGCCTTTGCTCATAAACTTTTTGGTGTGCAGCCTGCAACGTGCAAGGGTGTCTTAATGTGACCCATCCTCACCTCCCGCTTTCCGCCCCCCCCTCCCCCTCCCCCCCCCCTTTAAAAAAAAAAGTCGCATTGATACGGATATTATCTCCCCCTTCCCACCCCACCACCCTGGCCTACATATACCGAGGCTCTGTACTCCACATAAGTACTACCTGGAGACAGCAGCTTCAGACCGGGCCAGCTGGCGGTCCACCATCAAGGCCGGCATCAAGCAAGCAGAGCAGAGGAGAGAGGCCCAGTGGGAAGAACAGAGGCACCGTAGACGGCAAAGAATGGCGTCGGCACCCACAGACACTCATGACGGACACTTCACCTGCAGCAACTGCAACAGAGTCTGCCGCTCAAGGATCGGGCTCTTCAGCCACAGCAGGCGCTGCAACTCCACAACTGACTGATCCACGGCGCAACACCATTGTCTCTCCAGACAGACGGATTCCATATGTACTCCAGCCGCCGGCGTGGGGGTCAGGTCATTGCCAGAGCCTGCTTTTTGTTTGAGGATATTGTTCTTTTTGCATTATATTACCAAGCGAATCAGCGGTCCGGAAGAATATTGGACAGGGATGAAAAAACAAGGAAGAAGCCAGCTGTAGGGAGAGAGCTTGACAGTAAAAGTCTTCAGAGAAGAACCCCCCCCCCCCCCCCCCTTCAGACAAGTGTTTCGGCCCTGAACTCTTTACACTCTAAGGGGGCCGGACCGCATCCAGGTCATGACTCCCAGATGCCCTTCTACTGCCAATCTCTCTCTCTCTCTCTCTCTCTCTCTCTCTCTCTCTCTCTCTGTGTATATATATATATATATATATATATATAAAAATGCTGAACAATTAAGTAGTGGGGGAAAACAAGTACAGTCAGTATATATATATATATATATATATATATATATATATATATATATATAATGTATGTATACACAGACAGACAGATAGATGATGTTTTTTCCTTTTGTCTTGTATTACCAAGTGAACTAGGGGTCCGGGGAAGAATATTGGACGGGACGAAAACAATGAATTAACGTCACTTTACACAGGTGGGACACATTTGCGAACCACCATGGCAGATATTGAGGTTTGTATCAGGATCAATTTGCACCTTTTTGATGAGCTTCAATGACCCTTTCTTCCTCTGTGTGTGTGTGTGTGTGTGTGTGTGTGTGTGCGCGCGCGCGCGCGCGCGCGCGTGTGTGTGTGTGTGTGTGTGTGAGGCTTCTCGGCTGTCTGGAGGCTGGAAATGCTTTATCCTGCCTCACCCCACCTATCCCTCGCTGTCTCTTACTTCGACCCCCCCCCCCGCCCCCCCGCCCTACCGCTCGCCACTCCTTCGACCATCCACCCACCTATCCACATACCCATACCTCTCCTCTTTGCCCTTTGGCCAGTCTCTCTCTATCGTTCTGCGTCCTCCTCTCTCTATCTCTCTGTCTCTGTCCCTCTGTGTCTGTCTGTCTGTCTGTCTCTCTCTGTCTTCCTATGTCTCTCTCTCTTGGTCTGTCTGTCTCTCTGTCTTTCTGTCTCTCTCCCCCTCTCTCTCTTTCTCTCTCTCTCTCTGTCTCTCTGCCCCTCTGTGTCTTTCTATCTGTCTCTGTCTTCCTATCTCTCTCTCTAGGTCTGTCTGTCTCTCTGTCTCTGTCTCTCTTTCTCTGTCACTCTCTCTTTCTCTGTCTCTTTCTGTCTTTCTCGTTGTCTGTCTGTCTGTCCGTCTGTCGCTCTGTCTGTCTCTCTGTCTGTCTGTCTGTCTGTCTCTCTCTCTCTCTCTCTCTCTCTCTCTCTCTCTCTCTCTCTCTCGTGAATGGAACAGGGAGTCACCTGCATGTACTGTGATATGGTCAAAATGAAGGGGGTTTGGAGAGAGAAGGGAGTCGGGGGTATAGTAGGGGGAAGGGAACTAACTAGAAGAACGAGAGTTTGTGGATGAAGAAGCTATTATGATTATTTGAAAGACAATGTTTGTGTTTATTTCCCACTATCTTTTTTTTTTCACTAGAAATAAAGACATCTAAAAGGCATTACGGTAAGTTTAAAAGAAAAAGGCTTGTTTGTTTAATAGTATTCTTCTGCTAAAATAGTAAGAACAAAAAATAAAATAACAGATGTCTTCGTGAAAAGAAAAAAAAAGAAGAGAGAAATCAGAAACTAACAAACCATCACACACACAAAAAAAAAAAAAAAAAAAAAAAAATTAGAGCGATGTTATTAAAAGGAAGAGAGAGAAGCTATTTCCGCCCGATAAGCCACAGCTGAATAATTTTAACAAGGTACCTTCCCTGCCTGCAGGCCACCGTCATACCCCCCACCCCCACCCCCCATCCCCACCAACCCACCCAGCTCTCTGATAACAAGTGGGCTTCCAAGCCAGCAGAGCTGCAAGCAGCCGCCACCTAGCGGATGCCTTAGTCCCTGATTGGCTCTGGCACTTTGGAAGCCGTTCCTGGCACCCTGGCTCTCTCCCCCCCACCCCCCATCCATGCCACCCCCTCCCCCCAAATGGTGTGTGTGTGTGTGTGTGTGTGTGTGTGTGTGTGTGTGTGTGTGTGTGTGTGTGTGTGTGTGTTTTAAGGCCTCGTTAAATGTGAGGGCGGAAGACAAGCAGGAATGACCGAAACATTGCCATAACTGACATAGCTCGGAGAGAGGTGGATGGGGAAGGAGGGAAGGGGGGGAGATCGAGAGAGAGAGAGGGAGAAAGGGAGGGAGGGAGAGAGAGAGAGAGAGGGAGGGAGGAAGGGAGAGGGAGAAATACAGAGAGAGATAAATACACACACACACACACACACACACACACACACACACACACACACACACAGAGGGAGAGGGAGAGGAGAGAGAGAGAGAGAGAGAGAGAGAGAGAGAGAGAGAGAGACGGAGAGAGAGAGAAGTACAGAGAGAGACAGAGAGAGAGAGAAGTACAGAGAGACAGACAGACAGACAGACAGACAGGCAGATGCCAGAGCCTTTACTTTTTCCGTCTATGTGTCCACACACACTGTCACACACCCATGTTTGTGCACATACACTCGCATTCACAAACACAGTATGCTTACTTCGTACACAACATGCAATCACTCCATTCACCCAAAGGAGCACTATCACAATTGAAATTAAGTTTTCTATAAAACGCTCCCTTTACTCAATAAAGAAAAGGGTCTTAATTCTTCTTTTCTCTTCACTGCATTTTTCAACAATTATTTCTTCTCTTTACAAGATAATTCCCCACATACAAACAATAATACAATATCCAAAGTTTTATCAAAAATCAAACACACTCACACACACGTTACACTATCAGTTCTTTTTATATTAAATAATGGCAGTAAAGACAAGTCATCTTCTTGACTTGTCGAGGAGCTTTCGTGCACTTGGATGTACCACCTTTGGACCACCACAGCCTGGACCCTCACTAGGCTGGTACACCCCAAGTCTGGAACACCACTGGACGCTGAGGGATTCTGTAACGAAACCCTAGGTCCAGGGTTAACCTCTAAAAATGAATTTTATTTATTCTTTCTCTTTCTCTCATATTATTCATAGCTCCTTTTTAACTCCTTTCACATTCACTCCAAGATCAATATAGAATACTCACATGAGTCTTGTTCCGCCAACCTATTCCTACCTACAGTTGGGGTACAGAAAGAAATCTTTATACAATAATATTTTATTTGTTTATTTTCCAATTCTTCTCTTTTCGCGTTCAACGTTCATCTTTCTCTTTTTCCCAAATAGCGCAATATCATCAAATCTTTATAATTATCAAACTTCTGTTATCATTACAATTACACCTTTACTGTAATTGCTTTAACCAGTTTACAACCCCAACTGGTACTCACCTTCTAGGGAATAAGCGACAAGCCTACCCTAGTAGACTTCCAGTCTACATCTACACTCTATACTTGAGTGAAACTTGCCACGCCAGGCATATCACACCCACCAAGGGTTAAGCACATCCAAACCAGGGTTGCATCGGACAAACCAGTCCAGTCATATAGCACACCCAACCCAGGGTTGCATAGGACAATCCTAGTCCTAACTATGTTAAACCCAACGAGGGTTACAATCATACATCCTCCTATGTCTGTGTCCAGAGCTCCTCTGAAGTAACAATAATCTTCCACCCTTCCTCACATTGGGTGAACACACTTCACAATCCACTCAGCGTCCTACTCTTCCACATCACTGGCAGTTGCACTCCATGAATACAAAAAAGCATCAAAACCGTATGTTCCATTCCACAATCGCAAAAATGACAAAATCTCTTAACACTCTTTTCTTTGACATGAAACTTTTCCATTCACATAACACTTTTCTCATTCACATCACACACACACACACACACACACACACACACACACACACACACACACACACACACACACGCACGCACACAAGCACGCACGCACGCACGCACGCACGCACGCACGCACGCACACGCACACACACACACACACACACACACACACACACACACACAGAACAAAAGAACAAGAAGAAAAAAGAAACTCTTTATTCGTAAGGCAAAATATTCAAATGTTCGTTGTTCCAATTTCAAAGTCATCTGGACCAACAGAGAGAATGAAAGAAAAACAAGGAGAAGACAACCACAAGCCTGACACGATCATGTCCGCAAGCAGGAGCCACCGCAAGAGCAAGAAGATGAGAAGCGATCTTTCCAGGCCGCCTGTCGGGAAAGGAACAAACAAACACACTTGACCGTCCAGTTCTTTCCCTGGGAGTTCACATTGGTTCTGACTCCATTCCCCATACAGTCCTCCGAATGAGACTATAAACCGAGGTTCCGTGTGTGAACGCACGCATAACATCTTGCACACACGTCAAATCCCATCACCAACTTTCGGAAGAGGAGGCCAGTTTGGCCGTTGGTATGGATGACACGTAACACATAGCATGCACCCTGCGTGAGAAATGGAAAGAATGAAGGAAGTAAGGAAAATGAGTGCACGATATGGAACGACATTGACTGGATGACACGGGAAACGACTGAATGAAGCGCCAGCTGGTAGCTCTTCAGTCGGCACTACCCAGGTAGGCAGCCCGTTGTGTAAATGAGTGTTGATTGTAAAGCGCTTAGAGCTTGGTCACTAGTCAAGTTTTCATTGTTGTTGTTGTATAGACAGGCAAGGATTAATCCCATGTACCCATGCCCGTTTTTTTTTTTTTTTTTTTTTTTTTTTTTGTATTCCGCCATTAATTCAGCCATACTCCAGCTTCGGGGAAGGTGCATGCTATGTGTAACGCGTCATCCATACTAAACTGGCCCCAAACTGGCCTTCTCTTCCGAAAGTTGGTGATGGGATTTGACATGTGTGCCAGATGTTATGCGTGCATTCACACACGGAACCTCGGTTTATAGTCTCATTCGAAGGACGGTATGGGAAATGGAGTCAGAACCAGTGTTAAATCCGACGGACTCATCCCCTGTACCGAAACGGCCCGGCGGAGATTCGAACCCGCAACCCCTGCCCAGGATCACCAAGATTACCAGTCCGGCGCTCTACCACTGAGCTATTCAACCCCCCCCCCTCCCCCACTTGAAAACAGTGCGTTTCGACTTGTAAGGTCTTCTACAAGCAAAAACATGCAAAGGAGGAAAATCTGCATTGACACGGAAGTTCCGAACCGGAAGTCTTCTGTGCGGGCCGGCACTGCCATCCGGCTGTTGCACGTGCAATATGTCGTATCGGAAAACAAGATAAGATGATTTTAGAAAAGAAAAGTTATCAGTGCCGCAGGGCAACCCAGACAAAACAAAAGAGTTTTAAAAAGAAAAGTTACTAGTTCCACAAGACAGTCCAGTCAAACAGATTTACAGGACAACACGCGATGCATGTCGACCTCTTTGGTCTTTTTCCAGGCGAAACAAACAAGATTCAGGACAATGAAAACGAAGAACGAGCAACCACTTTTTGAATTTTCTCATATTTGTTGTTTTCTCAAGATACAGACAGATGCTCTTGGTTGCAAAATGGGCGTTGAATGAAAACGAGGCCGTTTGGAAGGGGACCATGGGAGTTGAATTGATAATAATAATGATAATGATGATGATGATGATGATGATGATAATGATAATGAGAACAGTAGCAATAGTGGTGATGATGATGAACATATCTAAACAAGAAGAGGAGGAATACTGTCACTTTTGGTGTTAATATGACAAAAAAGAAGTTGTAGTGTTACTAGTAGCTAAACACAGAACGGGAGAAAGGAGAGGGGTTGTAGGACAAATAGTAGAACAGCAGGGATTCCCCCCCCCCCCCTCCCTATTTTCTTTTTTTTTTTTTCTTTCTTTTTTTTTTTCAAGTTATCGTTTAACGGTAGAATGAAA
>CM065722.1:63344041-63346541 GCA_033310375.1 Conus canariensis | reverse complement strand
TCCTTCCTTCCCTCATTCCTACCTTCCCTCCTTCCTTTTCTTATACTTTTTTTTTTCCTTTTCTTTCTTTTTCTCCCTTGTTCCTGTTTACTTTCTGTCCTCCTCCTTCTTTCTTTCCTTTCTTTCTTTCTTCCTTTCTTTTACTTTCAGTCTTTCCTTGTTGTCTCTCCTCCTTCTTCTGTTCCTTCCTTCCGGTTGTCTTTCTTGTTTCGGTAGTTTCCATTTTATGTGTGTTCATCTTTCTTGCTTGCTTCATTTTTTTTTTTTTTTGCTCCTTTTCTATCTCCGTTTTCGTTCTTTTTACCTTTTTTTGAATTTTTTTCTTCTTCTCTTTTTTCTTTACTTCATTTCTTTCTTTTCTTTCTGTTACATTTCCTCGTTTCTCCTTCTTTCCTTCCTTTTTTTCATTTTTTTTTTCGCCCTTTCTTCTATTCTTTCTTTTTCACCCTTTTTCGTCTTTTCTTCGTTTAGTCCTTCTCCATTCCTCTCTCTCTCTCTCTCTTTGGTTTTGCTCCTCCCTTCTTTTTCTCTTTTTCTTCCTTCTTTTCTTTTCCCCTTCTTCTCTTTGTTCGTGCATTTCTTGCTTGGTTCTTTTCTTTCTTCTTTTCCTTCTTTTATTTATTCCTTCCTTCCATTCTGTCTTCCTTCGTTTCTCCTTTCTTTCTGTCTTTTTTTTGTTTGTTTCTTTCTTTCTTTCCTTCTTTCTTTCATTTTTGTTTGTTTCGTTCTTTCTGTCTTTTCTTTCTTTCCTTCTTCTTGTTTCCTTCTTTCTTTCATTTTTGTTTGTTTCGTTCTTTCTGTCTTTTCTTTCTTTCTTTCATTTTTGTTTGTATCGTTCTTTCTGTCTTTCTTTTCCTTTCTTTCTTTCTTTCTTTCTTTCTCTTTTTATTCCTTCCTTCCTCCCACGTTCATTCCTCTGCCATTTCACGTGCAATATATGCGAGTCAAGAGGCTTCAAGTGGTGAAACAGGAAAGCGAAGACCACGGAGCGGGGGGTGAGTCTTTCACGTCTTGGAGTTGTCAGTCGCAAACAAGAAGAAAGGAAGAAAGAAAGAAAAAAAAAGAAAAAAAAAAAAGCTCAGAAGAAACACCAAAAAGTACCCAAGCGCAGAGATATTGACAACTTTCTTTTATGCGATCTTCGCCATTTTTTTTTCTTTTCTTGTCGGGTCTGTTAGTTTTTTTTCTTTTTCTTTCTTTCTTCCTTTCTTTCACTCTTTCTTTCTTTCTTTCTTTGTTTCGTTCTTTGTTTCATTCTTTATTTCCTCTTGCTGTCTGTAATATGTTCCGTTTTCTTTTCCTTTTTTTTATGTCTTTCTTTCTTTTTTTTTTTTCTCGTTCTTTCTCTCTTTCGTTTCTTCTATTGAAAACAAAAAGGATTTCATGTTCTTTTGTACTTTCTCTTTTGATCGTTTTGCTTTTTCTTCTTGTTCTTGTTCCTCTCTCTGTCTGTGTGTCAGTCTGTCTGTCTGTTTGTCCGTCTCTCTTCTCTGTCTCTCTCTCCCTCTCTCACTCTCTTTCTCTCTCTGTCCCTCGCTCTCCTCTTCCTCCTCCTCCTCCTCCTCCTCCTCCGTACACTCAGACAGGAACCCCAGAGGCACTGACGAAGGCTACTGTTCGGCGTAGATCCTCCAGAGATCCACGGAGCTTCTCCCTCGTCGATGTGTCAGCAGGCCAGGTCTCTGCTTTTTCTGCGTTATAACAATTCTGCAGGAAGTGTTCCACGGTCATTGGTGGCTGTACCGCATGGGCACCCTGAAGACTCGCCAATGTGGACTTTTGTGAACGTGCGGTGTTTGAGTCTGGAGTGCCCTGTCCTCACTCTCATAATACTCACTTGGTCTGGTGTGGGCAGCAAGTAGTATGCATCCCTTTTGTTGAAGTCTGGGTGCTGCTCAAGCCATGGAAAGCCTTCGTACTTCTTGGAACGCATCCCACCTTCACACCAAGTTTCATTAAAATCGGTGGGGTGGGTGGGTTTGTGTGTGCGAAAATCTTGCTGAAATCCAAACAAACAAACCAGGAGCCCAGTGAAAACATAAGCCTCGCGGCAGAGCGGTAATAAACTCACAACAACAACAACAAAATCCACAGTAAGAAGCTTTCAAGCTCTAACCAGGTATTTGGATCTCTTGTCTCACGTGTGATACCCCCACGACCCCCCCCCCCCTTCCCCACCCACCTTTTCCCCCATTCTTCCTTCATTCCTTCCTGTATGTCTCCTTTCTTTCCGTCTTTCTGTTTTCCTTTCTTTCTTTACGCGTTTTGTTTCTTCAGACCCTCTGGTCTTTCCTTCCTTTCTTCTTTCTTTCTCCTATTCTTCCTTTTTTATTTTTTCTTCTTGGGTTACTCTGTTGATCCTTCATCCCTTTCTTCTTTTGTTTGTTGTTCATTAATTTTCTTTCCTTCCTTCCTTTCCTTCTTTCTTTCTTCTTTTCATGCAGGGCATGAAGGGCCACAGAATTTTTTTTTATTTTTGTTATTTTATGCTGATCGATGA
>CM065722.1:63336541-63339041 GCA_033310375.1 Conus canariensis | reverse complement strand
AGAGAGAGAGAGAACAAAAAACTGAAGGAAGAGAATTTGAATAGGGGAGAAGCAAGGAAAGAATACAGAAGAGAGAGAGAGAAAGAGAGAGAGAGAGAGAGAGAGAGAGTGAGACAGACAAGACAGACAGAGAGAGACAGAGACAGAAAGAGAGAGAATGGGGGAAGTGGGGAGGGGGTACAGGTGGATAGATAGAAGGAGAAAGGGAAAACCCAGACACAGACGCAGACGTTTATTCATAGAGGGCATAGCCCCGTAGAAGGGGATGTACATACTACAAACCGAGCGATCCATGAATGTGAAATCGTGTATCTGTCTTGCCCAATCATCTGACATGTTGAAGGCCTTATAATACAAATTCACAGCGAGCGGCTTTTACATTTCCCTTCCTTTGACAAAAGACGCTAAAACAAATGCATTTTCAGAAACAAGTTTCTCGAAATTACTTTAAAAGTGGGATTAGATATTTGTTCCGTGCTGGTTATTCAGAACACGAAAGAGCTGAATGAATTTTTAATTTCAATCTCCAAGACAGAGCGGAAGTGTAAAACAAACAAACAAACAAAACAACCATCGTTCAGAGGTCTGTGACGGGTCAACTGTAGACAGATATCCGCAACATCCAATTGTGTCACGATGTATGTCTTGTGTTTATCACTATGCATAGACATGTCATGCGGGATACAATATGATGGATTGGACGCTCTGTAAATCTCGAATCGACAACGGCCTCGGCCAAGGATAGGCTATCAGTCTTTTGTCGAAGAGATGATGGAGAAAACCATTCATTTCAGCTTCATCCTGATACTCCCACGCAAAACAGCACCCGTGTTCATATACAGTGGACCTGACTCTCAAAACCTAGTTTAAAACTCTCTTCAGTTCTCTTTCCCTTGAATTTCGATCACCGGTGATCGATGGTTTTCTTCCCGGAATTATGGTATCTAAAACAACATTTTTGTTATCTGAAGCAATGTATCGCCTAAAAAACCCGAAATAGACACATTCATCACAAAGATATTATTATCTTAGAAATAATGCGCAGAATGTTATGACAAATTACGAAAAATTCATGAAAAATGCAAAAATCTCAAAAACTGTTGAGAGTTAAAAGTAATTGTAAAAGTAACTTCGCAGATTAAGATGGACAAACAGATCATCAGACAAAGCCCGGCGCGTTTCGACCTTTTAGGTCTTCTTCGGGCGAGGTAAACAAGATTCAAGACAAAGAGAAGGAAGAACGAACAATCACTTCTCAACGCCCATCTTGTGCCGAATTCTCAAGAAGATAAGTGATTTCTCGTTCTTCGTTTTCTTCGTTGTCCTGAATGTTGTTTACGTTGCCTGAAGAAGACCTAAGTGTTCCAAACGGCGTCGTGTTTTGTCTTGTACTTTGTTTGTCTATGTTAATCGGCGGAGATATTTCAAATGACTTTTCAAAATTTGTTTGAATTTCCGCCTGCTGTTGCCTCACTTTGAAGCTCTCTCAACACCTGGTATTGTGTTGTTGTTTGTTGTTGTTGTTGTTAGCCCTGGGATATAGTTCTCCTAAGCTGCTATACGTACACTTTGATATGGCAGGGGGATTTTTCCCTCGGAGTTAACATTGGTTCTGACTCCATTTTCCATACAGTCCTTCGAATGAGACTATAAACCGAGGTTCCGTGTGTGAACGCACCACGCACAACATCTTGCACACACGTCAAATTCCATCAACAACTTTCAGAAGAGAAGGCCAGTTTGGCCGTTGGTATGGATGACACGTTACACATAGCATGCACCTTCCCTGAAGATGGAGTATGGCTGCCTTAATGGCGGGATGAAATACAATCATACACACAAAACTCCACTGCCTGTGTTATAAAGGCAGTGTCCGCAGGAGTATCAGCCTGCGTACGCAGAAAGAAAAAAAAAGAAAGAAATATGGCAGTTTCTGTGACGGTTTTCGGGTTATTATTTTTTTTTTTTTTACCTAGCGTCGAAAAGAATCTAAGTACCGAAAGTAGATGAACTGGATACCTATTGATCCTTCTATACATTGAATCATTTGAACTGGATACCTGTCAATCCCTCTATGCTCTACGTCATTTTGGTGGACGCACTATTTTTTTTTTTCAGTGCCTGTAAACGATTCTGTTCAATGTTGCTGGCATCAGACTCCAAGGCCCACAACTCATTTCCGTATTGTGCCCATGGCCGAGTCTGAGAACCAAAGGACACGAAGAACAGTGGATGGAAGAAACTGGTGATATAGCTTGCTCTGTTCCATCAGAATGCACACTGAAACCACATGCTCTTTGGTCTAGTCGCAAAGTGAGGCGACTGCAGGCGGAAACCTAAACAAATTTGAAAAGTTATGGATAACGCACCGGAAAAAAAAAACAAAAAACGTAGACAAACGAATCAGAAGACAACACAACGCGTTTCGACCTCTTAGGTCTTCTTCAGGCAAGATAAACAACACTGTTCTGCTGTATGTCCACCATTCTCGTGCATCGTG
>CM065722.1:63306541-63309041 GCA_033310375.1 Conus canariensis | reverse complement strand
CAATGGAGACAGCAGGTAGGAATCAGAGAAAAGAAAACTTTGTTATGACCCCAGTGAGCCTTGGTCAGTGAAAACAGCTGACTGTAGCAGTCATTTGGGGATGAATCAGAGAAAAGAAAACTTTGTTATGATCCCAGTGAGCCTTGGTCAGTGAAAACAGCTGACTGTAGCAGTCATTTGGGGATGAATCAGAGAAAAGAAAACTTTGTTATGACCCAGTGAGCCTTGGTCAGTGAAAACAGCTGACTGTGGCAGTCATTTGGGGATGAAACAGAGAAAAGAAAACTTTGTTATGATCCCAGTGAGCCTTGGTCAGTGAAAACAGCTGACTGTAGCAGTCATTTGGGGATGAATCAGAGAAAAGAAAACTTTGTTATGACCCCAGTGAGCCTTGGTCAGTGAAAACAGCTGACTGTAGCAGTCATTTGGGGATGAATCAGAGAAAAGAAAACTTTGTTATGACCCCAGTGAGCCTTGGTCAGTGAAAACAGCTGACTGTAGCAGTCATTTGGGGATGAATCAGAGAAAAGAAAACTTTGTTATGACCCAGTGAGCCTTGGTCAGTGAAAACAGCTGACTGTAGCAGTCATTTGGGGATGAATCAGAGAAAAGAAAACTTTGTTATGACCCCAGTGAGCCTTGGTCAGTGAAAACAGCTGACTGTAGCAGTCATTTGGGGATGAATCAGAGAAAAGAAAACTTTGTTATGATCCCAGTGAGCCTTGGTCAGTGAAAACAGCTGACTGTAGCAGTCATTTGGGGATGAATCAGAGAAAAGAAAACTTTGTTATGACCAGTGAGCCTTGGTCAGTGAAAACAGCTGACTGTAGCAGTCATTTGGGGATGAATCAGAGAAAAGAAAACTTTGTTATGCCCAGTGAGCCTTGGTCAGTGAAAACAGCTGACTGTAGCAGTCATTTGGGGATGAATCAGAGAAAAGAAAACTTTGTTATGATCCCAGTGAGCCTTGGTCAGTGAAAACAGCTGACTGTAGCAGTCATTTGGGGATGAATCAGAGAAAAGAAAACTTTGTTATGACCCAGTGAGCCTTGGTCAGTGAAAACAGCTGACTGTAGCAGTCATTTGGGGATGAATCAGAGAAAAGAAAACTTTGTTATGATCCCAGTGAGCCTTGGTCAGTGAAAACAGCTGACTGTAGCAGTCATTTGGGGATGAATCAGAGAAAAGAAAACTTTGTTATGATCCCAGTGAGCCTTGGTCAGTGAAAACAGCTGACTGTAGCAGTCATTTGGGATGAATCAGAGAAAGAAACTTTGTTATGATCCAGTGAGCCTTGGTCAGTGAAAACAGCTGACTGTAGCAGTCATTGGGATGAATCAGAGAAAAAAAAACTTTGTTATGACCCCAGTGAGCCTTGGTCAGTGAAAACAGCTGACTGTAGCAGTCATTTGGGGATGAATCAGAGAAAAGAAAACTTTGTTATGACCCCAGTGAGCCTTGGTCAGTGAAAACAGCTGACTGTAGCAGTCATTTGGGGATGAATCAGAGAAAAAAACTTTGTTATGACCCCAGTGAGCCTTGGTCAGTGAAAACAGCTGACTGTAGCAGTCATTTGGGGATGAATCAGAGAAAAGAAAACTTTGTTATGACCCAGTGAGCCTTGGTCAGTGAAAACAGCTGACTGTAGCAGTCATTTGGGGATGAATCAGAGAAAAGAAAACTTTGTTATGACCCCAGTGAGCCTTGGTCAGTGAAAACAGCTGACTGTAGCAGTCATTTGGGGATGAATCAGAGAAAAGAAAACTTTGTTATGACCCAGTGAGCCTTGGTCAGTGAAAACAGCTGACTGTAGCAGTCATTTGGGGATGAATCAGAGAAAAGAAAACTTTGTTATGACCCAGTGAGCCTTGGTCAGTGAAAACAGCTGACTGTAGCAGTCATTTGGGGATGAATCAGAGAAAAGAAAACTTTGTTATGACCCAGTGAGCCTTGGTCAGTGAAAACAGCTGACTGTAGCAGTCATTTGGGGATGAATCAGAGAAAAGAAAACTTTGTTATGACCCCAGTGAGCCTTGGTCAGTGAAAACAGCTGACTGTAGCAGTCGTTTGGGGCTGAGTTAGAAAAAAAAGCAAATAATATTATGACCACAGTGAGTCTTGGTCAGTGGAAACAGCTGACTGGGGCAGCGGTTAGGTCTTCCAGCGTGCCTGCACCGACATGCTGCCCCCTTTCTCGTGAGATGATCCTTGTGAGGACAGTTAAACGGATATGAATCACACTCACTTGTTTTCGTAAGGCATACTTTTCTGTTGGCATGGATGATCTGTGTTCAGGAGTCATGATCATCCGTTCTCATGAATCAGAATTGGTCTCTTTTAATGATCCACAGACTCTATGGTTTCATTTAGTCTAGTTTACCTGTTTTCATACGTCATAAGTATCTGTTCTCAGGAGTTGTGTTATACTAGTCTGATCTGTTTCCATGAGTCATGATTATCTATGAAAATATCTGTTCCATCACTCATAATTACCTGTTTT
>CM065722.1:63296541-63299041 GCA_033310375.1 Conus canariensis | reverse complement strand
TCCAAAACGGTTTTTTTTTTTTTAAGCGAATGCCATTCAATAGACAGAACGTTCAGGTACCTTCTTCCACCCCCACCACCGCCTCCCCCCTATGTGCAGGGGAGAGATAGGAGGGAGAAGGGGGGGGAGAGAGAGAGAGAGACAGAGACAGAGAGAGGAGGTTGTGGGGGACGGGGGTGGGGGTGTGGGGGGGTAGAGAAGTTAGGGGAGCTTTTAGTAGAAACTGTTTTGAAGTTTTTGTGTCAGTTCTACGCTTCCCTTCACTGTCTTCGACTCCGCTTTCCTTTTTTTTTTTTTTTTCTTTACTCTCCACCATTGCGCTTCAGGCTTTGTGCCGCTGTTCCAGTGCGTTCGTTCCACAGAATCTTGAAATCTTTCCCCTAGCTCTTCTTACGTCTTACAGCGTGCCAGCTTTTGTATTCAAATTTGGCGACTACGTATAGGAATCTGTGGGGGAGGGGGGAAGGGAAAAAGCAGGTGTCTTTGTATATCTTGAGAGGCCATCCATGGTCAGGCAGTCCCTTCCTTCAGCTTTCCATAGAGCAGCATCTTTGGAATTCTGCTGTCCTTACGGACAACGTGTCCTGTCCATCGGAGCTGGCTTTTGATGAGTATACGCTCAATGCTGGGTAAGCCACACTTCTTCTTGGACCTGTAAGGTTGGACACTCTGTCTTGCCGCTTGATGCTGCAGATCTTGCGCAAAACATCGTTTTTTTGTTTTTTTTTTAACCTGTTCGAATTTTTGGATGTGACGGCGGAACGTGGTCCACGTCTCACAACGGTAGAGGAGAACGCTCGGAACCACAGCTATGTACACGGCGACCTTTGTGCGCAGTTTGTACATGGCGATCTTTGTGCGCAGTTTGTACATGGCGATCTTTGTGCGCAATTTGTGCATGGCGACCTTTGTGCGCAACTTGTACATGACGATCTTTGTGCGCAGTTTATACATGGCGATCTTTGTGCGCAGTTTGTACATGGCGACCTTTGTGGGCAGTTTGTACATGGTGACCTTTTTGCGCGCAGTTTGTACATAGCGATCTTTGTGCGCAGTTTGTACATGGCGATCTTTGTGCGCAGTTTGTACATGGCGATCTTTGTGCGCAGTGTGTACATGGCGATCTTTGTGCGCAGTGTGTACCTGGCGCTCTTTGTGCGCAGTGTGTACCTGGCGATCTTTGTGCGCAGTTTGTACATGGCGATCTTTGTGCGCAATTTGTACATGACGATCTTTGTGCGCAATTTGTACCTGGCGATCTTTGTGCGCAATTTGTACATGGCGACCATTGTGTGCAATTTGTACATGGCGACCTTTGTGTGCAATTTGTATAGGTGACCTTTGTGTGCAATTTATGCATGGCGACCTTTGTGCGCAGTTTGTACTTGGTGATCTTTGTGCGCAGTTTGTACTTGGCGATCTTTGTGCGGAGTTTGTACATGGCGATCTTTGTGCGGAGTTTGTACATGGCGACCTTTGTGCGCAGTTTGTACATGGCGATCTTTGTGCGGAGTTTGTACATGGCGATCTTTGTGCGGAGTTTGTACATGGCGACCTTTGTGCGCAGTTTGTACATGGCGATCTTTGCGCGCAGTTTGTACATGGCGACTTTTTGTGCGCAATTTGTACATGGCGACCTTTGTGCGCAGTTTGTACATGGCGATCTTTGCGCACAGTTTGTACATGGCGACTTTTGTGCGCAATTTGTACATGGCGACCTCTGTGCGTAATTTGTACATGGCGACCTTTGTGCGCATATTCTTTTCATAAATAAACAAACACCAAACGACCAGTGAGACGGGAATGAATCCCGACACAGTAGATTTACGTAATTAATACGGAACTGGCGTTAATGACACTTGATGATGACATCGAAAAGGGTTAATAGTCGAATCAATGAAAGTCTGGCGCCGATTTTAGATGTAAGAGCAGATCCAGGAGTCGTTTAACAACGTTATCACGATTTTTTCACAGACATGAATAAAGCGAACTTTACATTAACTAATTGACAACTGTCAATGAAGTTGTACATTTTCGTAGAATGTTAAAACGATCAAAGGATGGAACTGTACCACGTGCCGTATTTCAAACATCCTAATACCAACAGTCCATGGGAAGTAACTCTTTCAGTTAGTTTCTAGCATCACTTCCCTGGCTGGGGTAAAAAAAAATATGTACAGCAGACGTCTGCGTAGATCAGAGTTTTTCCTCTAGTTATGTTATTGCTGTATTTTCTAGACAGCAATTGTGTTTCTTGGTTGGTCTGGTAACATGATTGAAACTCATTCAGTCCGCGTAGCAATTGTGTTTCTTGGTTGGTCTGGTAACATGATTGAAACTCATTCAGTCCGCGTAGCAATTGTGTTTCTTGGTTGGTCTGGTAACATGATTGAAACTCATTCAGTCCGCGTAGCAATTGTGTTTCTTGGTTGGTCTGGTAACATGATTGAAACTCATTCAGTCCGCGTAGCAATTGTGTTTCTTGGTTGGTCTGGTAACA
>CM065722.1:63279041-63281541 GCA_033310375.1 Conus canariensis | reverse complement strand
TTATCTACCTATCTGTTTGTCTGTTTATCTATCTATCTATCTGTCTGTTTATTACAGGCTTGGATTCTCGGACAAAAATTAATGAAGGAGTGGCCCACGTCGACTGCAGGCGCGTTCGTGGCTTTCACGGGGTGTTCGTTCACCAAGCACGAATACCCCCGTGAAAGAACGAGGAAGAAGAGAGATTGAGGTGTAGGGTGGGGTCGGGGTGGTGGTGGTTGTGGTAGTGGTGGTGGTGTGTGGGGTGTGTTGCGCAGAAGGAGACTGAGAGTGGTGACAGTGGGGGGGGGGGGGGGGGGGGGGGGGGGGGGAGGATAAGAGAGAGGGTGGGCGAGTCGGTGAGTAGGAGGCGTTCAATTCAGTTGTCTTGATGCTTTTTCTCACGGATCCCCTGAAGGCGGCATCACTCGAACTGTCTACAAACACAGGGAAACACAGGGACTGTGGGTGGTGGTGGGTGGGTGGGTGGTGGTGGTGGTGGGTGGTGCAGGGAGTGGTTTGCGTGTCCGGCTAGACGCAAAGTCTGGAAGGTTTTGTCTTCGAGTAACTGTCAAGAGGTACACCTATCTGGGTGAATTTTTCTTGTCTTTTTTTCTGGTCTTTTCATTCTTTCTTTCTGTCTGTCTTTCTGTTTTCTTTCTGTCTGTCTTTCTGTCTTTCTTTTTCTTTGTCTTCCTTTCTGTCTGTCTGTCTTTTCTTTTCTTTCTTTCTTTCTGTCTGTCTGTCTTTCTTTCTTTCTTTCTTTCTTTCTCTCTTTTTCTTTTTCTTTCTTTCTGTCTGTCTTTTTGTTTGTCTGTCTGTCTTTCTTTTTCTGTCTTTCTTTCTCTCTTTCTGTCTTTCTTTCTGTCTATCTGTATTTCTTTCTTTCCGTCCGTCTTTCTTTCTTTCTTTCTTTCTGTCTGTCTGTATGTCTGTCTTTCTGTCCTTTCTGTCTTTCTGTCTTTCTTCTTTCTTTCGTTCTGTCTGTCTGTCTGCCTGTCTGTCTGTCTGCGTTAATGTCTTTCTTTCTTTCTTTCTGTTTTGTTTTTTTCTTTCTTTCTTTCTTTCTGTCTTTCTGTCTGTCTTTCATTCTTTCTGTCTTAAGTTTTTTTTTTCTTTTCTTTCTTTCTTTCTGTCCTTCATTCTTTCTGTCTTTTTTGGCTTCTTATCTGTTAGTCTTTCTCTCTTTCTTTCTTCCTTTCTTTCTTTCTTTCTTTTTGTCTGTCTGGCTGGCTGTCTTTCTTTCTTTCTTTCTTCGTTTTTCTTTGTTTCTGTTTTTCTTTCTCTTTCTTGCTGCTTTTCTTTCTTTCTTTCTTTTCTTCTTTTTTTTTCGCAACTACCCAGAGCTGAGCGCGCTGTGGCCTCTTAAATTGGACGACTGCATCCACACAATCGAGTTTCGTCCACGTATAGTAATCGATGCGTCTGTTAAATTGTAACTCAAATGTCCCTGGCCAACCACACTGCAGGAGTCTGTTTCCCTCAGGCCTGGTTCACGCAGGGGCTGGTGGGGGTGGGGTGGGGTGAGGGGCGGGGTTATTGAAGAAAGCGAAGCGTAAAGCTCTGTTGTTTTGTAGCAGCCTCAGAACAGAAGGAAACTGTGCTGCATCATCATCATCATCTTCACCATCATCGAGCTCATTTTGTCGTTATACAGAGAAAAGTCTCCTATCATGTGAACTTTCATGCCCTTCAGCTCATGTGGTGGGTGAGCCCGGTTCCAATGTGTTGTTCATTGTGTCATCATCATCCATACCCACTTCAGCGGTATTGCACCTACGCCGCTCATTCTGTTCCGGGATTCCCCACCACTTGTGTTCTGTGTTTCTGTGTTCCCCGTGGAAGAACAGTATCTCAATAAGCTTCATAAGGCTCTTAACGAAGTGGGGGTGAAGAGACGTGAGAGAGAGGAGAGAGAGAGAGAGAGAGAGAGAGGAGAGAGAGGAGAGAGAGGAGAGAGATCTGCTCATACGACATGGGGTGAAGAGGCTGAGAAGAGAGAGAGGAGAGGAGAGAGAGAGAGAGGAGAGAGAGAGAGAGAGATCTGGCTCATAACGAAGTGGGGGTGAAGAGACGTAGAAGAAGAGAGAGAGAGAGAGAGAGAGAAGAGATCTGGTCATAACGAATGGGGGAGAGCGTGAGAGAGAGAGAGAGAGAGAGAGAGAGAGAGAGAGAGAGAGAGATCTGGCTCATAACGAAGTGGGGGTGAAGAGACGTGAGAGAGAGAGAGAGAGAGAGAGAGAGAAGAGAGAGAGAGAGATCTGGCTCATAACGAAATGGGGGTGAAGAGGCGTGAGAGAGGAGAGAGAGAGAGAGAGAGAGAGAGAGAGAGAGGAGAGAGAGAGAGAGAGATCTGGCTCATAACGAAGATGGGGGTGAAGAGACGTGAGAGAGAGAGAGAGAAGAGAGAGAGAGAGAGAGAGAGAGAGAGAGATCTGGCTCATAACGAAATGGGGGTGAAGAGCGTGAGAGAGAGAGAGAGAGAGAGAGAGAGAGAGAGAGAGAGAGAGAGAGAGAGAGA
>CM065722.1:63256541-63271541 GCA_033310375.1 Conus canariensis | reverse complement strand
CCAAGTTAGATTGGGATCAATAGAACAAAAACACCCCAATGCTTGGGCAACATTTATCTTAGATAAAAGTGAAGGCCTAACAATGCCAGGAGTGCAAAGACTTAATGACTCCATACGCACGTACGTTTGGTGCCTGTTAGGAGCACAAGCACAGACCAAGTCTAGCATAGTGGATCAATCTACAGGCTTTGACGCCAGAAAACAATTTCTAGCCAATTTAGAAGATGCTATTAACTCTGCCGTTGATTTGCCTTCCAGCATACAAAGGTACCAAAACGTTCTTTCACATGCTAGGTCAAAGGTTGACTTTGTTGTGGGCCATGGATTATACATGCTGCCTTCTGACCTTAGACTACAGATTGGCATGATACAGAATTATAATAATGAAATCCTCATAGCCGGAGACGACCAAAACTTAGGACACAATCAAGGTTTAAACACAAGGCCCGCACCAGCCATTTTAAAAGAAGTATCTAGCCCTGAAAGCGACCCACCGCCACCAGTTATGAGCAGTCCAGAAAGCGACCCCCCACCTGTTGATGTACCTCACCCCGGCAGACACACTAGCGAAAAGACGGCCCTTGTTGTGTTTTTAACTTTTACTGGATTAGCCATACTTTATTTCACTAAAAATTAAACCGGCAGCCAGCACTCCTAACGTCCACAGATGGTCAGCCATATAACCAGCCACTTTGCCTATGGTAGACAAAACCCAACTAACAACACTGCCTATTATGCCAGGCAGAGCATCAAGCGCTTTGACAGCTAACTTCTTTAATAAGTTTGCTAGATGGTGCAGTTGTTTTCTAATCCAACTTTTACCAGGCTGAGGCGTTGGAGGCGCTACTGGCCCTGTTGGCGCACTGCCAGTTAATGCATAACCCAGTGTAGAGATAGCAAACCCAACGGCCGTTAATATACTAACTATTGTAATCCCCTGCTCTCTGAACAGAGTCCTTATTCTTTCTGCTAGCGTAGTATTTTCATAAATCATTTTGTTTATAGTTTCTCTGATTCTGCTTATTTGGGTTGCTATTTTTTCTCTGTTAATATACAACGCCGCTAACACGTTTGCTTTTTCTTTCATTAAATCCTGTATTTTCGCCTGTATTCTAGCCTTTTCTTCTTGTCCTAAATTGTTATCATCTGCATCAGCCAGCTTATTTTTTTCTTCGTCTATCTCTCTCTTTAGCTCATTAAATTTTGCCAAGTTGTTTTTTAGTTCTTCGTTCGTAGTTGCTAAAGCAGACTTAATATTCAAGAGTTTACGCAGAGCAGTTCTAATATCCCTGAGTTCACTCGTAGACAATGGAGGATCATCAATTGATTTTAAAGCTGTTTCTTCTTCAGGACTCAGCTCACCTTCTCTTTGCCTAGGCGAACCGCCAATTGGCCCCTCAATAAAACTCGTCTCCTCAATAAGACTCGTCTCAAATTCTGTTATTGCTTCATCTGTTTTTTGACTTAACGCTGGAATAGAGGCGATTTCTATTTCAGATCGTGTTGGCAACGCCCGCCCCATTTTCTGTAAAAGTCTAACAGCATCAGACCTTAAATTTGTAATGTTTAATCGTTCTGCATCAGCAGCAGGGAGGTCTCGTCTAATTGTACTTAGACTTAAAAACTTGGTCGCGTTTGGCTTTGTAGTAACTCTTACGCGGCCTCCTTCACTAGTCCTAATATACAAATGGCCGCCATCTTCTTCAAAATCGTTAAGATCAAGTATTTCTGGCAGCTCCCGTTCTATATTTTTATAGAATGATTCAATTCGTCGTTGCAATAGTTCGTGACGCTGTCTAGGGAGTGAAGAGCCTACTCCTAAAAGTTCTTGACGAGCACTAAGGAGTGAAGAACCTACATCTTGAGGCTGTCTAGGGAGTAAAGGACGTGCTTCTGCTCCCTCAAGTTCATCTTGCAATGAACGACCCGGCTCTATTTCATCTTCATCTTCTTCAATAGGACTAATCACATCATAATCGCCCTCACCAGACATATTTATATATTTATTATTTTTTGTTTTATAAAAAATGAACCCATACGGCTGCGACCTTGATCCATTCAGAAAAGCGAAGGAACCCCACGGCATAAAAGGCATAAGACAGACTGTGCGGGTTGTAAATAATCCATCAACAATTGAGCCTAATGAAATATTAACAGTAAGATTTAGTGACCTCGGGCCTGACGATGTTATAATGCCAGGCACTGCCAGGCTGTCATTCAAAATAGACATTGAGTCGACGGATCCTAATGCTACTGTCGTTGCTAACCTGGGCAGGGCCATCATTAAAAATATGGTAATTAAACTGGAGGGTAGAGAAGTCTTCTCACTGAGTAGCGCAGACATTTTTAATCTCTGTTCTGATCTGTGGCTGCCTAGAACAGAAAGAAAAGACAAAATCTTTCAAGGAATCCAGAGCCCAAACGGCATTAAGCACAGGCTTAATGCCGCAGATGCAAAGGAAGACGGGGGAGACCAGGCAATAGCGCGAGCATTTAAGAACAGATTTTGCATTCCTCTAGATTTTGAACTGTTAAAAACCCATCAGCCATATTACCAAGGCGCACTAAGAGACAAACTTACTTACGAACTGACATTCAATGACAGCGGGTCTGTTATTCTATCAGATTACCCAACAGCCAGATACACTGTCAGTAACATCTCTCTTAATTTTGACGTTGTTACTAACCCTGAACTAGCTAGAATAATCTTAAATCAGTATAAAAGTAGGGCGGTTGTTTACTTTGAAAGAGTTTTACACCACAGTCTAGCGATTAAAAACAAGCAAGACACTGTCTGGGAAATAGCTATAAGCAATTCTTTAAGGTCCCTAAAGGGGGTTCTCTTGCTATTTACTGAACCCTCAGCTCCTTTTCAGAGAGAATCTGAGGTGTTTTACAACCCCAAAATTGAGCAGCTGTCTTGCACAGTAGATGGTAAGCCTTTTCAGTTGTATTCGGCCGGACTTTTACCCGACCAACACTTTGATGAAATAAGAAAGTTATTCGCCGGAGGCAGACAGACAAGCCCCACAGCCGATCATGTGTGTAAAAAACTTCACCTTCACGATGTAAGACTCGAAGATTATCTAACAGACAAATATGGACTATGGCTGGATTTTAGATCTACGTATGACAACAGACTGCACGGGAGCGGAAGAAGGGTAGGGTCAGATGGCATACTCATACAGATTAATAAGGAAGAGGAGGAGAATGGTCAGATACAAATGCACGTTTTTGTGGTTTATGACGCCCAGCTAAACATTGAAGAAAATAGACTGAAAGAAATAGCCTATTAAAACAGATGGATAGTTTGAACTTTTTGCCCAAAGACCCGCACTGTTCGCTTATTTGTGGGATTACTGGGTGTGGGAAAACTGTCTTCGTGCTTGATTTGTTACAAACAGTCTACAGATTTCATTACGAGTACATTGTTATATTCTGCACAACCATTAAGCACAACAAGTCTTATAAAGAAAGGCAGTTTGTTTGGACAGACGAGAATATATTTTTAGTTGATCCTACTGACAAGCTAAGCGACTGTTTAGAACATTACTATAGGCTATTTGAGGGAACTGAAACGCTGTTTATTATTGATGACTGTTCAGCCGAACAAGACATTGTTAAAAAAAGAAGGACTCTGTCTAAGCTGGCCTTTAGCGGAAGACACGCATTAGTTTCTGTTTGGCTCTTAACTCAAAAATACAATGCTGTCTTAAAAGACTTTAGATCGCAGTTAAAATCGGTTGTATTATTCTATACTAAGGACAGGGATAGTTTTGAAGAGTGTTTAAGTGAAAACTATATAATCAGGAACAAGGATGAACTAAAAAAAATAAAAGAGCAGCTAGAAAAATCTAAGCACGCTAAACTATGCTTACGGACTGACCCGCCAGTTCAATACGTTTGTTTATAACAAACTGTTTATAAGAAATTGTTTATTATAGATTGCTTATTATAGATTGTTTATTACAGATTATTTATTACAGATTGTTTATTATAGATTGCTCATTATAGATTGTTTAATAATAAATTGTTTATATTAAAAAGAATGTCTCGAGGGCCAGAATCAAAAGCAGAGTTAGCTCCTAAATGCGCTGCAGTAGAGCTAAAAGATCCAGCAGACACAACTGACTTTGATCTGATAGGAGTGACAGGAAATGTTTATGGATTTGAGTACACCGACGATGGGGTTTACAAACGAATAGAAATTGAAGATAAAAAACGACAGCAATATCCTACCCTGGAAGAGATAAGAAATCTAAGGGCAAACGATTTTGGCAAACATGAATACAAACTTCATAAACGAGAGAATGCCTGGGCGTTGCTTCCTGACATTAACTGGCATTTAAAGTTTGAACTACGAAGCCCCTATGTATACTTTGATAAGAAATACAATTTTAGAAAAGCTTTGAATGAAGGACGCCTTCTTGCTAGCCTAGTCCCAGGAACACAACAGAAAAAGCAGATTGAAATAACTAAGCAGGGCTCTGAATATATGCTGCGGAGAAAGAAGTCCTTAGCTGAAGTGGGGGGCGACACCGTCGGCTTAGAGTTTAACCCAAAACTAGAATCACTGCCTAGAAAAATGACGATGCTTTTTCGCTTATTTATTACTCCAAGGGAGTCTGATCCTAGTTTGCCAGAGCATACGTTAATCAGAGGCGTGCAAATAAAGTCTGAAAACTTGGGTGGTCCTCTTAGGCTTGTTATTGTTATTACTAAAAACGGGGATGAAATAAACACTTCTGTATCTTCTGACAAAGTTACTGTGATGGTTGACAAAGACAAACTAACAGTACTCGATTTTATTTTCATTAAGTATGTTGATTTTATTGCGTTTTACTCTGTTGATGAGGTGCTGCCAGAAGGGTTAATAAGAAGATATGTACAAGATTAAAAAAAAAAATCTTGTTTTTTAAAATGGAGGATGGCCAGCAGTTTAGATTAAAGCACATGACTGAGCTTGAAGAAGAAATAGAAAGTGACTTAAATAAGTATAGGGTTACTAGAAAGAAATATGCTAAAGCTTTAAATGTCCTTTCTTATATAATCACCGGCTCATCGGTTGTATCCGGCTTAAGCACTGGGTCTAGTGTCGCTCTTTTAGCTACTGGAGTTGGGACACCGATATCCATAGCTTTTGGGAGCGTTGGTTTGGGTTTAGTTGCCATGTCCACGATTGTAAGTGCTGTTTTAAAGAAGCTAACGCCCAAATTACAAAAGCACACTGCCATTGTAGCCCTAGCAACAGCAAAACTTCATTCATTAAGGCTGATTATAAGCAATACATTACTGGATGGAAAAGTAACAGACGAAGAATTTAAACGAGCCATGGCTGACGGTGATGATTACAGACGCCAAAAGATCGACCTCCAAAAGAAATGGAGAAAGACTTTTACTTCACAGCAGGTAGACGCTGAGGCAATCAGAAAGAACATTGCAAAGCAGAACCTTGCAAACCCAAAAACGAGCCTGATTTATTTATTGTATTACTTATATATTTGATCTTAAAAATGACGACCAAAGTAGTTACAGAGCTTAAAAATATATGCTGCGCCTTAGAGTTAATGATGGAGCGGGGGGCTAATGAAGAAGAGTTAAGAAACAAGTTTGGCGAATTAATTGCGGATCTTTTTGAGCACACAGATATTCGTGAAAGTGTAACCGACTTAATCAGTAAAATGCCAAATTCTTGGCCCAACCCAGTTATAAAGTGTATTGCAATTTTAGTTAATATTATGGCTCCTGATGACGTTGAATTGTCTATTTTTACTAACCCTGAAGGAGTAGCTATTCAATTTAACTAAATTTTAGTATTTAGTTTTTTGTATTACCTCAAATTAGTAAATATTAGCTAAATTTTAGTATTTATTTTTTGTATTACCTATTTATTTGATCTTAAAAATGACGATCACAAAAGCGATGGATGACAAACCGTCGGGCAATATGAACAGAGTACTAGACATGGGCATTATTAACCCTATAAACATTCGCGAAAGCGTGACGCATGCTATTTTTAAAATCCCAGAGTCTCTTCAAATTGACCCGCCAGTGAAAGTGTTGTTGGTCATTAAGATTGAATATATAACCCTCGATGATAGTAGTATACTAGTCTGGGTTTCAACTAGACAGATAGAAATAATGAGTTATCGCGACTTTAATTCTGACTGTGCCGATTACATGCTTACACAGTTTAACCAAGCGATTGAAGAAGCGAAAATGCGCGGCTCCGGCTGGTCTAAAGGAACAGTCATTGAAATCAAATTAAGACAAGTAAAGTTCTATCCTATAGTCGGCAATTCTTACATCCCTCTCCCGAGAGAGCTAGTGTTAAAACGGGCAGTCCTAAACATACATAATTCAGATAACTTATGTTTCATGTGGTGCGTTTTGGCGCACTTACACCCAGTTAAAAATAATGCAGAGTTTCTAATTATTGGCAGTATAAAGATAGCCTGAACTTTGATAACATAACCTTTCCAGTGAGTATAGAAAGTATATCTCAGTTTGAAGAGCAAAACAAACCAATAACCGTGAGCGTATACACATGGTCTGTAGTAGACAATCTAGTCCCTCTAAGGATCTCTCCCAAAGCTCCCCCTTTAGGCGAATCACTTGAAAATCATGTAGACTTGATTCTGTTTACAGACGGTTCCAAGAGCCATTATGTATTAATCAGATCAATTAGCAGACTTATGGCCTATACTACAAACAATACAGCTAAACAAGAGCTTTGTAGAAGATGTTTGGTTAGAATTCCATCTATAGAGGCAGCTGCTGAACATAAGAAACACTGTAAAAGTATTGTAGACTGTAAAACCGAACTTCTTACGCCCCCGCCCGGGTCTAAAGTTAGTTTTAAGAATGTACACAAACTGCAGATGAGGCCATACGTAGTCTATGCTGACTTTGAGGCGATCTTGCCACAGTACTACGGCCCTCAACAAGAACAAAAAACAACCTTATTAACCCACCATCAGATTTGTTCTTATGCTTTCGTCGTTGTTAGGTCAGATGGCGGACACACACAGCCGGAGATTTACAGAGGCCCCGACGCAGCTAATCGATTTTTGGAGCACATGAAGCATCTTCGCAATCAATTCTCCAATCAGCTGAACCTTTCAGGCATTAAGATGACCCCCGAAGACCAAAGGCGCTACGAATCAGCCACCCACTGCTGGATATGCAACAGAGAATTATCAGGCGATGCTGTAAGGGACCATGATCACATTACTGGAAAATTCAGGGGAGCAGCACACAACAGCTGTAATCTTCAGCTTAAGGTTGACCCCAAGACATGGAAACTGCCAATCTTCTTTCATAACTTGCGGGGCTACGATTCGCACTTTATCATGCAAGCAATAACTTCTGAATGTAAGAGAGTTAGCTGTATTGCGCAATCATCAGAAAAGTACATGACCTTTACTGTAGACTGTTTATCCTTCTATGACTCTGCCCAGCACCTGATGGGGAGCTTAGACAAATTAGCAGGATCTCTGCAAGACTATCCAATCTCTAAAAAATATTTCGACCCATCTTTAGTTCGTAAAGGCGTCTATCCTTATGAATACATGGACTCGTGGGAGAGGTTTGACGAGTCGGCGCTGCCAGCAAAGGAAGACTTTTACAGCCGTCTTAGAGGCGGAGGCATATCTGACGCCGACTATGAATACGCACAGACAGCCTGGACAGAATTACACTGCAAGACGATGGGCGACTATCACGATCAATATTTATTGGCCGACGTGTGTTTATTAGCTGACGTCTTTCAGAATTACAGATCCGCATGCATGAAACACTACGGTCTGGATTCGTCACAGTACATCTCTTCCCCGGGCCTTTCTTGGGATGCATTCTTGAAGTCTACAAACGTTGAGATTGACTTAATATCGGATCTGGATACACTCCAGATGATTGAGGATGGGCTGAGAGGAGGCATTAGTATGGCCTGTCATCCTTACCGCAGAGCCAACAACAAGTATTTAGCCGATTATGATCCAACTAAGCCATCCAACTATCTAATGTATTTAGACGCCAACAATCTGTATGGGTGGGCCATGAGCCAGACACTGCCATTAAGAAACTTTAAAATGATAAATGGGCCTCATGAGGTTAATAAAGTGTTGGGCATACTATCACAGCTTACGCCCGATAATCCAATAGGATTAATCTTAGAAGTAGACTTAGATTATCCTAAAGAATTACATGACCTCCATAATGATTTCCCCTTAGCCGCAGAAAGATTAAAGATGAGTCCCACCGAACCGCCCAAACTCGTGCCTAATCTTCGACACAAAACTAAATATGTTTGTCATTACCGACTGTTACAATTTTACTTAAGACACGGGTTAAAACTAAGAGCCGTTCACAGAATAATTACTTTCGACCAAGAGCCTTTCATGAGGCCATACATCATGAAGAACACCGACCTTAGAACTAAGGCCACAGACGCTTCAGAAAAAGACTTTTTTAAACTAATGAACAACAGCTGTTTTGGCAAAACCATGGAGAACGTACACAATCGTAAAGATGTAAGATTAGTTACAAAAGAAAAACAAGCAATTAAGCTGACCTCTAAACCTAACTACCAAGACTTTAGACGGTTTAGCGACAACCTGGTTGGTATTATGATGAAGAAACAGAATGTGAAGTTGGACAAGCCGGTGTTTATCGGATTTGCCGTGCTAGAGCTGTCAAAGTTATTAATGCTAGAATTTCTATACGACTACTTTAAGCCGCTGTATCCAGAATCAAATGTCGTTTACACAGACACTGATAGTTTTATTATGGACATCCCAACTGAAGACTTCTACAAAGACATGGAAATAGAAGTGGCCAAAGGAGCTGATGGGTGGTACGACACATGTGACTATCCCAAAGATTCGCCTTTGCATTCAACTGTGAACAAGAAAGTGATTGGAAAGATGAAGGATGAACTTAATGGGACAATTATACAAGAATATGTTGGCTTACAGGCAAAGATGTATAGTATTGCTACCCAGACTTATGTAATGAAGAAAGCTAAGGGCATAGGTAAAGAAGTTGTCAAAAAAAAAAAAAGTCACGACGACTACAAGCAGTCTCTCTTTGAACGCAAAGTATTTTATCACACAAATGTTAATCTGCGCTCTACTCTTCATCAAGTAAACACAACCGCTGTTAATAAGAAGTCGCTAGACTCTACCAATAGCAAGCGAACTTCCGTTAACCCCGAGTTTTCATACGCTATAGACCACTGGAGAATCGACTTGACCGACTTAACTAGTACTTAACTAGTACTTTACTTAAGAACTTAACTAGTACTTAACTAGTACTTAACTTAAGATCTTAACTAGTACTTAACTAGTACTTTACTTAAGAACTTAACTAGTACTTAACATGACTTGCACTTAACTTGTACTTAACTTGCACTTAACTTGCGCTTTACTTACACTTAACTTGTTATAACTGACTTAATCAGTACTTAGCTTGTACTTAACCAGTACTTAGCTTGTACTTAACCAGTACTTAACTTGCACTTAACCAGTACTTAGCTTGTACTTAACCAGTACTTAACAACACATTAAAAAAACTAATTTATTAAAAATGGGTCTACAGCAGGAGGTTGTACTTTTTTTGCAGAAGCTGGTTCTTTTACTGTTTTTGTGGGGGTTTGTGACTTTGCTGCTAAGTATGGCTTTAGGCGCTTGTATGCTAAAAGCCCTCCACCAACAACAATACTCCCCAGTACATAATAATACATCTTATAGTTTGATTGTGTTGTTGGCGGCGGCGGCGGTGCTGGTGCTGATGTTGTATTACTATCTAATAATTTTTGTTTTGCTGCTTGGTTTGCTTTTTGCAGTCTGTTGTATTCAGCTAGTTTACGACCGGCCTCAACACGTCCAGGATTTTTAGACTTAGTAACACTACTCACCTGCGGGACACTCACTTGCGGGACACTCAGTTGTGGATTCACTTGTGGGGCACTCGCCTGTAAATTCACTTGTGGAGAATTCACTTGTGGGGCATTCTGCTCCTGTGGGACATTCTTCTCCTGCTCGCTCATTTTTTTTAGTCTGATTAAAATTAATATGATTAAAATTAATATAATTGAAAGTAATTAATCCCATGATGAATGGGCATAGCAACGTCCCAAATCTATAATACATGTCACATGCAAGAGATTCTAGGGACTTGGTTAAAACCGGATCTTGTGTTAAGTCATATTTTAAATCTTCTTCTGAATCAATCGGCGCTATCTTGCCTATTAACTTAGCATATAAACTAATCATTATCTGCCCCACCGATCTAACCATTTTTGATCCTAGCTGTGCTTCGTACCTGGCGTAATACTTCTCAACGTCTGATGTAGACAATTGCTGAATCTGTTCGATACTTAGTTCAACGCCTAAATACTGCCTGGTTTTCCCGCACGCAGCCAGAGAGTATAATCTTTCTTTATGACAGAGGTCTGCTGCCTCCTCACACTTTAATAGCTCGTCGCAATCCATTTTTAAACTCTTTTTAAAAACAATAAAGATAATAAAACCATGAGTTTAACGCTGGTTAATTATGCAGTGCCCATTGTCGGTGTTATAGTTTATTCAACCCTAGCAAAATGTTTGTTAAGAATAAAACCACCCAACATGGGAAAGATAGAAGATTCGCCGAAACTAGTTACAACCTTATTTTTAGCTCTGACAACAAAAGATTATCTAATTAAAAAGCACATAGACAGTCTTTCATATTATGATTATTTTAATTATTTTTTTAGTTAATAAAAAACATGAGCGAAAAAAAGATTATTAATACGATTTACCACTCTGCTGTAATCGGTGGTCTTAGTATAGGATATAGCATGTTAGCAAAAAACATGTTTAAAATGAGGCCGGCTGATCTAGGAAGGTTAGACATTGAGGATGTTGTTAAGGTTATAGCTGTAATAACGGCAGGGGTTGCCTCAAAAGACTTTCTTGTTGCACAGGGGATTATCCCAGAAAACATCAATGCATAGAAAGATTGATTTATAAAAAAGATTGATTTATAAAAAAAGATTCATTCTAAAAAAATTCATTCTAAAAAATATTCATTCATTTATAAAAAAGATGTCTGGAATAGTTCTGATGGTGGGCGGGGCTATTGTTAATGCATTGGCTTTCTCTGGCAGCAATTATATGTTTAGTAAATTGCGGTCTGACGAAGAGAGAGAACGCCATAACAAGGCAATGGAAGATTTAGCTAAGGCAAAAGACGCTTACGAGAAAAGGAGAATTGCACACTTAGACTTTATTAATAAAAAGTTAAGAGAACAGGGACATGCAGAGCACACATTTACAGACGTTGATGACGCAATGAATGAATATTACTTAGTGACAGGAAAGAAGTTTCTAACATCGGCGCCGCCAGAACTGTCTGACTTTTATGAACCGTCTGAGGATCAGAAAATGGTAGAAATAGGCTTTATTATAGGTGCTATGGGAGCAATCTTTCTTCTTGCATATTCAATCTAAAAACATTGTTAAAAATGTAATAAAAACAGTCCCTTCTTATGGACGATACAAAGTACAAAATATATTATTCTCCTGGAGGGTATTGGAAAGGAAAGGCCGCTATTGATAAACTGAGTAAAGCTGCTAGGGTGTCTGAATCAGAGGCGAAAGACTGGCTTTCAAAACAAGCGATCTGGCAAATATATCTGCCCGCCCCAAAAAGAATAATAAGGCCTCGATTTGTTAACTCAGTTCCTAATGACACCCACCAGATGGACTTGTTGTATCTTCCACATGACAAAGTTAGAAGAAAAAAGTTTAAGTATGCTCTGACTGTTGTTGATATGGCTTCAAGGTATAAAGACGCTGAGCCTTTAACGGATAAAAGCTCAACTGCTGTGGCTGTGGCTTTACAACAAATATACATGCGAGGTCCGTTAAAGTATCCTAGGTTGATCCAGGTTGATGATGGGAAAGAGTTTAAAGGAGCCGTAAACCAGTTGTTTTTAAGACATCGGGTTACAGTTAAGAGAGGAATTCCAGGCAACCATCGCTCCCAGGCCCTAGTAGAAAACTTTAATAAGAATCTAGCTGAGCGTCTGTTTACTTATCAATATCATAGAGACCTTATGGACAAAACACGCAACACAGAATGGGTCAGAAGATTGCCGGCAGTCTTACGCGCCATGAACAATGAAGAATTTAAAGCAGCGGGTCTTAAGCCAGTGAACGCGATCAAATTAAAAAAAATTAGCATTACTGAAGACATCCAAGGTAATCAAAAACTCTTACCTTTTGGACTAAAAGTAAGATACTTGTATGCGCCTGGAGAGGCGGAGGGCGATGTTAGAATTAGAGCCACAGACCCTATATGGAGCGTAGATGTATATGAAGTTGAAAGAATTATGAAAACAACCCCTCCTGTGTATTATTTAAGAGAGACTCTTTCTTCTAGCGGTGCTACTACGTCTAAAAAGCCTGCCCCTAAAAGATCGTTTGTTCGCGAAGAGTTGCAAGTTGTCCCGCCAAACACAGTGCCTGTTAGTTAATCAGAGAGAAAGTTTAAATGTGCGGTTCTAGAGCAGGAAAATTATTTTGCCCGCAAACCCCACTTTTCACGCGATTAGATTTGTTTAATTTTGTAGGTTTTTAGCTATTTTTTTTGGTTAAGAGAATTTGATTATGTGAAAAGTATTTCTTTCTGCCCTTGTATTGCCAAAAGGAGGGGGCAGGCGGTAGGAGAGTCGGGGATAGTTGAGAGAGAAAGAGAGAGAGAGAGAGAGAGAGAGAGAGAGAGAGGGGGGGGGGGAAGAAAATATCCTCGTCCTTTGGATCATATGTGCACAACAGAGTGGAATCAGGGTTCGGGGAAAAGGAGAAGTCGGAGCGAGGGGAGGGGATGATAGAGAAGAGGGAGGTGATGGGGATGGTGTAGCCTGCACACAGTCTGCTGTATCTGCTGATCAAGTGTACCAGCAAAAACATTAGCGTTCAATCTGGATTAAAAGTAAAGACATGGATCATAGCGATGTGTTTTCATGACTGAGTTCTTCAAGGCGCTATGGAACCTAAACATTATGTATGAAGCATGCAGCTTAACGAAACATGGCTGTTCCTTTATTGCATGATTGACTCATGGTCTTTCATTTCTCTGGCATATCTTTGAGACAGGACCGCATCTCCACCGTTTCCAGAGAAAGACTGAAAATATTACCACCCACATTAATTAAAGAAAAAAGAAAGAGAGGTTGAGGAAGGTTTTAGAAGCCACCGTTAGCCCCCCCCCCCCCCCCCCCCCCCCCTCGCACACACTTCAACCTCCCTGCAATTTCTACTCCCGCACAAACCGACACACTCTTATAATCTCTCTGTCTCTCTCTCTCTGTCTCTCTCTCTGTCTCTCTCTATCTGTCTCTCTCTCTCTGTCTCTCCCTCTCTCTGTGTCTCTGTCTCTGTCTGTAGCTGTCTGTCTGTCTGTCTGTCTCTGTCTATCTGTCTGTCTCTGTCTCTGTTTCCCTCTCTCTCTCTCTCTCTCCTCTCTCTCTCTCTCTCTCTGTCTCCCAAAAAATGGTTATAGACCACCACCCCCAAAAAACAACAACAAAAAAACAAAAAAAAAACAGACAGCAGTATGGCGCTTACTTATAGCACTCAGAAAGTGCTCACAGGCACGTTTTCTGTGTTGTGAAGTGCAAAGACATGGATCGTGATGGCATGTTGGGGATGGTGCCAGGCAAGAAAAATATGCTGTGCTCATACAAACATGACAGATTAGTATGGATGGGATCTTTTAAAATGCTGCTGCTCCTCTCTCCCGTCTTTTCACAGTTAATATAATGTCTTCGATTGTCTGTGGAACTGCATGTGGTCAGTGTTTTGGCCATCAGAATAATCAGTCCTTTTAGCTTTAATGACCATGAAAGATGCGGGCATCTAATCAAGATGATATGTCTGAATGTGTGTCCTTCCTAAGGGGTTATTTTTTCTTTTTATTTTATGAGTAGTTTCGGTCTTTCCACCGGAGCAAATAACAAATTCAGCTCTGGGTTAGATCCAGTCGAGGTAGAAAAAAAACAATAACAAAACACATACACAAATAAATGGGTTTGATAGGAATGGCACCCACGGCCTCCCAGCAGGAAGTCTACGACGCTAAGCACTTCGCCACGGCGGCTGGTACCCTGGTTCTGATTCTGTGTCCATGCCCTTGCCCATGGTGAGGGCGAACCAGAGTGGTTGGCATTGGCAGCTTTATGGGACTGTCGATGCATGTATGGAGTGAACAATTTCTCTCGTTGACTCTACAGCTAAGAAATGATTGCTATGATGGTATGATGGCATCCTTCTGTCTCGAGAGACAATGTTGATTCGCCGTGGATCAATCAGTTGTGGAGTTGCAGCGCCTGCTGAGGCTGAAGAGCCTGATCCTCGAGCAGCAGACTCTGTCGCAGTTGCTGCAGGTGAAGTCTTGATCATGAGTGTCTGTGGGTGGTGACACAATTCTTTGCCATCGGCAGTGCTTCCATTCTTCCCACTGGGCCTCTCTCCTCTGCTCTGCTTGCTTGATGCCAGCCTTGATGGTGGACTGCCAGCTGACCCAGTCTGAAGCTGCTGTCTCCAGGTCTGAAGCTGCTGTAGCCAGCTCACCATACAGCAAGTCCTTTGGGATGTGGCTGATGTAGCCAAGCCAGTTCAGGCGTCTTTATGTCAGCATGGTGAAAGTGCTAGGCATACCTGCTTGGGCCAGGACGTCCTTTGATGGTGATGTGGTCCTGCCAAGTGATGCCCGGGAGTCTTCTGAGGCAGCACAGGTGGAAGGCGTTCAGTCTGCGTTCTTGTTGAGAGTACAGGGTCAACGCTTCACTTCCGCCAGAGAAGAGTGGTCAGCAGGTAGGCTTGGTACACTTTAATCTTGGTGTTTAACGTTAGTTAGCATGGTGTTGTTCCAGACTCTCTTCGCTAGATGGGCCATCACTGTTGCTGTCTCACTGATCCACACATTCAGCTCGGCGTCCAGACAAAGTTTAGG
>CM065722.1:63244041-63249041 GCA_033310375.1 Conus canariensis | reverse complement strand
AATACACAAATGGACATGGGCATGTCCATGCATGCATGTGTGCCTGCACCCCCCCCCCCCCACACACACACACACACACACAACACACACGTGTCAACCTCTCTTCAATTTTTGCTCCTGCACCGCACAAACCGACACACTCTTATTAGTTCTGTCTCTCTCTCTCTGTGTCCCTGTCTCTGTTCCTGTCTCTCTGTCTGTCTCTGTCTTTCCCCAAAAAATGGTTATAGACAAACAAAAAAAATCCAAACAGACAGCAGTATTCTGTGTAGTGAAGTGTGAAGGCCTGGATCGTGATGGAATGATGGGGATGGTGCCAGGCAAGAAAATATATGCTGTGCTCATACAACCATGACAGATTAGCGTGGATGGCATCTTTTGAAATGATGCTGCTCCGCTCTGCCATCTGTTCACAGTTAATATGACGACTTCCATCGTCTGTCGAACTGCATGTGGTCAGTGTTTTGGCCATCAGAAGAATCAGTCCTTTTAGCTTCAGTAACCATGAGAGACACGGCGATGTAATCAACATAATATGTCTGATTGTGTGTCCTTCTTAAGGGGTTATTTTTTATTTTTATTTTATGAGTAGTTTCGGTCTTTCCACCGGAGCAAATAACAAATTCAGCTCTGGGTTAGATCCAGTCGATGTAGAAAAAAAACAATAACAAAACACATACAGAAATAAATGGGTTTGATAGGAATAGCACCCACGGCCTCCCAGCAGGAAGTCTACGACGCTAAGCACTTCGCCACGGCGGCTGGTACCCTGGTTCTGATTCTGTGTCCATGCCCTTGCCCATGGTGAGGGCGAACCAGAGTGGGTGGCATTGGCAGCTTTATGGGGACTGTTGATTCATGTATGGAGTGGACAGTTACTCACGTTGACTCTACAGCTAAGAAATGGTTGCTGTCATGGTATGATGGCATCCTTCTGTCTCGAGAGACAATGGTATTGCGCCGTGGAGCAGTCAGTTGTGGTGTTTCAGCGCGTGCTGAGGCTGAAGAGCCCGATCCTCGAGCAGCAGACTCTGTTGCAGTTGCTGCAGGTGAAGTCTTGATCATGAGTGTCTGTGGGTGGTGACGCACTTCTTTGCCATCTGCGGTGCTTCCATTCTTCCCACTGGGCCTCTCTCCTCTGCTCTGCTTGCTTGATGCCAGCCTTGATGGTGGACTGCCAGCTGACCCAGTCTGAAGCTGCTGTCTCCAGGTCTGAAGCTGCTGTAGCCAAGTCACCATACAACAAGTCCTTTGGGATGTGCCTGACGTGGCCAAGCCAGTTCAGGCGTCTTTATGTCAGCATGGTGAATGTGCTAGGCATACCTGCTTGGGCCAAGACGTCGTTGATGGTGATGTGGTCCTGCCAAGTGATGCTCAGGAGTCTTCTGAGGCAGCACAGGTGGAAGGCGTTCAGTCTTCGTTCTTGTTGAGAGTACAGGGTCAACGTTTCACTTCCGCCAGAGAAGAGTGGTCAGCAGGTAGGCTTGGTACACTTTAATCTTGATGTTTAACGTTAGCATGGTGTTATCCCAGACTCTCTTCGCTAGATGGGCCATCACTGTTGCTGTCTCACCGATCTGCACGTTCAGCTCGGCGTCCAGAGAGAGGTTAGGGGGCTTGATATAATTATGGTGTCCTACGTATATTGAATCAGAGTGGACACCACTGCACACATTGGAGGTGACTCAGCATTTATAAGTTAAAGTCTAGAAGGCTTGTGAGGGATTAACTTATGCATGCTACAATTCTTATTCAGTGTCGTGGTGTGTGAAATTCGTGCACGCCACCACTGTTCTCTGCAGCCTAACAGCACGGCTTACATTCCTTCTTGTTCATGTTGGCACTTATGTTTGTGTTCCTGTGTTCCATGGATAATTGTCTCAATAAGCTTTCCGCTCCTATCGAAGTGGGGTGACGAAACGTGAGAGAGAGAGAGAGAGAGAGAGAGAGAGAGAGAGAGAGAGAGAGAGAGAGAGAGAGAGAGATTGTTGGGAGTAATGACAGCATGGGGTTAGCTACTTAGATGAAAGTGTTGGGAATGTAAGACAGAGGGGAAAGTTGGGGGGGGGGGGAGGGGGGAGGAGAAGGGATCGGCTCAGGATTGGAGGATGGGGGATGGTCGGGGAGACGGAAAGTGGAGGGGGGGGGGTGAAGAGAGGAGAATTCGGGGATGCTGAGGTGAGAAGAAAAGTTTGTGGTTCATTATTTATTGGCCTTGTTTGTTTTGTTTTGTTTGGCTTTTTGTTTGTTGTTGTTGTGTTCTTTCCTCACTTTGTTGTTGTGTGTTTATATAATCATCCTCTTCTCTTACAGTTTCTACTCATCGTTTCTGAGTTTGTTTGTTTTTTAATACCATTTTCTCTTTTCTTTCCGTATTAACTCTCTCTCTCTGTGTTTCTGTCTCTGTCTCTCTCTTTCTGTATCTCTCTCTTTCTCTCTCTCTCTGTTTCTGTCTCTGTCTCTGTCTTTATCACTCTGTTTCTCTCCCTCTGTCTCTCTCTGTCTCTCACTCCCTCTCTCCTCCTCCCCCAACCGTTAATGAAGGTCTGTCTGTGTGTGCATGTCTGTGTGTGTTCGTGCACATGCGTGCGTGTGCGTGTGCGAGTGTTTTGTGTATGCGTGTGTACATGCATGCTCCAAAAGTGCAAGCGTACGTGCCTGCATGTGTGTGTGTGTGTGTGTGTGTGTGTGTGTGTGTGTGTGTGTGTGTGTGTGTGTGTGTGTGTGTGTTCGTTTGTTTTATACCAGTCAATCTCTGCGCTTGAACTGTGGCAAGGTTTTTGTTTGCTTTGAATGCTGCCCAAATCGGAGTGTGAAGACATTCATTACGTGCTTGAGAGATCGTGTGCCGTGAGCTTTCCTTCTGTTTCTTTCTTTCTGTTTGTTTGTTTGTTTGTCTGTCTTACCTTCTTTTCTTCGTTTCTTTCTTTCATTCTGTCATTGGCTCTGCAGCAAAGAATGCACGGTGTGGAATCTGTCTTCAGGTTTGTGTCTGTTTAGTGCTTTCCTGTCTCATCAATTCTTTCTTCCCTTTAGTCGTAGTATCTTTGCTTCTGTCTCTGTTTCTTTTTGTGTCAGCCTTTTTCTCTCTGTGTCTTCTCTATGTCACTTGGTTTCACCCTTCACTCTCCACATCCTCTCCTCCATTCTGTAGCATTCACCCCCCTACACACACACACACACACACACACTCTCTCTCTCTCTCTCTCTCTCTCTCTCTCTCTCTCTGTCTCTCTCTCTCTCTTCTCTCTGTCTGTCTGTCTCTCTCTCTCTCTCTGTCTCTCTCTCTCTCTGCTTGTTGGCATGATGAACACTCACCTACCACGTTCTGTGAAACAAAGTCTTGAACAATGGATTATGGCACTATCACCGGGTTGTTGGCAGAGAAGAGGTGACGTCCTCATTGGAACAGGAATGACTGGCTAATGGTGGCTTCTAAAACCTTCCTCCCCTTCTTTCTCTTTTTTCTCTTTTTTTTTTTCTCTTTAATCTGGGTAATTATATTTTGAGCCTTTCTCTGGAAACGGTGGAGATGCGGTCCTGTCTCAAAGAGATACCGGAGAAATGAAAGATCATGGGTCTATAATGCAAAAAAGACATTTTTAATTGTAAAACTGCATGCTTCGTACAGGAAGTTTAGACTCCATAACGCCTTTTAGAGCTCAGTCAGAAAACACCATGCTGCGATTCGTGTCTTTTCTTTTAATCCAGATTGAACGCTAATATTTTTGCTGGTACACTTGATCAGCAGATAATGCAGACTGTGTGCAGGCTACACCATCCCCCATCACCTCCCTCCTCTCCATCATCCCCTCCCCTCGCTCCGACTTCTCCTTTTCCCCGAACCCTGATTCCACTCTGTTGTGCACACGTGATCCAAAGGACGAGGATATTTTCTTCTGTCCCCCCCCCCTCTCTCTCTCTCTCTCTGTCTCTCTCTGTAATAATGAACAAAACTGTGCTTCCCTGCTGCCCCCGTGTCCTTCTTACAATGAAGTCACCTAGGATAACGGCCGTGCCCGTGTCAAGACTTGTCAGAAAAACAGTCTCTCCTTTCTGACTTATAATATTGAGGGTGTATCGTCAGTTTATGACCCTGATGTAAATAATTATATATCTCAGTTCGATTTTGTTGTTTTGACGGAAACGTTCTCAAGAACATTTCCTTCTTTTCTCTTTTTGGATTACGAAGTTTTTCTTTCACCTGGAATCAGATTAACCGATGCTGTTACTGCACGTTTGTCAGGAGGGATCGTGTTTCTTGTAAGAAAGACATATGCCAAACTAGTCAAACAACTTACAGTGGAATATGACCATACTATTGTTCTCCACCTTAAAGCTCTAGATCTTGACGTTCTTTTAATTGGAATTTATTTGCCCCCTGCTAACAGTGTTTATTATGCAGATACCGAGATTGATAATGGGGTTTCCCTTCTTGAACAATGTCTGATGGATACTTTTGAACAAGCGGGTGATCTTCCAGTGATCATCCTCGGCGATTTAAATGCAAGAACTGGTCGGCTGAACGCACAAGAACTACCCGTATATTTAGGTGACTTGATAAATGAAAATACCACCGGTGATGACTGCTTTTCTCGTGTATCAAAAGATTGCTCCACTAATGAATTTGGTCTTTATTTAATTATCATCTGTCAGAATTTTGAGTTGGTTATTCTAAATGGTTTTCTGCCTGGTGATAAAAGCGGGGATTACACCTATATCGCTCACAATGGTTCAAGTGTTATTGATTATTTTATTTCCTCCCAATCCTTAGTTCCACTGTGCCGTGAATTGAAAGTAACCCCACGGGTAGAATCAAAGCACATGCCTGTTGAATTTGTACTAATGCTTCCCAGTCCGAATCAGGAGACGGTTTCAAAAAGGTTAAAGGTAACCAAATTTAAAAAATATGCATGGGATCCAGCAAAAGAAGGTGATTTTATCGGTGTACTTCAGTCTGACGAGGTCAATTCAACCTTTAATGAAGCAATTGAATTGAT
>CM065722.1:63231541-63234041 GCA_033310375.1 Conus canariensis | reverse complement strand
TCCATCGATAGACAGTCCCCATGGACTTCCCGTCACTGAAGACTAGACAGGAATTGTTCATGTTCGGTTGATGGTCCGAACCAATGGAAATCTAATCATGAAGGAAGAACGAGTTTGGGGGATGCTTTCCATGGTCTTTCTCTTCGCTTTATCGACAAGTAACTAGATGGTTTCTTTCTGCACTGTTCAGATAATGGTGCAGATAATCAAGTGTCATTGATGGGAAGATTGACAGAGGCTTGCAGGGCCGGGTGCGTGGCGGGGGGGGGGGGGGGGGGGGGGGGGTTGGGCGAACGAAGGAGGGGAGGAGGTGGGGTTCAGGGGGTGGGGGAATAGGAGAAGAGATGAACATGGACGCAAGAGATTTGACCGAATTCTGTCTGTCTGGTTTGGTATAGTGAATGGTTTCGGCGTTGTTGTATTCAGCATCCGTTGGAAGAGCTTTCGGTGCGAAAGCATCATGGGCGAATTTATGGGAGAAAAAAAAGGGAGAAACAACCCTAATTTGACCAAAAAAAAGAGCAGGGTTCTTTCTTTGTTGATTTGTTTGTTTGTTCGTTTGTTTGTGTGTTTGTTTTAGTGATACGGACGGGCTGTCTTATAGAGATCAGGAGGTGCGTTGACTGTTTCATCAGGATTTCCTTTTCTTTTGTTTTACGACAATGCGCCCACTCCACCCCCACCCGCCCCCTCCCTTCCCTTCCCCGTTTTAAGATTAATGTCCTCTGGCCGTCCCAGCCAACAAGAAAGAACTAGATTAAAAAAAAAGATTGATGTATATGAATGGATGAATTTATATGTGAGTGCGCTAGCGCGTACGTGTGTACGTGATTGTGGGGGAAGTATTGTGTTTGTACGTGTGTATCTTTGAGCACAGAGACGCTTGAGGATAGAGAGAGAGAGAGAGAGAGAGAGAGAGAGAGAGAGAGAGAGAGAGAGAGGGGGGGGGTAGGGGGTAGGGTATCAACTTCCTGCCGAAATCCTGAAAAACATTCCCATTGTGTCTGTCTGTATATTTTTTTAAAGAAAAAAAAATACTCACGGCCTTGGCGTTGTCATTTGAGGTGTGTGACCCTACAAAAGTTCTCCCGTCCGACCAGAGAGCTTAATAACAGAGAAGGAAAACAAAAGGTCTTTGGCTTTGTCACAACTCATGCATTTTTTATTGCAGTAAGCTCTTCAACATTACTACAATTCCACCATCCTCCACAGAACAGATCCAGAGCTGGCTTGAGACTTATTTTTTCTGAAGGGACAGCAGTCGTAGTCTACGGGCACACACAGAGATCAACCCGTGGTGCAGTGGTGAGCAACTGTAAGCTGCGGGCTGAGAGGTTTGGGTTCAAATACCAGCTAGAGGCATTCGTTCGAAGGAATCTTTTTTTTCAGCAGTTGAGTATGTCATGGACTCACACGGGAAGACTGGAACCATACAGTCGAGCTTCCTCCATCTAATGGATGTGTATTTCCAGAGTGTTGCTCACAGTTCTTTAAGCAACATTGCGAGGTGTCTGTATCTCTCAGACCATGTCGATGAAGAGGTGTATTACAGAAGGAAACGGAGTGCATCCTTGTTAACGTGTTCTCCGATCAGAATGGAACTCCGCTGTTCCAGTGCATCATCTTCCCCAACCTGGAGCTGTTTTATTATCATACGCAGAGAATGCCGCAGAGAATATCATAGAGAATGTCACAGAGAATGCCACAGAGAATGCCACAGAAAATGCCGCAGAGAATATCATAGAGAATGTCACAGAGAATGCCACAGAAAATGCCGCAGGGAATATCATAGAGAATGTCACAGAGAATGTCACAGAGAATGCCACAGAAAATGCCACAGAGAATGTCACAGAGAATGTCACAGAGAATGTCACAGAGAATGCCACAGAGAATGCCACAGACAATGTCACAGAGAATGTCACAGAGAATGTCACAGAGAATGTCACAGACAATGCCACGGAGAATGTCACAGAGAATGGCACATAGAATGCCACAGAGAATGTCACAGAGAATGTCACAGAGAATGTCACAGAGAATGCCACAGAGAATGTCACAGAGAATGCCACAGAGAATGCGACAGAGAATGTCACAGAGGATACCACAGAGAATGCCACAGAAAATTCCACAGGGAATGTCACAGAGAATGTCACAGAGAATGTCACAGAGAATGCCACAGAGAATGTCACAGACAAGTCACAGAGAATACCATAGAGAATGTCATAGACAATGTCACAGACAATGTCACAGAGAATGCCACAGAGAATGTCACAGAGAATGTCACAGAGAATGCCACAGAGAATGTCACAGAGAATGCCACATAGAATGCCACATAGAATGTCACAGAGAATGTCACAGAGAATGCCTCATAGAATATCACAGAGAATGCACAGAGATGCCAGAGAAAATGCCACAGAGAATGTCACAGAGAATGTCACATAGAATACCACAGAGAATGTCACAGAGAATGTCACAGAGAATGTCACAGAGAATACCACAGAGA
>CM065722.1:63219041-63221541 GCA_033310375.1 Conus canariensis | reverse complement strand
ATGGAATAAGCATAACTGCTTTTTTACATCCAGCCCTCCGGGGCCAAAAGAAATTTAAGAAAGGAAAAGAAAAAAAATTGATTAATATGAAATAATGGAAAATAACTCTTAAATATGAAATATGAAAATACAAAAGGACACAAAAATCTATGTACAGAGGGAACACCGACAGAAGGTGTGGGAGACGGTGGGGGTGGGAGTGGGATGGGGTGGGATGGGGGACAATTAAGAATGAGAGGAGGGGGGATGGAAGTAAAGGAAGAACTGATAAGGAAAATGAAACATTTACACAGAACAGTTATTTGGTACATCTTTGGGTAAAGTGGTGTAAGATCAGACAGATACATCAAGTACGTAAAAAGATTGGATTTAAACTTACTAGTGTTTGGTTCGTTTTTTTAGTTTTTCTGGGATATTATTCCACAGCCAGCCCCCAGAATAAGCAAGGCTTGATTTGCATAAATTAATTGATGGGAAAGGGAGATTTATTTTGTGCGAATGTCGATGATCATTAGAAGTAAACATATTCATTAAATAGGAAGGAGCACTGCCGTGTAGTATTTCATGCATAAAGAGTGCTTTATTGTACAATAGTTTGGTCTTAAATGGAAGGATACCTGCTTGTTCATAATCAGGGTGCCCTAGCGAAGGTTCATCAATTGTTATTTTGACAGCTCTCTTGTATATACTAGTCTATGGTTTAAGCAACTTATTGCTGGCTAAATCCCAGAGTGTCGAGGCATAGTCAATATTTGGTTGAATATTAGATGGAAAAAATAATTTTCTGGTATGATAATCTTAAAAGTTTTTTTTTTATTTTCCTGAGCTGATACAGTTTTACGGCAAGATTTTTGGAAAGAAGTTCTAAATGTTTCGACCAAGATAGGTTGTTGTCGATTGCTATTCCTAAGACTCTGTGATTAGAAACATCTTTGATTTTTTCGTTACCAATATAAAGGATTGGCAAGTTTTCGGTTACATTTGACGTTTTTGCCTTGTAATCAACATGAATTTCGTTTTTTGAGGATACAGAGACATGTGGTTGAATTGTGTCCATTTAACCAGAAGGTTGATATTTTTTTTCTGAATGTCAAGTAGACGTGCTGAGCATTTGAGTTATTAGTGTCAATAGTGGTATCATCGGCAAACATTTCACAATGAGAAGTCAAGGTTAATGGTAAATCATTAATATAGAATAAGAACAGCAGGGACCAAGCACCGAGCCTTGTGGTACACCAAAGTTATTGGGAATCAAAGTAGAATAACAATCATTTAATAATACTAATTGTTGCCTGTTGGAAAGAAGGATGAAATGAGTTTTAGAGTGTCGGAAGTTAGTCGATAAATAGTTAACTTTCTGAGCAAAAGTTCATGATTAATGACATCGAAGGCTTTAGCAAAATCCACGAAGAGTACTCCGGAAAAGTGTTTGTTGTTTATGTTTGAAAGCATCGATCAAATGTCTTGGTAAGAGCTGTTTGACAAGAATGATTCTCTCTAAATCCGGATTGATTAGGGTGTAGCAGATCGAATTTTTTTCCATGAGAAAGAAGACACTTTTTTATGTGTTGTTCTAATGGTTTTGAAAGAACTGATAGAATAGAGATAGGTCGATAGTAAGAAGGATCAGCCATATTTCCTGATTTGTACAATTGTATGCCTTTAGCTTGTTTAAAAGCATCAGGAAAGCAATGCTTATCAATGCAGAGATTATAAATATATGTGAGAGTCTCTGCTATAACAGATGCTGATAGCTTAAGAATTTTCCCGTCAATTCCATCAGTTCCACGAGTTGCTGTCTGTTTTAATTGTCTAAGAGAAGAGAAAACTTCGTGAACATCTATGGCACTAATATCCAAAGCTGAATGGATGTTCTTCTGGTGGCAGTATTTCAGTAATTCTTGTAGATCGTTACTTTTTGATACATCGTTTCGTATGATTTGATTTGCTATACTTACAAAATGGGCGTTCAGTTCACTTGCAGATATTCTTTCGTTAAGTTTAATACAGGGTCAGAATATTTCTTGGTTAAGCCATGTATAGCTTTCCAAATAGATTTACTGTCTTTCTTTCTATTAATTAGGACCAAGAAATATTTCCTTTTCTCTGATCGTATTAGGGAGGTCGCCTTATTTCTGTACTTTTTGAATTCTTCGCGAGAGCCATTTTTTAACAGATAATCCCTTTGATACATAGTGTCCTGTATTTCTTTTGTAAGCCATGGTGGTTTTATCCGATGTTTTACTCTTTTAGTTTGAAGAGGGGCATGCTTATTGTATACGTCATGGAAGATGTTATACCATACTTGCAGAGCTTGATTGGGGTCAGTATACTGATACACGTCATTTAAAGGGGAATTTAAAAGATCTGAGAGAAATTTTTCACGATCAAATTTAGAAAAAATCCGGAATGTAATCGTTTTATGATTTAACTTGGGTATTTTGACACCCTTTTTGGTCCAGGTAAAACAAATCGGAAAATGGTCACCGCAGCCATAAAC
>CM065722.1:63204041-63209041 GCA_033310375.1 Conus canariensis | reverse complement strand
ATGAAAAAAAAATAGTTAACATAGAAACACGTTATCAGCAAATATTGACTGTGCGCCGGCTACGTAACCCCAGCACCCCCACCCCTTTCGCCTTCCCTAACGCTCCTTCCACGCGGTTAAGCGTGCTTGGATCGAAAAAGGAGAATAAGGTATGTCGCTGACTTCCCTCTCCCTCCCCCCTCTTCCTTCCTCCTCACCCCCCACCCCCCGCGCGCCTTTCCCCATCTCCCATCCCCCATTCTCATACCTCCGTCCGTTCCCCCAATGTCGCTCTCTTTCCCGGTTCGTTAGAGTCATTCCTCTAGGAACGCAGAAACAAATACCGGTCTGGATTCAACTAGCTGCTGTGGTGCAGTGGTTAATACCGTGCGTTTGAGGGCTGGTAGGTCGATGGTTCCTTTCCAAAGAGAGGCATTCATTAGCGAACTTTTCGGCCCAACTGGTTTGTACCAAGAGTTAGAGGTGTTAGGGCTCAAAATGGGAAGACTCGAACCGCACAGTCGAGTTTTTCATTCACTTAAATGGAAGCGTTTCTGACAGTGTTGCTCCGATGCCCTGACCAACACCGCAGGTATCAGTTTCTCTCGAGCCTGGTTGGCAATGGGATATCATATGAAAGGAAGCGGAGATTACAACCCTGTCATTGTGGTCTCAGACCAGAATTGATATCCAGCGCACCATCTACATAAACTTCATTCTCACTTACCGGCAATACAAATATATCTGCCTTCAAAAGGGATTACGATGGTTCCCTTATGCAGTTAGTGAAGAGTTTTCATATCCGTAACATATTTTCTTAATTTCATGTTCCCAGTTTCTCCATCTTCAAACTCCCTAAGTCCAAATCTTTGCTAAGTCATTACTATGAAGACAGTTCAGTTGTTGGCCTGCGCTTGTTTTTTTCCCCCACTATTAGATTGTTCGTCTATGTATTTGTCTGACTTTATTCAAGCTTAAAAGGTTGTGCCAGTCTTGAATAAAAGTTACTCTGTGTTAGGTTTTCTTATGGGAGCAAAAATACCCCACTTGTTTACTGTTTATCGTTTACTGTTCCCTGCCTCATTTCATTTCCGATTTTGTTTTGATTAAATTGAGGTTATTTGTATTTGTTTCTGTCCGTCTGTGTGTTTGTCTTTTGATCTCCCTTGCATCTTTGGGTGGATCCTCAAGCGTAGGCTCAAAGATTGTCCCCTACATTTTATACTATTTGCATAATGTCTTTAGTTTTTCAGCAACTTTTTTCCTCCCCACACTTTCGTTTGGTTTCATTTACTACTTTTGCTGGCTGCTTTTGGGGGGTGCTATTGGATTCTTTTTTGCACCCTTGGTGGTGAGAACACCACAGTATTATGGACTGTGGTGTGTCTCTATTTGACAGCCGGGAGCACAGACACTACCAGCCGTGTCTCCCTGATGAGTTCCGACCCAGTGGACGAAAGGCCTCGGAGCAGGCAATACAAATATATCTGCCTTCAAAAGGGATTGCGATGGTTCCCTTATGCAGCTAGCGAAGAGTTTTCATATCTGTAACATATTTTCTTAATTTCATGTTCCCAGTTTCTCCATCTTCAAACTCCACCCCCCTCCTTAAGTCCAAATCTTTGCCAATTCATTATTATTTTCATAATGTCTTTAGTTTTTCAGCAACTTTTTTCCTCCCCACACTTTCGTTTGGTTTCATTTACTACTCTAAGCTGGCTGCTTTTGGGGGTGCTATTGGATTCTTTTTTGCACCCTTGGTGGTGAGAACACCACAGTATTATGGACTGTGGTGTGTCTCTATTTGACGCCAGGACCGCAGACACAACCAGTCGTGTCTCCCTGATGAGTTCCGATCCAGCGGACGAAAGGCCTCGGAGCAGGCAATACAAATATATCTGCCTTCAAAAGGGATTGCGATGGTTCCCTTATGCAGTTAGTGAAGAGTTTTCATATCCGTAACATATTTTCTTAATTTCATGTTCCCAGTTTCTCCATCTTCAAACTCCCTAAGTCCAAATCTTTGCTAAGTCATTACTATGAAGACAGTTCAGTTGCTGGCCTGCGCTTGTTTTTTCCCCCACTATTAGATTGTTCGTCTATGTATTTGTCTGACTTTATTCAAGTTTAAAAGGCTGTGCCAGTCTTGAATAAAAGTTACTCTGTGTTAGGTTTTCTTATGGGAGCAAAAAATACCCCACTTGTTTACTGTTCATTCTCACTGATCGGCATTTGAAGGAAAAAATCTCAGGTTCTGTGGCTTAATGCTCTGCGCTCGTGGTGACTTCGGTTTGGATTTCCTCTCCCGGGTCTACTCTCTTGATGAGTTCGTGTCGAGGTCTCCGGTATCGTTAAGTTCCTGGGGACTGTCGTTGGACGGCCTTGGTGGTGCCCTCTGGATGAGGGTGCTTACATACACTGGCTCTGCGACTGTGCAGCTATCCTTGTCAGTAGGTAGCTCAGTAGACGATGTCCTGCGTGTGGTAAACCAGAACATCCACCGATGACTGCCACGAGGCGACTTGGCAGAAGTGTCCTGCGGTGAGCTGCCTCTTGACGACGTATTATTGACTGCTCTCAGTGGTCTGCCGACGCAGATGCTGTGGCGCGACAAGTCAGGGTGTAGGTGTGCACAGACAGCAGAAATGAGAGCCATGGAAATCATCATCTGGGGGGGGGGGGGGGGGGGTTGTTGTTCGTCTGTCGAGTGACGAGAACCGTTTCAGTCATCTTGGGTTGAGGGGGCGGGGATGGGGGTGGGAGTGGGGGGGGGGAGGGAGGTTTAGATGATTTGTGGTTACGCAGGTGGCTGATCAAGCCGATGCGTGCACGGAATGTGCGATGACAGCTTGGACGGGGAATGTGGGAGACCTGCTCTTGATTGCTGTCGCGGGCTTTCCTTCCCTGTCTCTTTTGTTGCGCTGCTGCTGTCCTCCTTTCCTTCACATAAACTGGCACCTTTGTGGGTAGAGTGGCGCCATCTGCCTCCGTCTATACCAGTTTGTTCCCATGTGTCAGGGTTGATGTTAGTTAAATAATTTCAAGGATGTTTTGAGAGTGTCTTTGGAGTGCTTCTTCTTACCTCCGCGGGAACGCACTCCTTGTTGCAGCTCACCGTAGAAGAGTCTCTTGGGTAGCTGGTGGCCTAACATGCGAGCTGGGGGGGGGGGGGGGGTAGGTTCGGAAGATAGGACAGTGAAAAGCATACTGATCCTTTTTCAGTGCAATTGAAATACACTTTCTAAAGGGATAGATGATGTGGGGGGGGGGGGAATGAAGTGGGGAAGGGGGGGGGAGGGTTACAGGAATAGACGATTAGCTTGGCAACGTTGAGAACGCTTGTTGTTGTTCGTTTGCTTCTTTGTTTCGTTCTGGTATCCCCAGCTTGAAAGAGCTGGCTGGCATTCCATTACCAGGTTTCCACCGAAACAGCTCTCCATGGGGGGACATTTACAGGAATGAAAGAGAATGTCAGGAAAGAAGAGGAGTGCTGTGAAGAAGACAGGCCGTGGCATGATATCCAAATGGTGCTTAGCCTGCAGTGACAGGGGATGCGTCGGACTACCAGCTGAGTAGGTTTTGGATTTTGTGTCGGAAACTGCCGGTTGACAACTGGATGATTCGCATCATCCGTAATGGGCAGGTGCGTGCGTGCGTGTGGTAGGTACGTGTGTTCCCTCCCCCCCCCCCTCTCTCTCTCTCTCTGTGAATGAAGTCGCGCGCGCGCGCGCGTCTCTTTGTGTGTGTGCGCGTGTGTGTGCGCGCGCGCGCGCGCGCGCGCGCTGTATGTGTTGTGTGTGTGTGTGCGCACGCGCGCGCGTGCGTACGTGCGTGCGTGCGTGCGTGGTGTGTGTGTGTTGTGTGTGTGTGTGTGTGTGTGTGTGTGTGTGTTCTGACGTCTTTTCTGTGAGTGAATACGGTGGGAATGTAATGCAAGTCTTGGTTTTTTGTTTGGATAAACACAATGTAGTTTTTTTTTTTTCTAATGCATTGTTGAATACAGTGAAATGTCTTCCTTTTGAATTTTATTCATTTATTTATCTCTTCATCTATCGATCTATTCTCTTATTCATTTATTTATCTCTTCATCTATCTATTCTCTTATTCATTTATTTATTCGTTTATTTATTTATTTATTTATTCATTTATTCATTCATCTTTTTATTTGTTTCCCTATACATTTTGCATTCTGCTTTCGAGAAATCAAGTGGAATGGCCAGCGTTCCCAGCACTTGCAGGTCTTATCGGCTGGAAGGATGTCAATAGTTTAGCCACCCTGTCAGGAAGTGTGTGTGTGTGTGTGTGTGTGTGTGTGTGTGTGTGTGTGTGTGTGTGTGTGTGTGTGTGTGTTCTTGGTTTCTTTTTTCAAGACGTAATCTCTTCAGCGTCTGACCTTTTCAGGATGTGACCCTGGGCCACGATGATTTTCTTCTGTTCTGTCTGTCTGTCTGTCTCTGTCTGTTTGTCTGTCTGTCTCTATCACTCATTCTTTCTCTCTCTCTCTTCTCTCTCTCTCTCTCTCTCTCTCTCTCTCTGTGACTCCTTCTCTCTGTCTTTGTCTCTCTCAGTCTCTCTTTCTCCCTTTTTGTCTTTTTCCTTCTGCCTCTAGATCTTTCCCCTCTCTCTTTATCTCTCTCTCTCTCTCTCTCTTCCCTTTTTCTCTCTCTCTCTCTCTCTCTCTCTCTCTCTCTCTCCTCTCTCTCTCTCTCATATTGTACCCTGTCTGCTTTCCCACATCTTTTTGTTCTTTCCTCTTCCAGTGCTCCCTCGCTGTCTCTGTCTTCCTCCTTCTGTCTCTTCCCTACTATCTCCCCTCTCTGTCTCTGTCAGTCTGTCTGTCTGTCTCTCTCTCTCTCTCTCTTTGCTTCCTCTGTCTGTCTGTCTGTCTGTCTGTCTCTCTCTCTCTCTCTCTCTCTCCTCTCTCTCTCTCCTCTCTCTCTCTCTTGCTCCCTCTGTCTGTCTGTCTGTTGTCTTCTCTCTCTCTCTCTCTCCTCTCTCTCTCCCCTCTTCTTTCTCTCTCC
>CM065722.1:63196541-63199041 GCA_033310375.1 Conus canariensis | reverse complement strand
TCTCTCTCTCTTTTTTCTCTCTCTGTTCCCTCCATCCCTCAACGCTCCGACGCTTTCTCTTTGCACACTCCGACCAACCCCTCCTCCTCCATCTTTCATGCTCCTCTTCCTAGCTCTCCCTCGCCGATTCACTCAACTGTATCAGCACCGCTGTTCAATTCAGTGAAATGCTCCCTCCCTCAATGCTGAGCGCATGTCCATCCATCCCCTGTGTGTGGACAGTGCGCCATGACCGGGAGGCCAGATTTACTGCAGTCCAGAAGGGACGATGCTGTAGAACAACATCGGAATTTTCTCTTTTTTATTTTAATAAAACTCCAGAAAGAAGTCATGTTTTTATCCGGTTTTGTTTATCTATTTGCGTGTGCCCCCTTAGCACAATCACACAAAAAAGCCCCTACACCTAGTTTACCCCTCAGTACGTCAGAAGATGGAATGAAACCCCCAAGGGCGAACCCGTTGCATATTGGTTGGGGACGGATCCCGTGGATCGGGTCTTGATGAAATGCGGATCCCGGATCGGTGTTGTCCCTGACTCGGCGATTGAAATGGGAGTGAATACGTCACATTGGCAGTAGTATGACGTCGAGTCGTGATGAAGCGCAAATGATGACGACGTGGGATAGTTGACATCACATGCGCACCGGTTAAGCTGTCACAACTTGTGTGGAGGGCCGAAATAGCTCAGTTGGTAGAGCGTTGGGCTCGTAATCTTGGTGATCCTGGAGTTGCGGGTTCGAATCTCCGCCGGGCCGTTTCTGTACAAGGTCCCTCGGAGTTAACATTGGTTCCGACTCCATTTCCCATACAGTCCTTCGAATGAGACTATACACCGAGGTTCCGTGTGTGAACGCACACGTAACATCTTGCAAACACGTGAAATCCCATCACCAGCTTTTGGAAGAGAAGGCCAGTTTGGCCGTTGGTATGGATGACACGTTACACACAGCATGCACCCTGCGCGAGAAATGGAAAGAATGAAGGAAGTAAGGCAATTGAAAGAACGATATGGACTGGATGACACGGGAAGCAGCTGAATAAAACGCCTGTAGGCAGCTCTTTAGTCGGCACTACCCAGGCAGGCAGCCGGTTGCGTACACGAGAGTGTGGATTGTTAGCGCCCAGAACCTTTGGCAAGGCGTTTTGTAAATGCTATGTTGTTGTTGTTGTTATTATCATTACTATTATTATTATTACTATTATTATCATTATTATTATTATTATTATCATCATCATCATGATTATCATTACTATTAGTATTATCATTATTGTTGTTGCTGTCGTCGTTATTGTTGTTATCATTATTATTATTTGTAGTAGTAGTAGTTGCGGCGGCAGCAGCAGTAGTAGCAGCTGTAGTAGTAAGGTTGTGATGACGTGACCTTTATAACGTGAATACGCAGCTTGTATCCCCTCCCCCACCCCCACCCCCCTCATCCCCCACTCTCCTTCAAGGATTTTATGACCGTGGCAGATGTCTTAGCTCTCCCCGAGTGCCCTCCCAGTCCTCCCCCACACCCTCCCCCACAGCCCTTCACCGCCACCCTCACCCCTCATTAGTGCTTTTGTTGCGTATGACTGCCGACCTTGTTTGGGGTTTACTTTTTTTTGTCTTCTTCATCTTCTTTCGTTAAGTGTCCACGTGGTGCATTCCATGTCATGTGCCACTCACAATGAAACATATTCTTTCAGAGTGTTGGAACTTGCAGGATGTGAGACACAAACTTTTTACAGCAGATTCTATGAAAATCTTGTTCAAAGATGTTCCACCTGATGGCAATCTGAATTCTTGAAAGAGATCAACATTTTTTTTTTCATCGGATCTGAGATTGTATAGTGGAAAGATTGTTTTTTAACAAGATTTGGGTGCGTTTTTTGGAAGATGTATTTTGAAGAGAGTTGTGTGAATGAATGGCTGGTGAGTCGACTTCCACGCTTTGACAGCCCTGATATGGTCCTTTGCGGTCGGCTGGGCTATAACCAACGTTACCATTACCACCTTCAACCAGCTGAAGATTCTGTCGACACTACAAAAGGGGGTTTCCGGATTCAGCAGTGAGTTGAAATGCTGCCTGGATCATCAGCTGTTAGTGGGTTGGGATAGGAAAAAGGGGGTCTGGGGCCACCCACTGATTTTTTTTCAGGCCTCTGGGGGGGGGGGGGGGGGGGGGGGGCGTAGGTAGATCTCACTCTGTAGTGAGTTTGAAGGACTAAGGTGAGGAAGACGTATAGGGCGGGGGTGGGGGGTGGGGGGGGGAGGGGGAGCAGGTGAATAATGAAGCCGTTTGTATACATTCCACATTCTCCCCCCTGTTGTCCCCCCACCCCCCTCCTCTGTGCTCTTCCCTCTGTGTCTGTGCTCTCATCTCCCCCCACCCCCTCTCTCCCTCGACATCGTTTCGCACCCATTCAACTTTGATTGTCGCCTTAATCATTCTTTTGATCTTTGTTTTTTGTCTGTTTGAGCGTGTCTTTGGTTCTCTCTCTCTCTCTCTCTCTC
>CM065722.1:63191541-63194041 GCA_033310375.1 Conus canariensis | reverse complement strand
CCCGCCCCCCCCCCCCCCCACACACACACACGACCAGGGGATGACTGAGTGGAGTAGGGGACTAGGAGATGAGGGGTGGGGAGGGTGATGTATGATTGGGGGGGTGGGCGGTGGTGAGGGTTGGTAGTGGTGGTGGTGGGGTACAAGTCGGAAGGGTGGAAGGGGGTGAATGTCAGGACGGCATTGGGGGGGGGGGGGGGGGGGGGGGGGGGGGTCACTGCAGAGTTGAGAGATATGCTGATGTGGTGGCGATAACCTGATGAGGTGGCGATAACCTGAGAGAGGTAGTGGTATCCTGATGAGGTAGTGATTTTCTGATGAGGTGGCGATACCCTGATAAGGTGGCAATATGTGGATGAGGTGGATGATACCCTGATGAGGTGGTGATATGAGGTGGTGATAACCTGATGAGGTGGAAATAACCTGATGAGGTGGTGATAACCTGATGAGGTAGTGATATGAGGTGGTGATAACCTGATGAGGTGGTGATAACCTGATGAGCTCGTAGTAACCTGATGAGGTGGTGGTAACCTGATGTGGAGGTGGCAATAACGTGATGAGGTGGTAATATCTGATGAGGTGGTGATAACCTGATGAGATGGGAGATACCCCAATGAGGTTGCGATACAACGATGAGGTGGCAATACCCTGATGAGGCGGCGATACAAACAGATATATTTCGTTACTGTAAACAACCTTCCAGACATTCTGATGCTGTGTCAACTATAAAAAGGAAAGAAGAACATGCACACAGACTTCTTCGATTCTAAATACAGAGTGATGTGCAGTATGCTGTAGAAATTAATCTAGATCTAGGCTAACATCATATGCCAAATGGAATAGATTCTTATAGCTGACCTTGAAATATGCAAGCTGCCTTCTCTGGCTCTGAAAATAAAAGTGTGCTATCTGGCCTTTTTTTTCTTTTCTTGACCAGATATTCAAGAGCGAATCATCACTTCTGCATGCAATATTGTGAAAAAGCATTCACGAATGCGTCGCTGCTAGCTATTTGGCAACAACCTGTATTTCTACATAGCACTTTCTGGATCTTTCTGCCTACTGCCTCAGGAGTTTAAACAAAAATGAACATTTCTTTTTATTACCTAATCTTTAATCTGCTGAGAACTGACAAGCGTTGAGTGCAAATCCATGTAGTTTTGCACATAATCCCCGCCAACCCCGTGAAACAAACAAAACGAAACAAAACCAAACCTGAATTGTTGATGAGTCGGGTGTGCTTGTGTAGTGGTGAGCTGGCACAAGGGCATAGAAATAACGCTGACGCTGATGTTGCACAGTAGATGAGACAGAGACAACAAAAAAAAACCAGCTGCATCTTCTAAGCATTGACAATGACAAGAAAATCCACTTACCAAAATGTGCTATGGCTGCTGAAACTGCATGGTACCGTCTATGTTTGTTGGGCAATATTAAGAGAATTGGACCTGCCGCTACCGCGAGAAGTCCCACAGCGAGAGGTGGTTCGTACAGACATTCTTCATGTCTCAAGTACGATCCTGTTCTTCTGACACCTCTGTACACAGAAGCAAAAGTTTATGAGAAAGAGAGAGAAACGATTTGTCAGGGGAAGGAATGACATGTAGAAAAAGAACCCTTAGAGATCTGATGAGGCTAGGCGTGAAGAATCAGGGCAGGGTGGTGTGTGGTTGACTGGTTGGTTGGCTGGTTGGTTGGTTGGCTGGTTCTCCTGGCTTTCCATTCTTTCTCACAAGCTCCCATTATGACCTTTTGGAGGCTGCAAGCTTACATAAAAAATGGACTGACATGATGTCACGGGCAGTGCGAGCAGTGAGATGGACTGGAGGAGGACTGGAGAAAAGGGAAACGCTGTGTACGAGGTGTTACATCGATCGTTTGAATGTGCGCTAGGTGATGTGGTGTAGTTTGGCACTGGTGGAGCAGAACTGCCTGTCTGTGTTCGTTTTTTTTTTTTTTTTTTTTTTTTTTGGTGTGTGTATATTATCGTTATTTATATCCGACTCATGAAAGGTTAGTTTCATGCGGTGGCAAGAACGGAGTTCTCATATCAGTAGCAGTGAAAGGTTTAAGGTACATAGAACTTTTTGCACTCTGCATGATGTAAAAACACACTTACTGATGAACCCAGAGAGACATTTGAAGACTGTATTAACCAGATTTAGATTTGGCATTTCTGAAATAGCAGAACATCGACTTCTTCACACAAGGCACATGGTAATTCTGATTTATATTGTCTGCTGTGCCATAAGAAGATGAATTACATTTTTTTTATGTTGCTCTGTTTTGAACGATTTAGGAGCACAGTAAATACCGTCTAAATTTTGTAAAAGAAATCCTTGTCAGTTAAGATTGACACTACTTATGTCATCTAATCATGAACGAACTGTTAGAAACGTGGCAATATATCTCTGTACTAAGCGTTTAAGTTTTGAAAATATATTGACAGATCACATAATTTTGCATTTTTGTTAATTCTGATTGGTTTTGTTTATATGCA
>CM065722.1:63181541-63184041 GCA_033310375.1 Conus canariensis | reverse complement strand
TCTTTTTTTTTCAGATTGTCTTCTAAGTATCTCTAATTATTGTACATAACAAAAATGAAGAAATGTTGATATTATATTCTTCTCTCTGTCATTGGTAATCTAAAATTCATAACACCTTTTTTTCTTCATATGTCATATATTATCATGTACACCGTATGATACATTCGGACCAATATTTTACTCGCATGGCATTGTAACAAGTTATGATTTACATGATTGAACATAGAGCGCAACGTAATGGGATGTAATGCTATACATGTGTGTAGGTGCGTACCCGTTCCTGTGTTATAAACGTATTTTTGCATGCATAGGCGAATGAGTGCGTGCTCAGTGCACACACACCAGACAAGTGCGATCTTTCTTTTCGTTCTTTGCCCCCCCCCTACCCCCCCTCCCCCCCACCCCCCCCCCCCCCCCCCCCCCCCCGCGCCCCAATATATGTTATGTAATCGAAAACTATACTGTTACCAAAAATGTAATGATCCTCAAGGGGATCTGCGGATATGTTACAAGACCAGCCCCGTTCAGCGAGCTGAAGCTGGAGATGTTGTGCTGCACGTCCCAATTGAGATTTTGTACCAAAACACTGTATAATCCATGTTACCGTTTTTGTTTTTTTTAGGCCTACCATAAATTTGAGCTAGCATTTAATGTTAAAGTGATAATTGATCAAAAGAACAAGTCCCCGCCAATTATTTCTCTTGTTTGGAGGAGGGGAGGGAGTGGAGGGAGGGGGGGGGGGCGGGATTTTCACCGATGAAATCACAAACAGTCTTCAAATACATGACCCTCCCCTTAGCTGACACACATTTCAGGCCTTTGCACTCACCCATGACCCTATCTTTGCGCCAGCTTGAAGCACCCAAATAGTCCCATTCTTTTTATTTTAATCAGTCTACTTGGAACCACCTGGCTTGTACCTGTTTGGCCATATGGAAGAAACTGAGTTGAATCATCTTTCAGACACACACACACACAACACACCACACACACACACACACACACACACACACACACACACACACACACACCACACTGACTGACGGAAACCAATTTATTGTCAGATTAACTCAAGGTTGTATCGACAATACACACACACACACACACACACACACACACACACACACACACACACACACACACACACACACACACATTCCCAAAACAATCTGATTGCGTCAGTCTATAACTGTTCGAGTTCTTAAGCAAGGCTCTGGCGCATTAATTTTGGGTGTGCAGCCTGTAACCTGTCAGTCAACAGTTGTATGCTCAAGGAAGCGCCATGGATTCGGAAATAAAATCCCTGGCCGCTCATGGTGAGAAGAAGAACGAGGATGTTGATGACCACGGTAAGGGTTGTATGGCAACGTTATCGCGTCAACATAGAAGAAGAAGAAAAACGATAATCGTTTTCTTCCTCAGAACAGCACAGTAAGATCAAACTGCTACACCCCACCGCTGAGGGAAGGGAAGGAACTTCTGTGGCTGCCTGTGAAAGAATGTGGCGTGTGTGTGTGTGTGTGTGTGTGTGTGGTGTGTGTGTGTGTGTGTGTGTTGTGTATGTGTGTGTATTTATATGTGTGTGCGCGCGCGCGTGTGTGTGTGTGCGTGCGTGCGTGCGTGCGTGTGTGTGTGTGTGTGTGTGTGTGTGTGTGTGTTTTATGGATGTGTGTGTGTGCGTGTGTGTGTGTGTGTGTGTGTGTGTGTGTGTGTGCGTGTGCGTGCGTGCGTGCGTGCGTGCTTGTGTGTGTGTGTGTGTGTGTGTGTGTGTGTGTGTGTGTGTGTGTTTGGCTTTACCATATTTGTCCATACAGTGCTGCGTACTCTCTGATCCTCTAGTCACAGATATTTGCTAATATTGAAGCGAAACGTAAACTTACTGTTGTTGTTCCAGTACTTGTTCTTGTTGTTTTGCCGAAGATATTCTGTTAGGCTCTTATATGCTGCTGATTTTTTTTAATTTTATATTTGTACCCGAGAGATAAAGTACTATGTGGCAGTAACATATGTTCACTTGCTTGTGACCCCCCCCCCCCCCCCCCCCGCCCCTGCTCTGTCTTCCTGTTTGTTTGCTTGTCTGTCCGTCTGTCTGTCCATATATCTGTCTTTCCTCAACTCTTTGTGTACCTGTACCGATCTGTCTTCCTGACTCTGTTTATCCTGCATGTTTTTCGTCAAAAGCATGTATCTATTTCTTTCGAGTAGCAGTACTGGAATACTGCTGTGTGTATACCAGTTTATGGATATTTCCTAAGGCACTGTGCTATGTTTGTCAATAAGTAACCATGATTTATATAATACAAATGATGCTATACTGAGCTTATTTCCTATTTTCCTTTGTTTGTTTGTTTGTTTCTTTCTTTCTTTCTTTTTTTTTTTTTTTTTGGCTTACAACATTTTGGGGCAAAAATAATTTTCCATAGAGATCGGTAGAGATAGATGTAAAACTAGTAATATGGACAGGAGGATTTTATGACGGGAGAGGTGTTTGGTCTGACCG
>CM065722.1:63170804-63181441 GCA_033310375.1 Conus canariensis | reverse complement strand
ATCAAACCCATGAACGAATGTTAGAACGTGGCAATATATCTGTACTAAGCGTTTAAGTTTTGAAAATATATTGACAAATCACATAATTTTGTATTTTTTTAAATCTGATTGGTTTTGTTTATATGCATTGCTTCATTAGGGGTACTGGCCTGTACATGAATAACCTTTCTGTATTGCCTCTCTCTCTCTCTCTCTCCTCTCTCTCTCTCTACTCTCTCTCTCTCTCTCTCTCTAAATTACAAAGGTAAGTGTGATTTTTTTGTGGTTGTCATGTCCACATGTATCATATCCCCATCCCTCGCGGCTCTCTCTCTCTCTTTCTCTCTCTCCCTCTCTCTCCCCTCCCTCCCTGTCTTTTCTCTCTCTCTCTCTCTCTCTCTCCTCTCTCTCTCCTCTCTCTGTGGCTTTCCTACCACCACTACCATCCCAAGGAACACTCGATCATGGAACTCATCAATGCTGGGAGGAAAAGGATCTGACTGTAGATTCTTATTCAGAGAGAGAGAGGAGAGAGAGAGAGAGAGAGAGAGAGAGGGCAGAACGTCCATCAGTCATCACCATTACTCCAGCGAACTGAAAGCTGGACCCGCAGTACAATGGACACTACTGCAGGGCCAGATCGTTGCGCTGATCGATTGAAGGATGGACAGCGAAGGGAGAGAAGAGAGAGAGAGAGAAAGAGAGAGAGAGAGGGGGGGAGGGGAGGAGACGTGGAGGAGAGCAGGATGGGAAGGGGGAGGGGGGACGATCGGTAAAGCCGTGGTGAATGAAGCGACACTGATGAGGTTTCGATCACTGTGTCATTGCTTGGTGTACTAAGAGAACTCCGGGGATGAACACGAAGCTGTACAGCACCAAGAGCAGGGAGCGGTGGGGTGGGGGTGGGGTGGGGTGGGGTGGGGTGGGGTTATTTCAACGGGTCAGAGAGAAAGGTGGTGATGATGTTGATGATGATGATGGTGTTATTTGGTGGTTAGGAACTGGGCAGTTAGAGAGAGAGGGGGGGGGCGAGAGAGAGAGAGAGAGAGAGAGAGAGAGAGAGAGAGAGAGAGGAGAGAGAGGAGAGAGACAGAGTTTTCATTTTGTTGCTTCTGTATCATTTAGAATTGGGTTCTCTAATGAGTCTTTTTTTATGGCTGTGTCCTCTCTCTCTCTCTCTCTCTCTCTCTCTCTCTCTCTCTTCTCTCTCTCTCTCTCTCTCTCTCTCTCTCTGATGGCCTCACATTAAAGTCACGAGTCACGAGTCTCTCTCTCTCCTCTCTCTCATCTTCTCTCCTCTCTCTCTCTCTGTCTCTCTTTCTCTCCTCTCTCCCTCTCTCTCTCCCTCTCTCTCTCTTTCTCTCTCCTCTCTCTCTGTTTCTGTTCCTCTATCTCTCTGTCTCTGCCTGTCTCTGTCTCTCTATCTCTCTTTCTCTCTGTTTCTGCACTCTTGTCTCTGTCTGTCTGTCTGTCTGTCTGTCTCTCCTCTCTCTGTCTGTCTGTCTCCTTCCCTCCTTCTCTTCCTTCTCTCTCTCTCTTCTCTCTCTCTCTCTCTCTCTCCCCCCCCCCCTCTCCCTCTCCCCATCACCTCATAGTAGAAATGTTGTCGAGGCTATCATCTTTTCCGGACTACCTTCCTGACCCATCCCGTGTGCTGGACCATGGGGAAGTGAATGGCCACAGTGGACGAAATGGGTCAGGGGAAGGTAGTCTGGGTCCAGTTGGACCATGGGAAGTGAATGGCCACACTGGACGAAATGGGTCAGGGGATGGTAGTCTGGGTCCAGTTGGACCATGAGGAAGTGAATGGCCACACTGGACGAAATGGGTCAGGGAAGGTAGTCTGGGTCCAGTTGGACCATGAGGAAATGAATGGCCACACTGGACGAAATGGGTCAGGGAAGGTAGCCTGGGTCCTGTTGGACCATGAGGAAGTGAATGGCCACACTGGACGAAATGGGTCAGGGAAGGTAGCCTGGGTCCAGTTGGACCATGAGGAAATGAATGGCCACACTGGACGAAATGGGTCAGGGAAGGTAGCCTGGGTCCTGTTGGACCATGAGGAAATGAAATGGCACTGTGGACCTGATTTGCTGTCTCTATGTCTCTTGTCTTTTCGCTCCCCCACCACAGTGTCTACTGTCTAAGCAGTTCTCCATTCTTTCCCTCCTTCCTCCCTCCTTCCTTCCTTCCCTCCCTGTCCACCACCTCTGTCTGTCAGTCTGTCTGTCTGTCTGTCTGTCTCCCTGTCTCTGTCTGTGTCTGTCTGTCTGTCTGTCTGTCTGCCAGTCTCTCTCTCTCTTTCTCTCTCTCTCTCTCGTCTCTTCTTTCTCTCTCTCTTCTCTTCTCCTCTCTCTTCTCTCTCTCTCTCTCTCTCTCTCTCTCCCTATGCTGTCTCTTCCTTTTTTGTGTCTGTGTGTGCGTCTTTCTCTGTCTTTGTCTCTCTCTCTCTTTCACTTACTCTCTTTCTCCAGCTCGTTTTCCATCCCATCCTCCCCCCCCCCCCCGTCTCTCTCTCTCTCTCTGTCCCATCCCCACCCCTTTCTCTCTCTCTCTCTCTCTCTCTCTGTCTCTAACTTTCTCACTCACCTCTCATTCATTCTCCAGCTCACTCTCCACACCCATCCCACCCACCCCCACTCCCCCTCTCTCTCTCTCTCCCTCATAGATAAACAAAGAGATGCACAGCGTGTATTAAAGTACAGAGCTCTCTCTCCCTCACTAGATCAATCGGAGCGTGGTCAAAGGCTAGCCTGCCGACCCGGCCGCCGGCCGCCGCGTGTAGTGAGTGAGTGGGCCACGACAGTATTGACCTGGGTGCCTGTGGGCCCGGTGCAGCGTGAATGATGAACTGTCCGCCTGTCGGCACCTCCTCAAAGACTTCATGCCCGGTTGACCTTCGGCGGCAAAAGGACGGTCCCTGATGGATCTACTTTCTTCCTCCCCCCGCTCCCCCCCCTCCCCCCACCCCACACACACACGACCAGGGGATGACTGAGTGGAGTAGGGGACTAGGAGATGAGGGGTGGGGAGGGTGATGTATGATTGGGGGGGTGGGGGGTGGTGAGGGTTGGTAGTGGTGGTGGTGGGGTACAAGTCGGAAGGGTGGAAGGGGGTGAATGTCAGGAGGGCATTGGGGAGGGGGGGGGGTGTCACTGCAGAGTTGAGAGATATGCTGATGTGGTGGCGATAACCTGATGAGGTGGCGATAAACCTGAGAGAGGTAGTGGTATCCTGATGAGGTAGTGATTTTTCTGATGAGGTGGCGATACCCTGATAAGGTGCAGTATGTGGATGAGGTGGATGATACCCTGATGAGGTGGTGATATGAGGTAGTGATAACCTGATGAGGTGGTAATAACCTGATGAGGTGGTGATAACCTGATGAGGTAGTGATATGAGGTGGTGATAACCTGATGAGGTGGTGATAACCTGATGAGCTTCGTAGTAACCTGATGAGGTGGTGGTAACCTGATGTGGAGGTGGCAAACGTGATGAGGTGGTAATATCTGATGAGGTGGTGATAACCTGATGAGATGGGAGATCCCCCAATGAGGTTGCGATACAACGATGAGGTGGCAATACCCTGATGGGCGGCGATACAAACAGATTATTTCGTTACTGTAAACAACCTTCCAGACATTCTGATGCTGTGTCAACTATAAAAAGGAAAGAAGAACATGCACACAGACTTCTTCGATTCTAAATACAGAGTGATGTGCAGTATGCTGTAGAAATTAATCTAGATCTAGGCTAACATCATATCCCCAAAGGGAATAATTCTTATAGCTGACCTTGAAAATATGCAAGCTGCCTTCTCTGGCTCTGAAAATAAAAGTGTGCTATCTGGCCTTTTTTTCTTTTCTTGACCAGATATTCAAGAGCGAATCATACTTCTGCATGCAATATTGTGAAAAAGCATTCACGAATGCGTCGCTGCTAGCTATTTGGCAACAACCTGTATTTCTACATAGCACTTTCTGGATCTTTCTGCCTACTGCCTCAGGAGTTTAAACAAAAATGAACATTTCTTTTTATTACCTAATCTTTAATCTGCTGAGACCTGACAAGCGTTGAGTGCAAATCCATGTAGTTTTGCACATAATCCCAGCCAACCCCCGTGAAACAAACAAAAACGAAACAAAACCAAACCTGAATTGTTGATGAGTCGGGTGTGTTTGGGTGTAGTAGTGAGCTGCATAAGGGCATAGAAAAAAAACGCTGACGCTGATGTTGCACAGTAGATGAGACAGAGACAACAAGCAAAAAACCAGCTGCATCTTCTAAGCATTGACAATGACAAGAAAATTCACTTTACCAAAATGTGCTATGGCTGCTGAAAACTGCATGGTACCGTCTATGTTTGTTGGGCAATATTAAGAGAATTGGACCTGCCGCTACCGCGAGAAACCCCACAGCGAGAGGTGGTTCGTAAGACTTTCCCTTAAATGTCTCAAGTACGATCCTGTTCTTCTGACACCTCTGTACACAGAAGCAAAAGTTTATGAGAAAGAGAGAGAAACGTTTTGTCAGGGGAAAGGGAATGACTGTAGAAAAGAACCCTTAGAGATCTGATGAGGCTAGGCGTGAAGAATCAGGGCAGGGTGGTGTGTGGTTGACGGGTTTTGGTTGGCTGGTTGGTTGGTTGGTGGTTCTCCTGGCTTTCCTTCTTTCTCACCCAAGCTCCCTTATGACCTTTTGGAGGCTGCAAGCTTACATAAAAAATGGACCGACATGATGTCACGGGCGTGAGAGCAGTGAGATGGACAGGAGGAGGACTGGAGAAAAGGGAAACGCTGTTACGAGGGGTACATCGACGTTTGACCCCCCTTTTTTTTTTTAAAAAACCCCCCCCCTTTTTTTTTTTCCCCCCCCTTTTTCCCCCCCCCCCCCCCTTTTTCCCCCAAATTTTCCCCCCGGGGTTCCCCCCCCTTTTCCCTTTGTTTTTTCCCCCCCCCCTTTTTCCCCCCCCCCCCCCCCTTTTTTTTTCCCCCCCCCCCCTTTTTTTAAAAAACCCCCCTTTTTTTTTTCCCCCCTTTTTCCCCCCTTTTTTCCCCCCTTTTTTCCCCCCCCAATCCCCTTTTTTGGGGCCCTTTTTTTTTTTCCCCCCTTTTTTTTGGGGGGGGGTTTTTTTTCCCCCCCAAACCCCCCAAAACCCCCCCCTTTCCCCCCCCCCCCCCCCTCCCCCCCCCCCCCCGCCCCCCCCTTTTTTTTCCCCCCCCCCCTTTTCCCCCCCGCCCCCCCGGGCCCCCCCCTTCTTTTCCTCCCCCGGGCCCCCCCCCTTTTCCCTCCTCTCTCTCCTCCTCCCTCCCCCCCGCCCTCCTCCCCCCCTTCCCTTCCCCCCCCTTTCCCCCCCCCTTTCCCCCCCCCCTTCCCCTGGGGGGGGGGGGGGCCCCCCCCCCCCCTTTTTAAAAAAATTTTTTTAAAAAAAAAAACCCCCCCCCCTTTCGGCCCTTTCCCCCCCCAAAACCCCCCCCCCTTTTCCCCCCCCCCCCCCTTTTTCCCCCCTTTTTTTTTTGGGGGGGGGCCCCCCCCCCCCGGGGGGGGGGGGGGGGGCCCCCCCCCCCCCCTTTTCCCCCCCCTTTTGGGCCCCGGGTTTCCTGGTTTCCCCCGGGGGGTTTTTCCCTTCCCCCCCCCCTTTTTTTTTTTTTTCCCCCCGGGGGGGGGGGGGCCCCCCCCCCCCCCCGGGGGTTTGGTTTTTTTTTTTTTAAAAAAAAAAAAAAAATTTTTTTTTTCCCCCCCCCCCCTTTTTCCCTTTTTTTTTCCCCCCCCTTTTTCCCCCCCCCCCCCTCCCCCTCTTTTCCCTTTTTTCCCCTCTTTTTCCGGTTCCCCCCCCCCCCTTTTTTCCCCCCTTTCCCCCCCCCCTTCTCCCCCCGGGGGCCCCCCCCTTTTTTTTTTTGGTTTCCCCCCCCTCCTCCCCCCCCCTTTTTCCTCCCCCCTTTCCCCCCCCCCCCCCCCCCCCCCCCCCTTTTTTTCCCCCCCCCTTTTTTCCCCCCCCCCCCCCTTCCTCCCCCCCCCCCCCCCCCCCCTTCCCTCCCCCCCCCCTTTTTTCCCCCCCTCCCCTTCCCCCCCCCCCGGGCCCCCTTTCCCCCCCCTTTCCCCCCCCTTCACCCTTTTTTTTCCCCCCCCTTTTTCCCCCCCTTCCCCCCTTTTTCCCCCGGGGGGCCCCCTTTTAATTCCCCCCTTTTTTTTTTCCCCCCCCCCCCCCTTTTTGGGGCCCCCCCCCCCCGGGAAAACCCCCCCAAAAAAAACCCCCCCCCCCCCCCCCCCCCCCCCTTTTTGGGCCCCAAAAAATTTTTCCCCCCCCCCCCCCCCTTTTCCCCCCCTTTTTTTTTCCCCCCCCCACTTTCCCCCCCAAATTTTTTCCCCCGGGGGGGGGAACCCTTTTCCCCCCCCCCCCCCCCCCCCTTTCCCCCAAAAACCCCCCCCCTTTTCCCCCCCCTTTCCCCCTTTCCGCCCCCCACCCCCTTTTTTCCCCCATTCTCCCCCCCTTCCCCCCTTTCCCTTCCCCCCCTCCCCCCCCCCCACCCCCCCAAACCCTTCCCCCCCCCCCCCCCCGGGGGGGCCCCCCCCCTTTGTCCCCCCCCCTTTCCCGCCCCCCGGGGCCCCTCCACCCCCTCTCTCTCCCCCTCTCCCCCCCCCCCTTTCCCCCCCCTTTTTTCCCCTCCCCCCCCCCCTTTTTTTTTTTTTTTCCCCCCCCCCCCCCCTTTTTTTCCCCCCCCCCTTTTCCCTTTTCCCCTCCCCCCCCCCCCCCCCCCCCCCCCCCCCCCCCCCTCCCCCTTCCCCTTTTCCCCCCCCCCCTCCCCCCTCTTTTCCCCCCTCTCCCCCAACCCCCCCCTCCCCCCCTTCCCCCCCCCCCCCCCCCCCCCTTTTTCCCCCCCCTTTGTTTTTTTCCCCCCCTCCCCCCCCCCCCCCCCTTTGCCCACCCCCCCCCCTTTTTTTCCCCCCCCCCGGGCCCCCCCCCTTTTTTTTTCCCCCCCCCTTTTCCCCTTTTCCCCCCCGGGGCCCCCTTTTGGGGGGCCCCCCCTTTTTCCCGGCCCCCCCCCTTTTTTTTTCCCCCCCAAAACCCCCTTTTTTTCCCCTCCCCCCCCCCCCCCCCCCCCCCCCCCCCCGGGGTTTTTTTTCCCCCCCCCTTTTTTTTTTTGGGGGGGGGGGGGGGGGGGGGGGGTTTTTTTTTTTTTTCCCCCCCGGGGGGGGGGCCCCCCCCGGGGGGGGGGGGGGCCCCCCCCCCCCCCCCCCGGGGAAAAACCAAAAACCCCCCTTTTTGGGGGGGGCCCCCCCCGGGGGGGCCCCCCCGGGGGGGGCCCCCCCCCCCCCCTTTTTGGGGCCCCCCCTTTTTGGTTTCCCTTTTTTCCCCCCCTTTTTTTGGGGGGGGGGCCCTTTTTTTTCCCCCCCCGGGGCCCCCCCCCGGGTTTTTTTTTCCCCCCTTTTTTTTTTTTTTTTTTTTCCCCCCCCCCCAAAAATTTTTCCCCCCCTTTTGGGGCCCCCCCCCCCCCTTTTTTGGGGGCCCAACCCCCCCCCCCCCCCCCCCCCTTCCCCCCTTTTTTTTTCCCCCAAAACCCCCCCTTCCTTTTTTTTTTTTTAAAACCCCTTTTTTCCCCCCCCCCCCCCCCCCCTTTTTTTTCCCTTCCCCCCCTTTTTTCCCCTTCCCCCTTTTTTTTTTCCCCCCCCCCCCCCCAAAAAAAACCCTTTTTGGGTTTTAAAAAAACCCCCCGGGCCCCCCCCTTTTTTCCCCCCCCCCCCCTTTTTTTAAACCCCCCCCCCCTTTTTTTTTCCCCCCCCCCTTTTTCCCCCCCCCCCCGGGGGGCCCCCCTTCCTTTCCCCCCCCCCCCCCAAAAAAATTTTTTCCCCCCCCCCCCCCTTTTTTTTTCCCCCCCCCTTTTTCCCCCCCCCCCCGGGGGGGGCCCTTTTTTTAAAAATTTTTCCCCCCCCCCCCAAAAAAACCCCCCCCCCAAAAAAAAACCCCCCCCCCCTTCCCTTGGGGCCCCCCTTTTTTCCCCCCCCCCCCCCCCGGGGGGAAAAATTTTCCCCCCCCCCCCCCCCCCCCCCCCCACCCCCCTTTTGGGGGCCCCCCTTTCCCCCCCCCCCCCCCTTTTTTTTTTTTTTGGGGGGGGGGGTTTTTTCCCCCCCCCCCGGGGGGGGGTTTTTCCCGGGGCCCCCCCCCCTTTTTTCCCTTTCCCCCCCCCCCTTTTCCTCCCCTTTTTCCCCCCCCTTTGGGTTTTTCCCCCCCCCCCCTTTTTTTTCCCCGGGGGCCCCCTTTTTTTCCCCCCTTTTTAAAAACCGGTTTTTTTTCCCCCCCCTTTTTTTTTTTTTTTTCCCCCCCCCCCCCCCCCCTTTTTTTTTTTTTGGTTTTTGGGTTTTCCCCTTTTTTTTCTCCCCCCCCCCCCCCCCAAAACCCCCCATTCCCCTCTTTTTTTTTCCCCCCAATCCTTTTTCCCCCTTTTTTTTTTTCCCCCCCAAAACCCGGGGCCCCCCCCCCCTTTTTAATTTTTTTTTTTTTTCCCCCGGGCCCCCCCCCCCCCCTTTTTTTCTTTTTTTTTCCCCGGGTTTTTTTAATTTTTTTTTTTCCTTTTTGGGTTTTCCCCTTTTTCCCCCCCTTTTTTTTTTTCCCCCCCTTTTTTTTTCCCCCTTTTTTCCCTTTTTTTTTTTTTTGGGAAAAAAACCTGAAATTTTTTGGGGTTGTTTGGTTTTTTTTGGGTTGTTTTTTTTTCTTTTTTTTCCCCCCCTTGGGTTTGGTTTTTGGGTTTTTTTTTTTTTTTTTCCCCCCCCCCCCCCCCCCTCCCCCCCCCTTTTTCGGGGGTGTTTTTTGGGGGGGAAAAAATTTAAAAAGTTCCCCCCCCCCCCCCCCCCTTTTTCCCCGGGGCCCCTTTTTTGGGGGGCCCCCCCCCCGGGGGTTCCCCCCCCCCCCCCCTTTTTTTCCCCCGGGGGGGGGGGGCCCCCAAATTTTTTAAAAATTCGAAAATAAAAATTTTTTAAAAAAAAAATTTTGGGTTTTGGGTTTTTTTTTGGGGGGGGGTGGGGGGGGAGGGGGGAGGGGGGGGGGGGGGGAAAAAGTTTTTGTTTTGGGGGGGGGGTTTTTTTTTGGGGGGTTTTGGGGGGGGGGGGGGGGGGGAGGGGGGGGTGGGAAAAAAAAAAAAAGGGGAAAAAAAAAAAGGGGGGGGGAAAAAAAAAAAAAAACAAAAAAAAAAAAAACCCCCCCCCCCCCCCCCGGGGGGCCCCCCCCCCCCCCCCAAAAAAGGGAAAAAAAAAAAAGGAAAAAAAAAAAAAAAAATTTTGGGGGGGGGTTTTTTTTTTTGGGGGGGGGGGGGGTTTTTTAAAGGGGGGGGGGGGGAGGGGGGGTTTTTTTAGGGGGGGCCCTTGGGGAAAAGGAGGGGGGGAAAGGGGGGGGAAAAAAGGGGGGGGGAAAAAAAAATTTTAAAAGGGTTTTTTTTTTGGGGGGGGCCCCCGGGGCCCTTTTTTTTTTGGGGGGCCCCCCTTTTTTTCCCCCCCCCCCCCGGGGGCCCCCCCCGGGGGGTTTCCCCTTTCCCCCCTTTTTTTCCCCGGTCTCTTTTTTTCCCCTTTTTTTGGGGCCCCCCCCCCCCCAAAATTCTCCCCCTCCCCCCCTTTCCCCCCCCGGGGGGTTGGGGGGGGGGGCCCCCCCCCGGGGGCCCCCCCCCCCCCCCCCCCCTTTTTTCCCCCCGGGGGGGGGGGTTTTTTTTCCCCCCCCCGGGGGGGGCCCCCCCCCGGGGGGGTTTCCCCCCGGGGGGGGCCCCCGGGGCCCCCCCCCTTTTTTGGGGGGGGGGCCCCCCCCGGGCCCCCCCCCCCCCTTTGGGCCCTTTCCCCGGGGGGGTTTTTGGGGGGGCCCCCCCCTTTCCCCCCCCTTTTTTCCCCCTTTTTCCCCCTTTTTTCCCCCCCCCCTTTTTTTTCCCATTGTTTTTTCCCCCTTTTTTTCCCCTTTTTTTCCCCCCCCCTTTGGGGGGGTTTTTTTTTTCCCTTTTTTTTCCCCCCCCCCCCCCCTTTTTCCCCCCCCCCCTTTTTTTTTGGGGGTTTTCCCCCCTTTTTTTTTCCCCCCTTTTTTTCCCCTTTCCCCTTCTTTTTTTTTTTTTTTTTTTTCCCCGGCCCTTTGGGCCCCCCCCCCGGGTTTTTCCCCCCCTCCCCCCCTTTTTTTTTTTCCCCCCTTTTCCCGGTTTTTTTTCCCCTTTTTTTTCCCCCCCCCCTTTCCTCTTTTTTTTTTTTTTTCCCCCCTTTTTTTTCCCCCCCCCCCCCCCTTTTTTCCCCCTTTCCCCTTTTTTTTCCCCCGGGGTTTTTCCCTTTTTTTTCCCCCCCCTTTTTTTTTTTTCCCCCCCTTTTTCCCCCCAAAATTTTTTCCCAAAAACCCCCCCCTTTTTTTTGGGGGGGTTTTTTTTTTCCCTTCCCCCCCCTTTTTTCCCCCTTTTTTTTTTTTGGGGGGGCCCCTTTTTTGGGTTTTTTTTTGGGGTTTTTTTTTTGGGGGTTTTTTGGGGGTTTTTTTTTTTTTTTTTTTTTTTTAAATTTTTTTTTTGGGGGGGGGGGGGGGGGGGGGTTTTTTTTTTTTTGGGGGGGGGTTTTTTTTTTTGGGGTTTTTTTTTTTTTTGGGGGGGTTTTTTTCCCCCCCCCCCCCTTTTTTTTTTTAAAAACCCCTTTTTTTAAAAACCCCCCCC